>JAQIUQ010001167.1:207500-684004 GCA_030378365.1 Hybognathus amarus | reverse complement strand
AGGGGCCAAGCCCCGAGGATCCTTCCCTATTGTATCTGTTAGTTTTCTTATTATTATTATTATTATTATTATTATTATTATTATTATTCTTCTTCTTCCGCCTATTGAAGTCTATGGCAGCCCTATGAACCGTAATTAGGAAAATGATGAAATTTGGCACACTTGTAATGATGGTAATTATTAGTAATTGGACCAATTTTTGAGCCTCTAGAACCAACTCTATAGCGCCACCACCAGTTCAAAAATTCAACATTGAAATGGTTATAACTTTTGAACCCTTTGCTCTAGAGACATGAAACTTAGTACACCTGATTCCTCTCATCATGCTGATCACAACCAATACCTTACATTAAGACCCCGCCCATTACAGTAGACGCCATTTTGAAATGTACAGTGTTCAGTTTTTTTGCTACTCCTCCTTCAAATTTTGTTAAATTTTGTCCAAAATTTGCTCAAATGATCTTCGGACTGAGCCGCACAGAAATGACTGAACAGATTTTTTTTATTTTTCTTTCTTCAAAAGTTATGGTTTTGCAAACTTAACGAGGTCCACCCAAAATTGGCTAAGAGGCTGTATCTCGGCCAAAGTTTGATAAATCGAAACGAAAATTGGTACACTTCATCGGAAGCATGTTCTGAGGTTCCATACCAAAGTTGGGAATAGCGCCACCTATGGGTCATGAGATATGTAAAATTGCTATTTTGGTCAATAACTTTTGAACAGTTTATCAGAAAATCAAAAATTTGGTATCTATGGATTCCTTGGATCATGCTGAATCCGTGGATATCGATTTTGCCATGATGGGATGTACCTCGTGTCCGCCATTTTGAATTTTGTCATAATTTGCAATATCTTTAAAATTATTTGAAATTTCTTCACCAAATTTGGTATGGATCATCATTAGCATGACCCGAAGGTACATGAGAAGTTTTATTACAGCGCCACCTAGTGTTCCAAAGTTATAAGGTTTTTTGTAAAAATGCTTATAACTTTTGCAAATATTGTTTCAAAACTGAATTTCTTTATGTCAATATGTTCCTTGGCTTTGTCCAGACTCCAACGATGTCTCATTTTTCATTTTCCCAACAATGTGACTGTCCGCCATATTGGAGCAAACGAAGACCATTTTTCGCTACTCCTCCTTCAAATCTTGCTCAAATTTCTCCAAAATTTGGTCCAGATGGCTGCTTCAACAGAGCCGCACAGAAATGACTGAACAGCTTTTTCATATTCACTATCGTTTTGAGAGAGATTTGTCTCCAAAGTTGACCTAGCCTGTGTTTGTTGCCTTATGCTAGTTCTGGCTCAGCATGATGATTGTTTAGCATGCTAACCACGTGCAATTCTTTTGAATGCGGCTCTTTAGCTATCAGGATAACCATAAGCTACATTAGCATTGAGTTAGCTTAGCGTGTAATCGTGTTAACATAATTTTGTGTGCTTATTCTTATACTGAAGCCTCTCCTCTGCAGCTCTATTATTTTCGCCTCCTCTGTGTGGCGCAAGCTGCTAAACTTCACGTGTCATGAATCCCGAACCATTGCGGTTCGTAGGACTAAAAATCTGTGTGGCACATGCCCAGACCGCAAGAGGGTACTGTGGCCTTAAGTGGTGGAGAAGTTGTTTCAATTCTAGACGTGGTGTGTGTGAGAGAAAGAATTCCAAAAATATAACATGCAGCGAATTTATATTTTTAAAAAATCTTAATTTTGAGGTTATTTTCACTTGTACTACTGACACAACAGTTTTTTTTTTCTTTTTAAATGTTCTAATTTAGTACACTTCTAGTAATTATAATGAAAAGTAATTGGAAAAAATATTTGAGTCTTTAGGGCCAACTCCATAGCGCCACCACCAGTTCAAAAATTCAACATTGAAATGGTTATAACTTTTGAACCCTTTGCTCTAGAGACATGAAACTTTGTACACCTGATTCCACTCATCATGCTGATCACAACCAATATCTTACGTTAAGACCCCGCCCATTACAGTAGAGGCCATTTTGAAATGTACAGTATTCAGTTTTTTTGCTACTCCTCCTTCAAATTTTGTTCAATTTTGTCCAAAATTTGCTCAAATGATCTTCAGACTGAACCACACAGAAATGACTGAACAGATTTTTTTTATTTTTCTTTCTTCAAAAGTTATGGTTTTGCAAACTTAACAAGGTCCACCCAAAATTGGCTAAGAGGCTGTATCTCGGCCAAAGTTTGATCAATCAAAACGAAAATTGGTACACTTCATCGGAAGCATGTTCTGAGGTTCCATGCCAAAGTTGGGAATAGCGCCACCTATGGCTCATGAGATAAGCAAAATTGATTTTTTTAGCAAAAATGTAACATTAAAATGATTATAACTTTTGAACCCTTTGATCTGGAAAAAATAAACTTAGTACACCATCTGTTCCAGGCATTGTACCTAAGAATGGTCTCAACTGAAGCTGTCACATACATCATGCAGTGCATTTTTTGCAGCCCTATGAACCACAAGTAGGAAAAATTGCCACACCTGTAGTAGTAATCTGACCAATTTTAGATGATTTAATTAAACTTTTTAAACACAATATATTCTGCATTTTCTTTAAAGTTCTTCATTTTGACCTGATTCTCTTTTGAAACTATTCTCTTTCGGCAGCTGTAGAGATCTATGTCTGCCAAGTGGCGCAATGTGATGAGTGACAGGCAACTGACCCATAGATAGTGAGTTCGAATCCCGGGTGGGACAACTCTACAAAATTCTATGTAATATTGTATAATTTCAGTTCCTTTATTATCCAAGTAAGTGATGTAATAATCTTTATTTTCTTGGATTAAAAATAAGTATATTTTGGTCAGACTGTTCTAATTTTCATCTAAACAAACATGCTCAGCCGGGGTGAAACCAGATCGCTGAACAGGGCGGGGGAAGAGAGGAGGCGGCGGGAAGGAAGAGGAGGGCGGGACAGGAAGAGGAGGGCAAGAGGCGGAATAGGAGGGCAAGGGAAGTAAGGTGAGGCAAGGGACTGAAGAGGAGAGGGCAAGGGACAGAAGAGGAGGGCAATGTAGAGTTGCTGTTGCTTCCGAGCTTGGCCCCTGTATCGCTGCTTGCAGCTATATTTTACATATTCTTGTCTGTCAGTTATATAATGCAGGTCTATGGTCACCACATCAAAGAGCATGCACAGAGAAGTCTACAAAGTACACACTGATGGCCTAAGACATGAAACGAGCAGTTTGTGTGAGAAAACGAACAGCATTTATATCGTTTTTACCCTTGTAATTACAGTCACGTCCAAGTACTCTGAGGGCGAGGGCGCTTCTCTCTGCGCAAGCACGCGAAAGCCCCGGAAGTGAATCTCTCGCGAGTGTATGTCACTCATTGTTTACACAGAGATTTCAGAAGTGTTATCCTTCACTATTAATATCTAAACATATTTAGATATACAGCAAACCGCAATGGAAGACGATTCGATATATCAACAGACGTTGATTTTTTTCCGCAACCGCCCGAGAGATCACTTCCGGTGCTTTCCAGCACTTGCGCAGACCGAAGCGCCCGTGCCTTCAGATCACTTGGACGTGGCTGTGGTTACAAGAGGTGAAAACGATATAAATACTGTTCGTTTTCTCACACAAACCGCTCGTTTCGTGTCTTAGGCCATCAATGTGTACTTACATTTACGAGTCATTAAATCACGTTTAATTTGGACTTTTCTGTGCATGCTCTTTGAGGTGAACCCAGGGTAGATCCCATAAACCTCCATTATATGACAGACAAGAACGGTTTGACCTAAAAATATCAAAATTGAAAATGCTTTGGAAACAAAGACACCTACATCTTGGATGCCCTTGAGGTAAGCTAAAACATATCAAAAATTAATTTCAAAGTGAACTATCCCTTAAGATCAGGCTCCAACTAAATGAAAAAGGTTTATGAAAGATATGTAAGTGAACACAGATCAGTAGGCAAGAACTTCACCATAAAATGTATAGAAACTACAATTCATTAGGCAAGACAAGTCCCAAATCATCACATACCAAGTTTCTCTGATTCACTATCATCATCATCGTCGTCGTCATCATCATCATCATCATCAAGCTCTTCATCCGATCGTTGCTCTCTCCTGTCCTCTCGGTCCTTGTTGCTGTTGGCACTGGTACGTGGCCTGTTCACTCCTTTATTCTTGGCTGCAGCAGAGGCAGCCTTCACCAGAGCGATCCAGTCCTGCTTGAACACAAAACAATACACTATCAGTCACATCTGACATGGTCAGGTCACAAATATACTTTATGCCATGGCAAACGTAAAAATTAATTAATTTAAATTAAAGAAGCTTTTTAGGCATTAATAATGTAGTAAAGGTAACTGAGGTCAAATAAATTGATTTGGCATCTTCAAATATAATTCACTGTCAAAGACAATACTATAGATGGCCACACTGAAATATTGCATCATGCTTAGAACTGATTGTCATAGGTCATACAACAGTTGTCTAGCAGTGTAGCAACGCATGTCAAAAACCATCTATGAAACTTCAGAAAAGTGATGAGGACTCTGTGAAATCACTTTAATAAACTTACTTGTCCTTTTGCATCTTCTGGCATGGACTTGATATGGATTCTTTTCACACAGCGAAAGACTCCATCATAAAACTGTACAGTGTAAGTGCCTAAAGTACGAAAAAATAACAGCAAATCAGTGCCTTTTTATATATCCGAGTCGATTTGATTCAAATGAAAATTATAGTGTGAAGGCATTACTGTGTAGGCATTCAGTTTCTTTTCAAAATAGCATTTGCAAACACTTTTCCCTATGCATTTGAAAACCATTCAAAATTAAACAACTATTTGTATTGCATACTGACAGAAGCAGTACCTTTCTGCCCAGAAGAGTCAGCAAGATGACCTTACCTTCCTTGTTGATACTTTCAATCTTGGCAGGGTAGTAGCGGCAATCTGTCCATCGGGCAAGCACCTCCTCACCATCTCTCAATTCCTAAAGATGAAACAAAAACAAAATAGACATGCAATTAAATAGTCAACACACCAACATAAATTCATCCAAACCTGTATTGCAGATATGGGATGCGCTGTGATCATAAAAGTAAATGGTTAGAGCAGAACAAACTGTAATGGACACAGTAAACCTCTGATTATATCATGTAGTACCTGGCAAGCTGATAACAGTAGTTAAGCAACCACACAGATACTAGTGAAATTTAAATTCAACAAAACCAAAGAAGCTTCTACTCTATATAAAGCTTCTTAATTATAATTCTAGCTCTAATATTGTTTTATGTCTATACATCAGAAATGAACGCTGATGTATAAAAAAACAACACCATTCAAAAGATTGGGGCAAAAGAAAAAAAAAGTTTTTTTTTTTTTTACAAAAAATCAGTTCTTTTCAATTCTATTTCAAAGAAGCCTAAAAAAGGTTTCCAAAAAATATATTATAAAGCACATAGGTTGTCAGACATAAAAATAAGAAATTCTTCTGGAACACTGAATCAGCATATTAGAAATATTACTGAACAATCATGTGACACTTAAGACTGCTAAAAAATTCAGCACAGGAATCAATTAAATTTCAAAATATGTTAAAATTTAAAACATATTTAAAATGGTAATTCAATTTCAGTGACCGTTTTTACTGTATTTGAATCAAACAAATGCAGCCTCAGTCAGCAAGAGACTTATTTCCCTTACAAAATCTTACCGACCCCAACCTTTTGAACAGTAGTGTAAGTGTAACAACACCTCTTTAAATATCACAAAGTCACAAAGGCCTGTTTATTTTTTCAAATGGATGATTGTTTGTGGACCAACAAAACATTAAACGGTTTTGGCCATGTAGATCGGAGGAAAAACCCAAACAATGATGGGACAAGCAGTTGAGAGAGCCAGATCAAGGTAGATGGGCAATTGAGGTATGTACTTGTCTCTGCTGAGGTAAGTCTTTTTGGTCCTCTGTGCTCTCTGGTACTTCCAGGAAGCTCACGAAGGCGAGATGCTCTCATCTTCGCTGAAACTCTCCTGGCAGAAATGTTTGTAAGACAAGAATTAATCAATCACTCATCTCATTAACATTATTGAAGTTTCCAGCCTCTCATTTGTTAAGTTTAGCAGCTGAAAAGCTTAATTTGGCACTATGAAGACATACTCTAACAGCCCACAAAGGACCCTGTATTTCTCATGCTTCCCAAATCATCCTAGACAGTTCAGACCATAAATGACAAGAGGAAGTAATGCAAACATACAGACACCTCCTCTTCTTTGAGACCCTCTTTGCGAGTGCCGGTCTCTCTAATGGCCGAAGTCTGTTGCTATCCCAGAGAATCCATTCGCGTCGTACCTATGGCTCCAACGGTCAAAGTGCACAAGCATCTTTCCCTCATCATAATCAATCTTCTCGATACGTGAGGGGTACCTGCAACGAACACCATTCAACAAAGATCAGATCATTCATAGATAACTTAAAAAACAACAAAAAGCACTTAAAATAACTATTAAGCTTTAATAAGCTTTAATAACCGTCATTCAAGTACTCTTGAAAATGGAAACAAACAAATCCTAAACAAAAAATTATACTCTTATTTGTTTTAAATGAGACAAAAATATTAAAACCCATAACACTGCTCTTACACAAGGGTTTTTAATCTTTTAGAGCTCTCTCATTTAACCCATACTAATATAGTTTATATTGTGAAACATTTATATTATAAATTAATTTTAAATACTTTAATTTTTTTTTTAGTTCTAGACATTTAGAGATATTTATTTTTAAAATAATTTTCTTACTTGTCTTTAATTAATAATCACTCATTTATTTTATTTCTTTTCAGCCACCTGCAAGTACCCCAGACCCCAAGTTTTGAAAAATGGTGTTCTAACAATATGCTAGCAGCAGTTATTCTGTCTGGCATTTTTAAATGAATTATCAAAAGTAATTCATACCATTTTTGCAGATAGTCCTGGGCCTCAACCCTGGCACCAACCTCAGTAAGAGATACCCTGGTCGATTTGGAGGTTTATCTCTGCTCATTTTGAGTGTACTCTTACCAGATCTTCCTCAAGACACAAATGCTCTTTCGTCCTGTGGATGGACCTGTGAATGTAAAGAAATGATATATGAGTGTATGTACATAAATCAGCTAAACTATAATGCATGGATAAATGCTTGAACATGTTTACTTTATACGAACTTTACATCAAAAAGGCAAATCGTTCACTCCTAAATCTATGTATTTCATTTTCATTGGTAGCATTTATTTATCAATTGAAACTGCAATTGATCGGTTTACCACTAAGCTGATAAAGAGAAAACATGCTCAACTATTTTACCAGATGGCAAAATGTACCCTAAACCAGGCCTTTGGAATGCCCTACTGCATTCTGGTACTCATATTATGGATATTTTTCAAACGTTTGCACACTTTACGTGTCACGAAATAGCATCACATGCAAACAACAGAAATAAAGCAAATATATTATATAATCAAAGTGTTTCTGTCTGGGCAGTAGCTAACTGAGCTATCCAGCTACTATACTATAGTCCACTTATGACACCCTGGCGCACAAATTAAATCGCTGTTACCCAAAAAAAATGGTCACCCAAAACGGAAAAAGGACCCTGCTAAAAAAAACCTCAGATACAAATTTACAAGTATATAAAAAATCCAATACGAATAAGAGGTCAAACGACTCTTTTACCTGGATTATCATAGCTAGCTAATGCTAGGTCTTGGCTAACGAGCTTCTTTTCAAATTTTTCTATTCACCAGACTGTCCATTGTTAGACATTTTTCCTTAAATAACTACACAATCCTTTGAGCATTAATATTACACTTCAATATTTTTAAAGGAGTGAAACTCCAAGTCAAAACCTCTCATTGTCCAGTTTCAGCACCAGAAGAATTAGCCAAACAGCTAATGCTGTACCAGCTGACCAGCTAGAATTCGTTACCGAGGGATAAAACTATGTGCAAAAAAAGAAAAAAAATGACAGGCCAGTTTTTATCTTTGTTAAAACGACTTTAAGAGTGACAGTTGCTTTCTGGCGTTCCGCTATACGTGTGACATATATATTTACCTTTGCAAATTCATTGAGGGAATAGCAATTAATTCCTATAGTGTATTGTGATCATACAAGCTCAGTTACTTTTACCAAAACTGAACATGGGCGCGCACGCACGCGACGCACGAAATGTCTGAGGGCACGCGCACCGCAGACTGACACGTGACCTATATTCAGACGCTTTGTGTTTGTTTGTTTTGTTTTTAAAGAGGCAGAACCCTTCTAAATCGACCACCCCTGTTGTGCTGTGTCACACGAATTAAACTTTTAAACTGTTGAAACAAAAACAGTTTTCTTTGTCAGTGTTCTTCGTGTTTGTATTGTTTGTGCTCTCTTTTTGTATTTGAGTTGTTTGGTGATGAAAATAAATTATAGAATAAGACGGGATATATTAGGCTAAACAAACACCCATCCATCCCCCACCTTGTTTTTCGCCATTGACCAATAATAAATGGTGTTCTTCCAAACTTTGCAAATTAATCTAAATATCAACATAAGATTTAGCTAGTCAGTTGAAACAGTTTTGAGGTTTATTGATTTTTTTTCCCTGGAAAATAGTGACTTATGACGTAAAGTTGTTTTAGTCTATTTTCTAATAATGTTTTTTGTGAACACATTAATGTTTTTAGATTTGTGGAATGACAAATACATATTTTTATGTCAAATAATTTTATTAATAATTTTATTCAGTAATTGGATTAGTTAGATGTACATTTTAGACTTCCTCACAATTAAACCTTTTGGCTAATTAAATTCACACCATAGGTCATAGCCTACTGGGCAACATACCAGGCTGGCACTCATCACGTTAATTTGGGTCCAAATTCACGGGCCATTCATACAGCAGAGGATTTGTTAGAACATTTTAAGGTGTATATATATGCTATATAATATATATTTCTATAATTTGCATGCTATTTGCTACTGAATGTTTGTCTTGAATTTATTCTTAGTGTAGAAAAAAGAAAATCCCACTGTAATCAAGCATTTTCCTTGCAGTGCATTTGTGACGGTAGGCCAGGTAAGCTATAGGTCACATTAAACAAAATTATCCCTGAACGTTTTGGATTTTGCATGTATCATATGTTAATTAAAAAAATCTTGTATAATATGACTTTCTGTTTTTGTTTGTTTTAGAGTCTTATTGTATTTATATATTTGTATTTTTGTTATTTAATTTTTGCCATGAAAATGGCTTTTGAAATGCTGACATGGCATTAAATAAAATAATACTGAATCTTTGATGGTGGGTAAATGTGACATCTAGTGGATTAAGGGGAAATTACACTTGCCCTGTAAGTAAACCAGGAGGACCCTTTTCTGCAAATAAGTAAAATGGTTTGTTTATAACAATCATACTCCTTCCTGTTTCAGGAATCAAGACATTTTGACACAAAAAAGCATATTACATTATATGTCTTGCCATAATCTATCTTAAGATAGTAATTATCCTGTACTAACATATTGTTCTATATTGTTATAAACCATACTATGAGTGAACACATAAATGAAAACATTAATAAAATAACATAGCATTATTGTTAATAAAGTTGGCTTTATTTATATGGTATTTTTATTTTTCGTGATTTCAGGAGTGTACCAAAGATCTCAACTATAGATATTCTGTGAATTAACCACTAATGACTCATCTTCAGATGTATGACGGGAAATATGAGGTCAAGTCAAAGATGATCTTACTGTGAGGTCAGATAATGGCTAATTGAGAATGTTTTAGAGCTGTGTTTTTAGAATGTCTTGCAAATAGTTTAATCTGGACAGCTGAGTTCATGCTAACTAACTGCTGAGCATCTAGAGAAATTTTGGAGATTTGACGAAACATTTTTCTTTGTCAGGAACTAACAAAAGCAGGGGCCAAAAGCTGTGTAAGTGACCTTGGTGTCCTGCAGTTTAAGAAAGACTGCCAGAATGCACTTTCAAGTATGTGCAAGAAGGCACTTGATTGCACTTGATTGCCCCCTGAAGTAGGCCATAGTCCACGACGTGACGTGCTTGGAGGCAAAATGTGCACCAACCCTGAAGAAAATGAAGTGTCTCATTCAGAAGTTTGTGCAAGACAACAATTGTCAGGCTGTTTTTTTTCTGTTGTTTTTTTTTTTTTTTTGGGGGGGGGGGGTGAACTATCCTTTAACTTATTGAAAAGCTTAAAGAACTGGAAAACCTCTGTGACCATCTGCAGCTCAGATGAAATATTAAAGATTGATGCTTAGCATTAGCCTATAGCCTCGATTTCAACCTGTTTGAGATTTGAATCATTTTGATATTGTCTGGAGTCCAAAATATTACTCAATACATTGAACTTTTGAAAGGTTATTTATTTAGGAAACACAAGAATGTAAAGATTCATTTTCAAATTAATCATAAAAAGTAGGTTATGAAAAGTGATGCTCTCTTGGTAATCTATTTACATCATAGTTATGAATTTAACCATCCATCATCCGGTCGGCTGCATCATGGCAGTTATCAAACAAAAGTTTGTAGTCCGTTCCTCCAGCCTTCACAAAAGAAGACACGGTCTTACTCCCACGAAAATCTTTTGTCTCAACAATCTGTCCATTAAAAAAAGGCAAAAAAATTAGCGAGACCAAAATGATCTTCTTAATTCATATGAAATTGCTAAGGTCTAATTTCTAAAAACAGACTATTCAAGGACAAAATAAATTATTGTATATACAAGAAAGTTGCACGCATATCAGAGTTACAAAATGACTTGCCTTCCAGTTACGGCTCATATGACGGGCATCCACAACAACAGTCTGAGTTGAGATGCCATAGCCATCTCCTTTATGGACCAGCCATTTAGTGCCATCTTCTAGAGTCACTCTAAAAGCAGAACCAGCAGAAGACATGCATAATATTCATCACATTCTTTCCTGCACTATTCAAGTGTGATGTATTCACCATGTATTCAACACAATGCATGTGCTAATACAAAATAAAATGACAAAACTGTAATACCGGACTCCAGAGTGGCTGATTTTGCCTACTTGGAAAGACATCCCCTCCAAAGGTCTGGTCATCCTCTCTGCCTTGAAAACTTTGGAGTTGTATATAGTTTCCTTAGATCAAGACATTTTGGAGAGGTCGTAACTGTAAGAGTTTCCCACCCCTGAAAATTAAATGTGACAGAAAATATATCATTCATATGAAGGCACTATTGTTAACTTTAAAAGTAAGGTAGAAGGCAGAAAAAGTCCAACTTAAAATTAAAAACAATTTTAGAGAAGGTGCAGTGTAGTGAATGTATTGCTAAGCAAAGTAAAAATGAACAAAATGTGTAAATATACCATTGCCCCATGAGGATTCAGCCACCATGGCCAACAATGCCAAGAGAAGCAGACCTAGTGTAGTCTTGAAGGACATCATGGTTCACAGCAAACTGAAGCTTGGTAGAAAACCAGAGCAATTTTTATACTTTTTTGACCCTGTGATCCTCCCTTTACCAAAGTCTTGCTTCACTGCTGATGTCATATGCACAAACATGGCTTGTGATTTGGGAAAGAGCAGGATTGCACAATTTTAGCTTGTATGGTTATCGTTAGAGCTGTGCTGCTCAAGTTCTGGATTTCCTCCAGAGGTCTTGTTGTTCTTCTGGCAAATGGAAAGCGGGAAAAGCCAGAATTGCACAATTAACCTAGAGGAGAAAAAACATATACAGCTGCTAAATTGAAAAAGAGCAACCAAATGTAGCAACTACATTTTTGTTGTTATGTAGTATGATAATGGAAATTTCCAATACTCTACAAATGCCTACCACCAATTCTAATCACCCTCATAAATGTCTGATTCAGTGCCCTGGTTTGCAGAAGAAAAATTCCCATTTATTTCGATAGACATTTCAGAAACATGTAGTCTTAAAGGGATAGTTCACCCAAAATGAAAGTTTTGCATTTACTTCTCCTCAAGTTGTTCCAAACCTGTATGAATTTCTTTTTTCTGCTGAACACAAAAGAAGATCATTTTGAGTACATGGGTAACCAAACATGTATAATATGGAAGGCAATAGGGTCCCAATTGAGGGTGAGTAAATGATGACAGAATTTTTCATTTTTGGTTGAACTATCCATTTAAGCTTTGATCCAGCCCAATGTTTTCTGAGACGAATGACATTGCAACATATCAACAGCAACAACTGGCAAATGATAACTAATCCCAGACGGTGTGATGAGTATTTCATAAAATGGCTTAACTCAGATTTTCACAATAGTGTTTAGAAGTTCAAAAACAGAAACCATTCAGTGGGCAGTTCTGTGGATGAAAATGCCTTGATTTGACAAGGTTTAGAGGAGAAGGCCCAGAACGATTTGTCCATATATTGAGCCACAGTCAAACCCACTATCTAAATATTGGGTTTTTATAATCCAACACTCTGTATGTTGCAGCATTACCCAGTCAGAAGTCACTTTTATATTTTAGGAGCTGCACATAAAACTGCCATTAAAGCGACTAGTGCGCCACATAACCACAGAATAAATGTCAGTGTCACACAGAAAATTTAGATGGAGGCTTGTCTCACTGTATGACACCCTGAAAGAGGCGTATATCAAAAGCATGTCCATAGCATAAAAAAATTACACATCAATTATAGAAATTTCTCCCCTTATCGACGCTTAAAATGAGCAAGTTGGAATGGATAGGACGCTTGAAAAACATGGTGAAGAAGAGTCCTTGCTGTAGTAGAATTTCGTTATCGGCTTTGTGATGGTGGGACTTGAGCAACTTGTGGAGATAGACTTTGCATGCCCTTGCAATCCGAAGCTGAATCTGCTGTTCTCAATGGCGTATTTTGTAGTTCCTGCTCTCTTCTCCTTCGCACTTTTGTTTTATATCCAAAGCTCACAAATCAGAAATTATTCAAGCTGTTTGCACTGCGCTTTAGTTTGTCTTACTCCGGGCCATTCTCTGGATAATGCTTCTGTTCTTTGATGGACAATACTTTGCCTGTGCCAAAACTTCATGGGAAGGACTTACGGTTCACACGGATATAACTGCTTCAACAACATGGTGTCAGCCTTTAATCGAACGTGACAACGCCACAGAAAAGCAAATTACATTTTTTAACTATCGAAATAACTCTCAGGTGAGCATGATGATGACATCAAGATGCTGTTACAAATATGTTGTGTTTGATTAATGTATTGTTTTTTAATGAGTTGATTATTACCTGGTCTCAAGTTTTCATGTACTCATTTAAACATGAATGTACTTCTTCAGCTTGTGGGACTGTGCATACTGCTCCTGATTTCACTGCCTCTGATCTGGATGGGGATCAGGAGGTGGTACTACACACCAACAAGAACCAAAGAACTTGAAAATGAACAAATTGAAATGGTGGATTTGAGCCCGTCACCCCCTCCGGACACTGTTTCTACAATTGGTGATCCCAGTAGAGATGTATTTTAACAGCTTTAAATAAAACAGCTCTGGACAGAAATTACTTAATTTTTTCACAAACCTCATGTTTAAAATTCAAGTTTTAAACTTTTGGCATGTAATATAATGGAATAAATAAACTTAATAAATAAACCCTTCTAAAGAAGCAAAGCATATTTTGCCTTTTTCTTAATGAAACTGTGTCATATTGCACATCTTTTACCTTTAGCTGCCATGTAGAGTAACAAACCACTTCCTGTCATTTACAGCAAGGACATGTTTACTTTGTTTCTGAATTACATTCACTCTGGATGGCATACTCAGAATGTAAATCATTAGATAGCCTGAGAATGTTTTTCAATTTTTAAGAAAGGGGGGGGGGGGGGGGAAATAAGAAAAACATGTTTCTAAATTATATCCACTGAGAGACAGGGCAGAAATAGGGCAATTCTTAAACATGTGACTTCTCGAACTTAAAGCAAAACACATATCTCAAGACAAACACATCCAACACTACATTAAAGTTTATTAAGGGTTCTATATGTAACTTTTTTAATAAAATTAGTCCTTTTTTATTGGCTGTGTTTGAAGGGGTTGTAATCACACATTGCAATGATCCACTTTTCGGGTTTTGCTATTACCTCTGAAGGCCAATATTCATATTTATAAGTGAGGTCTCCGGGTCGGATTTCCTGCGAAATCCATCAGATGTGACGTGCATGCGCGCTCCCGAGCCTCTCTATCCAGTCAACCATGTCTCTATCCAGTCTCTATACAGTCAACCATGCGACCAACGGCACTTCAGCTGACGACATGGAGTCTGATAACAGCCCAAAACGTCCTGCCTCCAGCACAACACAGACTCCAACACAAACTCCACATAAATATAAAAAACAAAAAAGTTTTATCTGCCCAAGCTCGTCAGGCAAAACGTGAATCTGATCGACTCCGGACTAAAACGCGGATCAACATAGTAAACTCTAGTGAAATAGCAAGGTAAACTACATGAAACATGACATGAATACAAAAGAATGTTCCAGGATAACAAAAAGTTCGGTGCTTTAGGATTGCGCTAACTTATTTTATTTACTAGATCTACTGACTAACGTCTCTCATCCCACTATTATCATATTGTTTATAATACACATTTCCAGACACGTTCAGTACAGTAATGTTACTTCCTACGATCTTACTGTTACACTGAAACTGTTCAGTTTAGTTCACTATCCGTTTTCGTTACCATATTGTACATTCACCTGTGTTGACATTGCTGATTGTCAAAGATACACGAAAATAAATGGCTTATAACATCACATGTCGGCTAAATGCAGTTAACATTATCATGGTACGAGCACAGAGCATTAGTTCAATGTCAAGCTGATAAAAGTAGGCTATTATTGTACCTGCAGTGGGAGTTTACATTAGTTTCCAGCATGTTGTGTGATTATTTCGCCGTTGCGTTGAAAGTCACTGTGTGGGCGGTAGTGAATGCTCGCTCTTGAGATCTAGCACGCACACGAGCGCTCTTGTTGCATTCTGAAACATCACCGCTAGGGGCAGCTAAAAATCGCATACAGCACCTTTAATGAATAAAAAACTGCTTCAAAATTTGACGTGAAGTAGGAAAGCGCATAGTGAGATAGCACAAAACCCTTTATTAAAGCCGCACTATGGAACTCTTCAACCTTTATAATGCATAACCAAAACCCATTGAGATGGTACATCGACTTACAATAGGTTGAATGACATGTCTGCCGTAGCCTGAAGGTGCCTGTATGGCTTTTACTATCACTTTGTAACTATCACTTTTGTAACCCGAGCACAAAAAAAACTACAAAATTCGACCGCTTTCCGGCATACGTCATTTCCCCCACCACCCACAACTTCCTCAGATTCTGACGTTAATGTTCAACTCGCGTTTGATTGCCGTCTGTGTGTTTTTGTCATGGCTGAACAACAGCAACAAGGAAGAATTTGGGAATGGTTTTATCAGAGGAAACTAAAAAATGAAAAGGGGAGAGTGACAAATTAAAAGCCAGGACGAGGATTAACATTGGTCCAGCTTTCGCTTCCATCGCTGGCGTGAGCTCACAGAGGAGGAAGAGTGCTCGACCGATGCTCGGACGCTTGCCTGCACATTAATGCCGTTTCCAAGGTAACCCAGATAAATTCATATAAGCAGTGTAGTATTTTCTGGTATTCCGGCCACAGCCGATGGTGTTATGAGTGTAATAAAATGCCCACACCCCAGTGTTCATTTCTATACACAAACACAGCCCGCCTCAGTGCAGGGCTCGCACAAATAAAATCAACTCATGTCAAATGTAACATTAAATTAAATGTAGTGAACATGCCTACAACTCAGTAGTACCCACAAACACTAACGCTGCACACCACATGTCCCACTGTTTCTGTAAAAAATTATCAACACACCACATACAGTCAGCTCAGGCCGACAGTGTTTTCAGTCCAGTGAATGTGCCCGCTGTCCCGCGCCCACATTCACTCACAGACATGATAAGCCCCACGGTGCTCACCCCGCTCGCTCGTTCTCAGCTGACTGCTATAAGGGAATCGAGCGCGGCAAGGCTGCCCGCCTTTAACACTACAAGCACACACAATCTAAAGACACGGGAGGCTGACCGTTTGACTGTTTGTTGACTTTAATTTGCGACAGTGCTGCAGAGCTTGTGGCCCTCCAGGGACGCTGAGACGTGAAATTTACAGGTCGAGCGCCCCCTAGTGGCCAAAAATTCCACAGTGTGGCTTTAACGATGCGAAATACTCATGAGATCACAGGAACAACATTTGAGAAACTCATAAATCATAAACAAGAACACAATGGACTGAACATAACGGGGTATAAATACAAGGCACATATATTGAAAGACAGGTGCAAATCATAAGTAACCAACATATATTTTGGTTGTTATTTTTATGTTTATTATATACTTTTTACAAGGCCTTTATATATACTGTAAGCACATATTACATATAATGTGCCATGTCACAGTAACCATTCAAATTGTAGTATTATGGCACTAATTTATATTCAGTGCTTTTATTTGAATTCATATGCCATCAAAGTGACGAGAGCACTATCTCTTAAAAAGGTTCAAACCTCTCAATCGCAACTTCCGAGACACAGTCATGAAGATGTGAAAAGCACTTTCAGTTTTAGTCTGCACGCCTTCCAACTAACAAGACGCACAATGGGCAAGCAATGGGTAGAAGAGCTGAAAAAACAGCTGAAGAAGACTCCTTTTTATTCAAATGCAATTATTGGCTTTTTAATGGTTGGACTTGAGAAACTCATAGAGATGGATTTTGCATGTCCTTGTGATCCAACGATGAACCTGCTGTTTTCTGGTGCGTATTTTCTGATTCCTGCTCTGTTTTCGAGCACACTCATGTTTTATATTCAAAGCCCACAATGCAACACAAAGCGTCTGCTCTCTATCGGGACCTGCATCATTCCAGCTGTTGTTTGGATCATGCTGCTGTTCTTTGATGGACAATACTTTGCCTGTGCAAGAACCTCATGGGAAGGACTGACGGTTCACACCGATATATCCGCTTCAACAACATGGTGTAAGCCTTTCATCAATCCTGACGACATCACTGAAAAGCAAATTACATTTTTCGCTTTCGAAATATTTCTCAGGTGAATGATTCATTGGGTTATTCAATTCTGTTTGATGTTGACAAAGATGTAATTTATTAAATAAAACCAAAGATTTTGTCAAGCTTCAAATAACACATATTTTCACTTTCACAGATAATTGCACTGAGCATTTTGGGTTTAAGCTCTCTGCCTCTGTTTGTAATTGGATGTAAGAGGTGCTGCCACCAAGCAGAAAGCAAAGGAAATAAAGCTGAACAAGTAGAAATGGGGGATCCTAGTCAACGTTCAACACCTCCTCCTGAAGGATCTTCATTAATAGAGGATGAAATCAGAGGAGCATCAGATAAGCTATAAATAAAGACACTTTTTTCAGATCTTGCAAAAAAAAAATCAAATGTAATGTTTAATATTCACTTTTAATGTTCGCAAAACTCATATTTAAAATGTAACAAAGAAAAGAAAAAAGTGTTTGGAGCACATCCAACCACACCACAAATGACACTTGTTTTTTCGTGTAAGTCTTGACGTAATGAGAAACCACATCCTGTCATCCGGTGCACCGCTTTATGTAACATGGTACAATATGCCGCTCACATTCACTGATTATTATTATTTTATATTTATATTATTTAATATTATTTTATGCTTTTGGCTTCTGTACTGTCAGTCTGTGGCTGATTTCTGTCACTTAAGGTGTGTGAGCTTAAGCATCAAGTCCACTTTGACCAACAGGAACAGTTTTAGAGAAGCTCACAGACTGAAAAATTACTTATTTTTTGTACAAAACTTTCAAGGAAATGAACAAGATAATTTGAGGTTTGAAACATATTTGAAATAAATATAATGTTTTACTAAGCTCTGGTTTAAGTTTAAGGATGATTCTGATGAAACTGTATTTTCTGCAAGTAAAGCTTTTAGGTGTCTTTCCAAAATATTATATTGCGTCTGCTGGTTTATTTGTGATCACAGGCCCTCGCTATACAACATCCATTAGGGTTCCAAATGTACACAAACAAAAAACTTAATTATGGGATCATCCGAATGAGTATGATGCAGCTTCAAAAGTTCTTTAGCGCTGCCAATCTTCTGGATTTATGAATCGCAGGCAGATGATCGTTGCAGATACATCACCCATATGTGATCATTTCCACACGTCATGATTTTGCTGAGTTAGACACATTCCTGGAACAACACTCCTGACGAAATTTTAATATTAACCAAATCTCCACGTCTAAACCTAATCCTATCCATAAGTTATCCCTTAAATCAGGATGAAATATTAACTCTGCATGAATAACACTGATACAAGCACCTAACCCTGGTAAGCCCAAACTTGACAGTGTTTACCTGAGAAATGCTAAGCAAATGTTAAACAAATTATAAAAAGCTACAAATAATATATTTCTGCCTCCTTATTTCACCGTTAGATCAGAATTGTTGTAAAAACTGTGCTTTAAAGTGAGTTAGACAAATTTTATCTAATAAAATGATGTTTTACTTTATTAATAATAAGTTTGGGAGGAACATGTTTAACCCTCAGGTGCTCTTCGGTCATTTCTGACTGAAAAAATTTCTGTTTTGAAATTGTAAAAATCACAGCTTCATCAGAATGTTACGAAACCTAGTGACTTTTATGGCATTGGGTATGTGAACACAAAAAATTGAGGTCATGATCCGAGCAGGCTAAGTGGTTGTAATAAAAATAGTCACACTTGTGCTCTTCTGGTCAAAGATGACTGACCATAGGAAATGAATGGGAAATTGACAAAAACACAATAACTTTGAGAATCTTTGAGTGTACAATCTACAAATCGGCCACGATGCAGAAAAAAAGTGCTCAGCATTAAAGGGGTGACACTCTAAAACGTCAAGAGTGCAAAACAGACATACCCACCCCCCACACACACACTTTATACACAAAAACACCAATAAATTGTGATTAAAGAAATCTGTTTTGAATATTTAAAAATCACAGGTTCATCAGAAAGGTGACTTTTATGGCAATAGGTATCTGAACACAAAAAAAATTGGAGGTCATGATTCGAGCAATTTAAGTGGTAAAACATTTTTTTTTCTATGGCATAAATATTAATAAGTAACATCAAATTGGCTCAAAATACAAAATTAAAAAGAAAAAATATTATTGAACAAAAATAAATTGCATTGGTTTTACTGGGATGGAGAAAGTTTCATTTTTAGGTGTCCGGTCACTTTTGACCGGGAAGATAACAAGTGTGACTCCGAAACGAAGAGCACTTGGAGGGCTAGTGGTTACACCATGATTCTACGCTTTTTCTCTATACTGTAACCAGATGGTGCTAATTTTCTTCAAAAAATATTTTTCTGAAGGCCTAGACTCTATATTATACTAAAATACTGCATTAATAATTAAAAAAAATATATATATATATATTTAGAAAAATATATATATTTAGAAAAATATATATATTTAGAAAAATATATATATATATTTCCATGGCAAAAATAGACCATAAATATTGCATAAATATTAATAAATTCAATCAAATTGTCTCAAAATACTAAATTAAAAAGAATAAATATTATTGAACAAAAATAAATTGCATTGGTTTTACTGGGATGGAGAAAATTTCATTTTTAGGTGTCCGGTCACTTTTGACCGGGAAGATAACAAGTGTGACTCCAAAACGAAGAGCACCTGAGGGTTAAATGATCCACCCAATAAGCACTTGAGGAGGTTTTATATACATACTGTAGATGAGCCATTATGTTTCTCGAAAGTGTTTCTGCATACCTCCACCACCCCTGACTCCTCACTCTTGGCTGGTTCCTATCCCAGCTATAGGTATAAGGGGGGAACACACCGTGTACGAGCCAAATTCCAAGCTCAGAGCCCTCCAAATATGCATACTCTTTACTCAATCTGATTATTAGTAAGTTTGAACTTGTGAACCGTCGTATTTGTTGGTAATTAATGCATCTGTCACAGACTCCATCCTCGCTCCAGCACTGCGTCCACCATCTCTGGAGTAAGTTACTAATCACATCCATCTATCCCTCATCAGCACTGCTATCTTTAGCAAGGGGGTAATCCATCAGGCGGAAGTTGAAGCCTCGCGGGAGCCGCCATTGTAGCAGAACTTCACCTGCTGTTAGCATTCCATTGACTCCCATTCATTTTGGCGTCACTTTGACAAGGAATAACTTTACATCTGAGGCGTCCAAAGACTCCATTTGTCCATTATTTATTTCTAAAGAAAACACGACAATGTATTAAAGGCTCCATTACTTTCTATCTTACATTACGGCCCCGTAGAAGCCGTTTTTGTAAAAATAGGCTAAAGATTGCATCATAACCGTATTACTGTATAGACAAGAGGAGAAGCTCGCAGGCAATCTTTTACTGTCTATGAGGCAATCGAGTCGGAGGGACATGGAGGCACAAAGTCAAGGGAGAAGCCCATAGAGTCCATAAAAGCAACGGAACAAAATATTTCAACAACGTTTTTGAGGAATTAGCCTAGCTGGCATTTTAACGTCGAGTCACTGTTGAATCAACACAGGTGCCAGTGTTGGATAACCGTTGAATTTTGACGTTGTAGCCTACAAATAATGCTGATTTGATGTACAACTCAAAAATTGTTGATATTTCTATGTTGAATCCATAGCATTTGGTGTTCAACGTTGTTTTGACATTATTTCAACAACATTTAAACGTTTAATGTCAGTTGAATGCCAAATGGGAGGTGATTCAGATTTGTCTTGGCACAGCTACTAGAAGATTTACAACTGTCAGACTGTCATCAAGCTCAGTTTGAGCATGCACAGCAGTCGCTCAGACATTAGTCAGGAAGTGCAATATTCTGGCTTCAGTCTTCTCCATTGAAATCAATGGTTTCGCTGTGTCCATTTCTTTTACTGTCTATGATCTTTAGGCTTGTTTGACTTAATGCAGCTCTGCGCAGACCGATTGGTGGCTGACTTGAAAGCAGCGCATGCCGGTTAGAAATTTTGTCTGACTTGATGCAGCGCTGACTCCACATGACTGTGACGTATGCTATAAAAGTACCGCAAGAGCAATTCGAGAGTAGCCAGAGGACTCAACCAGCGCAGCTTCTCAAGAGTGGCTGCACAAGCTCTGATGATGTCACAGCTGTACAACAATTAGCCAGATTCACCGTATGACAACAATCACGTGCGTTTCGAGTTCAAACACCTGAGAACAGCAACAAACCCAAACTGTAAGCTGACCTGCTCTCTTTCCCAGTGATGAACTTGTCAATCCTGTGAACAGAATAAAGATGAAACTTTTTAAAGGGATACTCCACCGGCTTTTCATATTAAACTATGTTATTCCCTTAATTAAGACGAGTTGATACCTCTCTCGTCTCAGTGCGTGCACTATATTGCTCTGTATTGCCGCAAAACTATGTTAGCACTTAGCTTAGCCCAGTGCATTAAATATGGGCCACAAAGAGAAGCCACCAAACACTTCCTCGTTTTCCCTATTTAAACACAGTTACTCGAGATCAGTGTAACTCGACCTAGTCTGGTGACAAAAAATAAAACGTTGTGTTTTTCTAATTGTTTATATTTGATGACTATATTGTATGGCGGAATACCATAAAAAGTGCTTTTGAGCACTTCGACTTGGTGCAATAATACCTTCACTCGTGAAAAGTCCTCTTACCGGCTCCCACTTTGTCTCCCCCTCCCTCTCATTTCCGTCATCAACTTTAAACGCTTAGAAAAACACAAGGTTTTATTTTTTGTCACCAGACTAGGTCGAGTTACACTACTCGAGTAACTGTGTTTAAATAGGGAAAACGAGAAAGTGTTTGGTGGCTTCTCTTTGGGGCCCATATTTAATGCACTGGGCTAAACTAAGTGCTAACATAGTTTTGCGGCAATACAGAGCGATATAGTGCACGCACTGAGACGAGAGAGGTATGTATCAACTCGTCTTAGTTAAGGGAATAACATAGTTTAATATGAAAACCCAGTGGAGTATCCCTTTAAGAATTTGTTAATTCAGACAACATTGTATTCAAATTACAGTAGTGACTGAATGTTTTTTCTCTTATTCACTCACCCTCCGTAAGCTCCGAATGTGAAACTTCTTTTTCTGGAGAACAACTTCTCGTTTCTCCCCTCCATGGTAAGTGTTTATACAGACGGCCACAGAAATGTGCTAACCAGGCATGCAGGCCATCAATCCTGATAGGGAATTAACTGCTTCTCTCTCTCTCTCTCTCTCTCTCTCTCTCTCTCTCTCTCTCTCTCTCTCTCTCTCTCTCTCTCTCTCTCTCTCTCTCTCTCTCCTCTCTCTGCCCCTGCTTCTCTCTCATTTAATCTCTCCTTACATCCTTCCTTGTCTCCTGCTGCCTTTTGACTGACAGGAGTAACTCTTGCATGTCCATCCCCTGCCACTGACATCAGAGGTCGGTGAACTACTGCACATATACAGACTATCTAAAATGCTTTGAATAGATACAATGGTGAATATTTGCTCGCTGAAATCGTCTTAAATTGTTTGTGTAGCGTTTATACAGCCTCTCAAGAAACCTGCTCTGGAAGGACTACATGAATGGGCAATGGACTATTGCTATAGACCTGTTACCCTTTCAGTAAGCAAGACCAACGAGAGAATAGAGAAATGAAAAAGTGATGCTGAGAGGGGACGGACACTCAAATAAGGCACTCACTTTATTAGTTTAAGTTTTTGTAAAGGCATAACATTTTTTACATGAATCAATCTTGAGGCAATTTATTTACATATTACTTCAAACAATGAAAATCTCATACAAAGTCATTACAATGCATTTTATATGCATTTTATATTTTGGAACTGCAGGCAGTTCATGGGTTTGTCAAATCATACAAATGTGACTTTAAAAAATAAATAACTTTCTAAAAAATATTACATTTCATTTTTGTTCCTGCATATCATGTTAACTGACATCAGAACATACAGTCACTAGCATAGTCCACTTGAAGGAGTGAATGAAAATGAATGAGTGAATTTGGACTGCTGCTTTTTCGATTCAAACCCTCAATTATGACATTTTTAATGCAAATATGACATTGTTTGAGATGTCTTTGTTATGACACCTTGATATAAACCAATACATCATAACCTGTCAGTGTCTTTGTTATGACAACTTGACATTTGACAACACAACCTGTCATGACATCAGATTAATTATCAAACTTAAGAACATTACATTAAACTATCAGGTGATTGGTTTTGACATTGCGTTGGCTGTCATGAAGCCATTATGACATTTTAATGACAAATTCAATGTGTACCACTGTAGTTGAGGTCACGAAAAATATTCATGACACAGTTATAACGGCCTCATGACAGCCAATGTCAAAGCCAACCACATTACAGTTTAATTTAATGTCAAGTTGTCATGACAAAAACACTGACAGGTTATGATGTTATGGTTTGTCAAAATGTCATAAGAAAGACATCTTAAACAATATCATATTTGCGTTCAAACTATCATTATTGAGCGAAGGACACTCAGTGACAGTTGTCATAAACATGCATAAAGCCTTATTTCATCTTCATGTCAAATGTCATGTCATGGTTATGATGGTGTCATGCCAGTCTTATGCACACCCCTTCAAGTAAAGTGTTACCAACATGGCTTCTATAAGTTCTTAACTTATGTGGCTTTCTGGAATATCAGATCCAGAACAGCCAGGAAACAGGACAGAACCTCTTCTTCACAGAAAACACACAATTCTTCGATTTTCTGCTGTGTTTCTTCATTGATTCTCAGGTAATTCCAGTAGAAATCTCTAGGATCTGTACCATTCTTGTGGTAGTGTCTAAACACCATGACGGCCCTGTCAGAGATGAAGTCTTTTGTGTGTTTTGCTACCCTGTTTAAGATGTACATGTAGGCCTGAACTTGATAGCAGTACTCATGTGTTTCATAAATGACTGCTAACGACCACCATTTTCTGGTTTATTGAAGACTTTGCCTATCATATCTCCAGTGGTTCCTTTACACTCAATCACAATTTTTTCTTCTTTTTCCCCTTTTACGTCTGCTAAGAAGTCTAGTTTTCCAGTGATGAATCCGAACTCTACTTTGTTTTCTTTGGTGTACCTCACTGTCTTGTTTGTTTTCAGCTCATGGTAGAACTTCAGGCATTCACGTTCATCATCTGGGTTCTGGGAATATTTTCCGAACCTTTAGAAGAGGAGGTCGTCCTGAAAGCTGATTCGTCACAATAGTCTCTGTTCTCAATGTCATGGATATTTACTTTCACACCCTCAGAAATGTTTGCAAGATTGTCTCCATCTTTTGACTGACTCATGCTCCTTGGCTCATCCGGTCCTGTAGCGCATATAGCGGGTGTGAAGATGGCAATTGTCTGGTATTTGTCTCTGAACATGAATCCACAGCTTGTGTTTGATGCATTCTTTCTCCACTGTTCTCTTAGATCAGAAACTTTTATTTTTTTGCCTCTTTTTTCAAAGAAAATCATCACAGTAATTTCAAGAACTTTTCTATTGTCTTTCAGTGACAGTGACTTCTTAAGTTCCCGGCAGCCAAGACGTGGAGTCCTGTTAAACTGAAGCTTGAAGTTTTCCAGCTCTTTTACAATATCCTGGGCTTGCTGAATGATCCATTCATCCTGTGAGCGCTTGATGACTTTAAGATTTAAAACACCTTTGGGCAGGTCAATCCGGAGTGACTCTAGAAGAACAAGGTAGTCATTTACAGACATTTCACTAGGGCTGGTGCTAGAGCTGGTCACCAATCTGGAACCAGGATGCGCTTTTTCATTCACTTTAGATTGGAGCCTAAATCCTGATCCCGAACTGTCAACTCCAGCATCAGCCTCACTGGAAAAATGGGAACTGACATCCAGCCGTGGTCCTTTAGTGGGACTTTTTACACTAAGATGTTCTTTTAGTAAGTCTTCATTCCTCCATTCTCCCTTTGCTTCTTTGTTCATCTGTCCTTTAGAAGTTGTCTTTGATTTTTTTTTTCCTCAGGAAAAAAAGTTGTCTTTTCACTTTCAGATACCTGATCTCTTGAATGCTTAATTTGACTTTGTCCCTTTGTAGCATGTCCTAAAGCTTGATTTTGTGTCTGTCTTTCATTCTTTCCACCTGTATTTTCTGTCAAGCCGACCTCCATCCTTATTTTCAGTTCTAGCTCGCCAACATTACTCCATCCCTTCTGCCTATCCAACCAATTTTTCCTTTTCCATTTCCCATCTTCCCCTGAACCTTCCGTACATGACACGCTGGATCTTGCAGGCTTCATGATTTTTATGTTTAAAATTCTTTATATCTGGAAAACATAAGCATTGCATTGATTGCACTTAAAAAATTAAGGCAGCAACATTTTTATTATGTATGAAAAGCTGATAGAATACTGATAAAAAAATAAAAAAATTCTTCAGAATAAACTATGTTTACACAACCAAACATCTCTGTGATGCTGTGCTTTTGTGGAGATTTTTTGTATGGGATATTGTCTGTTGATATGAAAATTCACTGTAGATCATAATAATAAATAACATGTATGACCGTGTTTATAATTTTTTTTCTTTTTATATTAAACATTAAATATTACATTTACGGATGTAATGTATAATGTGTATTTACATCACATGGTTTGGTCTTAAATTTCATAAAGGTGGTTTTAAAAAGGTCTTAAGAAAAAATCTTAAATTTCAATTGTTTAAAGGCCTTTCTGTAGACACACTATTATAATGGAATATAAATGTCTATATGAAAATATGATTTAATCTTGTTAGAGTAATCTGGAAATTTGCATGTGCGACAACCTGTCATGTGATCTCTAATTAGTTTTAAAGTTTACACTTATTTTGTTAACACTTCACTTTTGTTCAGTAAATCATGTTAAATTATGTTAACCATTTGTGTGTTTTCTACCAGTATATCTGAAGCATTTGTTTAAATAGACTACCTCTATTTTCTTACACAGTAAGTCCAAATTCTCATATTGCTTAAATATAACATAAACATGAGTGTCTTCTCTAAAACAATGAATAAAATATATACTTACTGAGGTTTTTATATGGTTCGATCTTCAAGCAGTCAAATCTTGTCAAGACTTCAAACGCATATATGCTAACATGACGACGTGTGCTTATGTTTTATCTGTCAGCTGAAAAACAGGTCAGTCTATGAGTCATTTCCATGCAAGCCTTTTTTGGCACACTTTCATTTTCTAGCTGATGTCATGTGTGTTTAGATTGTGTTCTTCTTTTCGTAAATCATTAAGTATCAGGGTAAGTCATATAAAAATGGCTTGCATAAATCTCTTTAAAGATGGAATTTTAGTAATAAAAGTAAAAAATTTTTTTGAATTATATATATATATATATATATATATATATATATATATATATATATATATATTAAAATATAATAACATTTGAAATACATTTCTTGGCCAAATCGAAGTCAATGAGGCATAACTGACATAAATGTGACTTAAAAAAAACATATAGTTATATATATATATATTTTTTTTTATTATTCATGAGAAATGTGGTAAGAAAAATAGCCTTGATATTAAAAAAAATCATTATATTTATAAAAAATAATTTAAATAAAGACACTTTTTTCAGCATTTTTTTTTAATGTAACATTTAATATTCACTTTTAATGTTCACAAACCTGACATTTAAAATGTAACAAAGAAAAGAAAAAAGTGTTTGGAGCACATCCAACCGCACCACAAATTACACTTGTTTTTTAGTCTAAGTCTTGACGTAATGAGAAACCACATCCTGTCATTCAGTGCAGTGGTGCAAAAAGTGGGTATGCGCTATGGGCTCTATGCACGGCGGTATTTCCGGTGAAGGTCTAAGGATGCTCGATAACATCCGCGGATTGTAGAGTCCAATGCAATACCGAGAATTTATATTGAATTTTATACTCCATGGTTATACTAAAGAAACGTTAGTCACAAAAACAGACAAAACAGACCCCCTCGTTGTGTTTATGCTTCTTTTTAAAATTATATTAAATAAACATAACTATATATAAAAGTACATCTAAACGTATGAAAGTTTAGTTTCAAAGACGGGAGGACAGTAAATTTTGAAGACTCTTCCATAATCCCGTTTTCCTCGGTTTTCCTTCACTTTAAATCTCCCGAACCGGAAACTGAAGAGCATCCTTGCGTCAAATGCGGAACTTTCGACAAAAAGTCCCTGTTTGACTTTTCTGAGATCATCTACTCTTCCCTGTGGATGTCCTGTGACCTTCTTTCTGTAAGACCTGAATTTTTGACATTGAATTTTTGACATTGAATTTTAGAAAAGATCTGAATTTCTTCATCTTGAAAACTTGAATCTGTATTTTTTTTAAACTGAATATTTGCAGTATTTGAATTCAGAACAAAAAAACTAGCTGTTTGAAAATACATGTCTATAAAATTCAGCCATAAAATCCTTTCAGTTTCATAAATTTCAAATGTTCAATATTCGTTACAAAAAAATTCAAATTCAGAACTATTTAAACTACCACCTAAAATTCAACTTTGTTAGATTACACTTGCAAATAATTCATATTTACAAATTCAAATTTAAATCATTTTGTCATATTAATAGCTCCATACACCCCCTCCGTATTCCAGGATTTCATGCACGAGATGTACTTTCTGGACAATAGCCGAACATCGCCAGCACATCTCAGGGGTACCCCAACGCTTGCATGAATTTCACCTGTTTCTGAAGCCAGAAAAGCTTCTCTTTTATCAATATTCTGTCAAGTTACTTGGTTATTAGATCAGCAAGAACGGCACCAATGGACGATGGGAAGGTATCTGCTATCCATGACTGGCAGAGGTTGGCTGATAGTGGATGCCATTGTCTTGGCATACCATGTTATATTTAAAGAGTAACTAAACACTTAACCAACTTTTTTAGTTAATGATCTGTAAGAATGGATCTTTATTAATACCAGTTATTGATTCGAGTAACTTTTTTGACATTTGTTTATAAAGTGGTCTATTTCTACAATATATGGTGTAAAAACGTCTTAGTGCTGCCCTCTTCAGGTTGAACGGTGGCTACTGCAGTTGAATTGTCCTATTGGATGTTCGCGGTTCTTCGTGACGTACGCACGTTTCAGCTCACCACGCTCTTGGCACGAGCTACGCCCTTGGCAGTATAAAAACCATATGTGTCGTCAAAACCACTGTAGGGAGTCAGGAATTGGAATTGTGAGTATTGAAAACGATCAGGATAGAGTGTTTTAGCATCTATTTCGTCCCCTCTATCTCCGCTGGGGTCTGGCCACTTTTTCACCATTTCAAATATTGCCAGTGGGTGGAGTCAGGCTCTGACCAGGGGTTTAGTTACCCTTTAAGCTATGCGAGGTTACAATATGATATTTAATCTTTGTAAATATGTCTTGTGTTGTTTCGTTTGCAGAAATACACACACAAGAAGAGCTGAAGTTTCATATATTTAATCAAAACATGATTTTTAGTGGAAAAAAATGTTAAACTTCTGGCAAATCCCTAAATAGCAATCAAATGGAACAACATTTCCTGTACCATTTGCTAATTGTGATCATGCTTTCTTTTAAATAGCCTAAATCATCAGATCTTCACTGAACCAATTACTGTATGTTCTTAAATGTAATAGTAATTTAGTAGCAGCTTCATTTTTAACCTTAATAAATAATCCAATAATTTAAATTTGAGTTATGTCACAAGTTACCAATGTACTACATATATACAATACCGTATATATAAGTAATTTTGAAATATGCTTACATTTATCAATGCTTTTTAATATGCATGTTTGTCTCCATGTCTGTGTACAAAGTAAGGACCTACTGTTCATGCAAGTTTATGTGGGTAAATCACAGTCCTGTCACCAACATGCCATATGTCCTAGGCATCAGTGTATGCTGAGGGCTGTCAGAAGGGCTATTTAGAGGACTGGAGTCCACTCCTCCAATGGAGGGCAGGTAGGCAAGGTGGAGAATGGGTAACTGCAGAGAGAGCCTGCGCTGAATGCTGTGGAAGCAACACATCCATTAAATGAAGTGATTTTTCAGGACATTTTTTTAAACAAACTTTGTTTTGATATTGCAGAACCTTGCATTCAAATTCCAGTTTACTTTTAAAGGATTGATAGAGACATGAAACCCACTGTTCAGGGGAGTTGATGTCTTCCAGCAGATTCCTGTTGGATTTGAAGCTTTCGAGGAGAGTCAGACATTTCTCCTGGACTAAAAAGACATAACATTAAGATATTTTCATAAAAGGCAAACTTTCATAAAAAGAAATTCAACCCCTTTACAGAGCCACTGGGTTTCAGCTATCAGCTGGAGTTCAAAGCAATGTGCTGAATGCTAAATCCCTAAGAATTCACAAAATGGAAACAAAAATATATATTTTTTTAAATAATAACCTGGTAATAGACTGAAATTGTTCAGTTTGATGATGTGAACACACATAGTAGAAGATATTTTATGTGATTGAAGTCAACTTCTTTTCATGGGGGTTAATGTTTTGTTAGATAATAGTTGATAACTTTTTAAAAACCATGGAACACCAAAGTGGTCTAAAGAAGATATTTTGAAGAATGTTGTTAACCAAACATTTGATGGGCCCCATTGACTTCCATAGCACAGCATTTTCACTATGAAAGTCAATGGTGTTCTGTGTTCAGCAAAATGAAGAAATTCAAACAGGTTTGGAACACCTTGAGGGTGAGTAAATGATAATAAAATCAGAATTTAAATTTTTGGTTGAACTATCCCTTTAAACCATCAGTCCATTAAGACATGTGTTTGTTGCATCTGCACACAGGTGCGCTCGCTCAATACATTTTTCTTTACCTGCTTTGTGCACAAAACTTCTGATGATGACATTCTCTGTAACGCAAGGACTTGGTTCATTTAGTTGCCCGGTCAAGTCCTCCAGCTCAGCATCCAGCTGTAGGAAATCACAATAAATTAAAACAACAACAGCATAAAATGATACTTAAGGCACTTCATCCATCACAAAACTACTGACTGAACATACATGAGTCCTAACATGTCCTCTACTTAGTTGTACTTGTGAACCTCCTGGGTTTGTAACCACTCCTTGATTGTGTTATTGCATTCTGGAGAAAAACTGCCTATTAAGTCATGAACACACATGACAATAAATGATTAGGAAATTGCATTGAATAAATTCAATTCAAGTTGATAATTAAAATTTGGCTCAATTTCTTGTAAGTCGCTGTGACCACCAGAGGTAAAACTGTGAGTAATTCTATGTAGGGTATCTGTGTCAGTTGGCACTCATTCAATTCTACATGTAAAAAGCTTTTAACATTTGACTTGCGTCTAGTAATTCACCAGCAAGTGTAATCCTCCACCCAGGTCCAACTCGACCTGCTCCAAGCGGGCCTTGAACCCGGGTCTCCGGCATGAGAGTCGTGCGCTCTGAAAAGTAGGCTAAAGACTGCAGCCACTACTGTCTGTCGCTGAGAGCGCCTATTGAGATCAGAGGAGTGAGGTTTACTTGCACAGCAACTACTAGCTGGCCTCCGTTACTCAAGCACCTGAAAGTCTGTTCCCAATGGTGTTCATCAACACCTTTATGGCATGCACATTTTTACACACAGCCATGGGTTCGAGTAGTGATGGTAAGTCCGGTTCCATCTCTTTATAGTTATAAAGCAAGCATCTGAAAAAGTAAATAAATGTAAATACTAAAAGCTTCTCACTTCATTAATGTGCCGTCTGAGGTGTAGGTTTTCTGACAGTAGAATGTCCAGGCTTTGCGAGATGTTCTGCGTCACATCAGTCACAAAGTCAGATGCCCAGTGTTGTCCTGCTCCAAAATGTTGCTCACATCATTGTCTTGTCCACTCTCCTTTTGTAATTCGCTGATGCCACTGCGTGAGGTGGAACCGCCTTGACAAGAATGCAGGATCAGGACCCAGTCTTATGATGATAATCTGTAAAATATATGTGTATCAACTATCAGCCTTAGTTCAAAACACTGTGACAAATGACATAAAATAAAAATCATATAAATGATTCAAAATGAGAATTGCAGCTAATATGCATCTCATACCTTTGGAAGAAACACCATACACAGAGTGCTGCAGCAGCATGTGATGATCACAAGGGATACAATGCAGAACTGCACATTTGGCTGATCCTGCCATAGCATGGATGCATATGTACCAATCAGAATCACTGGGACTGAAACAAAGACACTGAATCGGATACCCCTGCTGTCGTTTATGGCAGGGATGTTCATGTGTCGTGTGGTCCAGGCCAGGAAACAGGTACTCAGCTGGATAGGAGACAAAGACATGTACTTTTGTCATTTATTTAATTATTGCTCTCTAATGAATCACTGTATGACATGTTTTAAATTTAATCTCATACCAGGAGTATCCCCTCATAAACATAGAATACAGCCATCCAGAAACCCATGTATGTGTTTTCACATCGCTCTGAAAAGGGCTGAATGAAAAAATCTTCCCCGTGAGGGTCAGCCTAAAACAAAAAGAGAAAAAGGCTGATAAGCATGAAAATTAAAAGGTAAAAAAAAAAATAAACATGATAACAGATGCAGTCTCTTCCCATGTCATCGTAGTATTTGGATTTAATATGATAGATTTTCATTTTTTGGTGAACTATTTCTTTGAGAAAGCTTGTATTGCTTTAAAGTGACAATGAAATAATATTTTATGGAATATTACAATATTTATTATAATTGATCCATGCACATAATTATTTTTTATAACTGTAATCAAAACAACTTCTCCACAAGCAGTGCCTCAATTGAGATCACAGCAATAGCGAACCATAACCATCCAATAAATTCCTGATAGATGAAATCAAGTCCCATTTTTTTCTTGTTCAAGAAGCGTCACAATAAGGAAGAAAAGACCACCGCAACTTCAATTTCATGCCGGCTTTAAGTGAGTCCAAATGTTCTTGGCATGTTCAGAAAATTAGGTTTAGCTTAGTGCTCACCTCTATACGATACTCCTTCACTGTTCTTCTCAAAGGATCCAAAATGTGCAGACAAATTAATAAACTCAGGTCAATCAACAAAAGCAACAAAACCAGGAGACCTAGCCCATAGTCCTTTGTGGTCTGGGGTAGCTAATAAAAAAAAAAAATAAATAAATAAAGACTGACTGGAAGAACACACTGCAACCATTAAATAAATTATTTTCAAACAATATATAGCCATTATTTTTATATACTAAGCACAAACAGTACATTTTTCTTACCTTTTTTTCTATGCTGTGTTTTTTGAAGAATGAATTAATTTTCCAAGTTTTTACAAACATGGCCCCAAACGATGCTGTGCATCCAATAGATAGACATGATATTTGTACCTGTGAATGATGCCACAGATCCTTATTATGTACAACATTTTCTATTTAGACACATATAAACCCACCACAGATTTCATTATTATGACTTCTAATTATGCCTTCATAAAAAGTGCTAACCAAAAAACAACTGTAACAATATTCTGATGGCATAAGGACTTACAGAGCAAGAAACTTCAAATACTGTATCAGAAACATAAGACCCATCCAATCCTATGAAGAATATGGAGGAATAAGACAACACAGCGCCAAGAATAATTAAAGTGTTCATAAAAGGTCTTGACATGCTGATGGCCCTGTGAAAGACAAAAGAATAGAATACAGACATATGACCATTTATTTATAACCAATTAATGAATTCATGAACATTAGCCTAACACATGACTTACCAATGATTGTGGTGTTTCACACTGAAGACTCAGGAGACCGCAGAGCTGTAAAAATTCCTAAGAAAGTTAGAAACGCCACAACACCATAAAGTAATATACAGATGCGTTTTCTCTGAGGGTATACATGGGTTCGGTCCTTTGTGGGTTTATCCCCTGTAGAAGACAAATGCATGTGCTTTATTTCAGGACAGTTGTTTATAATATCACTGAACTTTCATCAACAAACTTTTCAGCATGTAAGTGAGCTATATAAAAATAGCTGTATACACAAGATCAAACTCCATATAATCTTTTTCATAGTCTTACTTTGAAATTGGATTGGACTAGATGAACTCTAGTTCGTCTGTAATGGCACTATATTGTTCAATATCGACAGCTTTTCCACCTATGGAGTAAGAAAAATCTGCTGTCAAGAATAATAAAAAGACAATGTGAAGAAAGCTATGAAGCCTCAAACAAATTGATATGTACCTTGATATTGTGCAAACTTCACAACGGCCAGTCTTTCACCATTTTGGAACATAATGTGACCCTGAATAACAATTACATAAAAATTCAACGAGATTGATGGATGGATGGATGGATGGATGGATGGATGGATGGATGGATGGATGGATGGATGGATGGATGGATGGATGGATGGATGGATGGATGGATGGATGGATGGATGGATGGATGGATGGATGGATGGATGGATAGATGGATAGATGGATAGATGGATAGATGGATAGATGGATAGATGGATAGATGGATAGATGGATAGATGGATAGATGGATAGATGGATAGATGGATAGATGGATAGATGGATAGATAGATAGATAGATAGATAGATAGATAGATAGATAGATAGATAGATAGATAGATAGATAGAATAGATAGATAGATAGATAGATAGATAGATAGATAGATAGATAGATAGATAGAATCTTGAAACGTTGTACACACTGTCACACCAAAGAAGTTGATCTTGTCCATGGCCTCCAGAATCATTTGTCCCACTTCTTGGTCAGTGACCGTAAAGTTGCGATGGATGCTGTATTTCTCTCTGTACCTCACAGTCTCCATGACTCTTGTTAAAACTTTGGCAATTACCCACGTCCCATCATAAGCAAAGCCATGAAACTTGCTTGCACCCAGACCCTTCTGCCATCTTCCTTCATACTCCTTCTCGTACTCCCTGAGGTGTCTGAGCAGAATCAGTATAGATATGCAAAACAATCCCTATTAAACAATGTTTACAAGAACTGCTCATTGCCTCAAACAAAGATGATGATAGCATTTAAATGCAAACCTACCCTACCAGAGATCCCTCTGATGTGTCTGGAGCTAAGAGTCTCGATATCTGCACTGATGGATCCCTCTATGGCAGTCAGTATGTTTTTAGTTGTGCTAGTTGGTGGAGTCAGTGCTATTCCACCAGCTGCCTTGGGTCCAGTGTGGCAGAATCCACTGGTACTTTTGGCCATACATGCTGAGATTATAAACCTGTGACACAATGGTATGTTTATGTACACTCTAAAAAATGCTGGGTTGTTTTAAAGGGGTCATGAACTGGCTTTTTAAATTTTATTATATTGTTGTCTGAGGTCAACTTATGATGTTCGCTTGGTTTTTGCATTCAAAAACATCAAAATGAATAAGTAAGATGCTATTTTCTACCCAAGTTGTGAGCCTACCTGAAAAAGCTCGCCCATAAAGTGTTTATGGGCGTCTCACATTGAAGACTTGAAAGTAAATGCCCACTGCTGAGAGTGGATAACAGTTTTGCATATTATAATGAGTTTCAATTCACCCGTCGGTGCACTTGGGGAAATTGTTTTGAAAACGTCCAATGTTGTGATATTGCGACCGGAATGATTCGCCTATACATGTCCGACCCCAGAGTCCGTGTGTTTCACAATTCCTGTCAGATCCAAATATAGATGGCACAGCACCGTTCTTTGCTCTTAATCGGTCTGTAAATCCAGTCTTGTTTACAAAACAATCCGCAGTGAAATGAAGCGAACAGACGACGATGTTTTACCCTTATAGCTGGAATGTTGTTAAAAATAAAGTTTAACCATGCAGTCCTATTGGAATCCAGAGGAAGCTTATGCAGCGACCGTCTTCTGGCACTGCACAATATTCTGTATTGCTCAGTAGCTCGGTACGGTTTGTCATCACGAGGTAGGCATGTATGTTACTTAGCTATGCGTGTAATGCACGAATCGGTGGGCGGGGCTAAACCAGCTGTGTTGAAGAAGTAGTTGATCTTCTTCTGTGGGGGTGGTGTTTTATTTTTGACGTCATAGTTCCCCACTTTGAAAAAATTAGTCGTTTGTTGAGCCTGGTGTCAATAAAAGCTTTTATTGGACTAACAAGGATGTTTTCAGTTCTGAAACTTACAGGATATTCTTATAATATGATGACCTCTTAGATGTCAAAAGCTCAAGGAAAATTTGATTTTTCAGTTCATCACCCCTTTAACCCAAATTTGGGTCAAATATGCACAAACCCAAATGTTGGGTTAAAAATGTGCTTTAAATTTTTAACAACTTTCACTTTCAACTGTAATTTTTTTAATTACTTTTTTAACCCAACATTTGGGTTTGTCCATATTTGACCCAAATGTGGGTTGAAACAACCCAGCATTTTCAGACTGTATAAATGTAATTCTGACTGGTCAGTCGTGGAATTCAGCAGTCAGAGATTTATTAGAAGATGTTTCTATGCTGATTCATTGGGAATTAAGATGGAGTGTTCTTTTTCATAACAGAAGAATGTATGGCTGGGATATACTTACACAGCAGAAGACTTTAGCAGCTAAGCTCACATCAAAATGAGCAATCACTATTCTCACATCATTGTCCTGTAAAGAAAAAGTTTCATAAATGTCTACAAATAAATATACATTATGGAATGTGATTTGTGATGTGTATTATAAAAATAATCTCTTTTTAGCTTTCGTGTAACTCTGTAGTGATGCACCCAATACAGATAAGTCTTGAGAAAAGTTCATAGTTGATTTACGGAACGTGTGTGAGAAAACCAGACCCTCAAATACACACCTTTAGTTTTTTCATACAATCGCAGGTGACTTCAGAGAAGCTTTCCGCCCCAGCTAGCTGAATGTTAGCTACCTCCAGATGCCTGCTTAAGTCTCTCTGTACCTTTTCAAGAGAATACAAGTTTTCACTTCACCTTCTATCAAGCCCCATATTTTTAATATTTTCCCAGATTAGTAAGTAGTATTACCTCTGTGAACTTCTGCTCACGCTGGGTCAATGTACCAACTCTACTCCATCCATACTGCCTGAGAAACTTCACCAGCGCCACATTAACTGCACTGTCTGATGGCACAGCCCGGAAGAAGTTTGGAAATCTTCTTTTGTTGGCCAGTGAAGGTGCCGTTACCGCAAATGACAGCTGGGAAACAAAGAAAGATTAAATAAAACACCAACATCTCTCAAGTATTTGAGTTTACCATCACAAATATGGAAGAGGGGATAATCAGTCAGATAATCAGATTGATTGATTGAATACCTGCACAAGGTTGAAACCCTCCCAGTGACTGGGCTAGGACGGACGTCACTGACAAACACACCCCTCCAAAGATCATGATAGGTTTGGGGCCATTGAATATGGAGTCAAAAAATGCTTTGAGGGCTTTGCCGTTATCACACTAAAAGCAGAAAGAGTGCAAGTGTAATACAGACACAATAAAGATGATAGGCAAAATGTAGGTTCACATTACACATTTGAACCTGGCTGATTTATAGTACTGAGAGGTCAAAGAAAGGCTAGTGGTATCATGTAATTACCATCTAATGGGTTTTAACAACACTACAAATTTGGATGTATTTTACCTTGCTTGTCCCATTATTAAAGCAACAAATTTATCAGTATGTATTTTTTTTGATGGGAATACAGCAGAAAATGCACTGATAATTTGCTTTGCAATATATTTGGTTTCTACGATTTAACCAGCAAAAACAATTGTACAAAATGCAACAGTAGTCAACTGGTAATCAATGGTAAGGGTCATGGCAGATTATAGTGTGTGTGTGTGTGATTTTCACTGTACCTTATCTTAGAAGCAAAGATAATTAACAAAAATAAAATAAAAATACGAAGTCAATTTCTTACATTTTAAAAGTTAATCCTTATTAACAATGGCAGTATAGCTTTAGCAACAACAGGCTGTTTGGAGGACAATCAAAATTATTTACAGACAGACTCCAAACTCTAATCGTAGCAGAAAATGAATAATGCTTTTGCATTATGCAGAAATAATGCAGAAATTCTATTTCTATAGAGTATTTCAGAAACTGCTAATCTACTGGGATTTTCAATGCACAACCATCTCTAGGGTTTACAGAGAATGGTCCGAAAAGAAAAAACATCCAGCGGGCGGCAGTTCTGTGGCGGAAATGCCTTGTTGATGCCAGAGGTCAGAGGAGAATGGCCAGACTGGTTCGAGCTGATAGAAGGGCAACAGTGACTCAAATAACCACCCGTTACAACCAAGGTGGGCAGAAGAGCATCTCTGAACGCACAGTACATCGAACTTTGAGGCAGATGGGCTACAGCAGCAGAAGACCACACCGGGTGCCACTCCTTTCAGCTAAGAACAGGAAACTGAGGCTACAATTTGCACAAGCTCATCGAAATTGGACAATAGAAGATTGGAAAAACGTTGCCTGGTCTGATGAGTCTCGATTTCTGCTGCGACATTCGGATGGTAGGGTCAGAATTTGGCGTCTACAACATGAAAGCATGGATCCATCCTGCCTTGTATCAACGGTTCAGGCTGGTGGTGGTGGTGTCATGGTGTGGGGAATATTTTCTTGGCACTCTTTGGGCCCCTTGGTACCAATTGAGCATCGTTGCAACGCCACAGCCTACCCGAGTATTGTTGCTGACCATGTCCATCCCTTTATGACCACAATGTACCCAACTTCTGATGGCTACTTTCAGCAGGATAATGCACCATGTCATAAAGCTGGAATCATCTCAGACTGGTTTCTTGAACATGACAATGAGTTTGCTGTACTCAAATGGCCTCCACAGTCACCAGATCTCAATCCAATAGATCATCTTTGGGATGTGGTGGAACGGGAGATTCGCATCATGGATGTGCAGCCGACAAATCTGCAGCAACTGTGTGATGCCATCATGTCAATATGGACCAAACTCCCTGAGGAATGCTTCCAGCACCTTGTTGAATCTATGCCACGAAGAATTGAGGCAGTTCTGAAGGCAAAAGGGGGTCCAACCCGTTACTAGCATGGGGTACCTAATAAAGTGGCTGGTGAGTGTATATCTGTTATAACAGAATACATCTATATAGATGGAAAGTCAGTTTTGGTTTGGAACGACAATAGGCCTAGCAAATGATGTCAGAATTTAAATTTTTGAGTCAACTGTCTATACCTTTAACATATGAGAGTTCATTAAGTAGTTTCTGAGCTTCTCTAAAATCAAATGAGAAAAAGAAGTGGGTATGTTGTATTACCTCAGAGTCTGTGAGATGAAACTGTAGCTCATAGCGGCCAAGAGGAGACGGCTGCTCGCTCAAATGACTCAATGCTAGTTCAACAGCAGGAAGAACCTCTGCTGTAATGTTGCCCCTTGCTGGATCTCCACTGACTGGCATAATCCATAAAACTGGTAGCTTGTGTCGCACCAGGCAATAGCACAATGGCACCTGAGTCAGTTCCCAGAAAGTGAGAACATACAACAAGTTCCACCAGTATTCCATCTTCTCAGTAAACATGAACTCACACAGCTTCTTAGCATTTTCTAAAGCCTCGTCTGTTGGCTCTCTCTAGCTCTCAACCATCCACAGGGATAAAGGGATAAGGACAGACTTGGGACATCTGTTGCTTCACTAAATCCTCAGAAAGTGGAGGAAACGCCAACACATAAGTGTCAGGACACACAGGTTTGTCATAATGCCCACTGGGACCTTTTTATGTGAAACATAGTTTTCACTATTTTCTTTTAAAGTGTTAGTGATTATGTTGTGTGTTTTTATCAATTTTGTTAGTTTTTCATTTTTAAAAATATTTCGTTTTTTAATTGTTTTTATTTCATTTGTCCTTTGTAACAGGAGTGTAAAAAGAGCAAGAGAATAATACTGTATGTTAACATGAACAGTGTGTGAAATGATTAATTAATTGAAGTTTAATGACATTTAGCATTTTATTTACATTAGTCATTTAAACATTAACAAGCGTATTATTGCGTGGCTATTTATTAACTAATTACATAATGTTTCTTAATGATTTATTAATGATGCACTTACACATTGTAACATTTGTAGATTTTATTTAAAAAAGTGCCTGATCATGGATTTTAATAAAATTTGTAATTATTTCACTTTACATTAAATAATGATCTGCTTATCATTGTGTAACATTTAGTTAGTTCACTAGTAACTTTATCTAATTTTTCTAGCTGTGATAATCATTTATTATCTGTTAAACATTAATGTTTGTTAATGATTAATTCCACAGGCGCGCACTTGGTTGACTCGCTCATTACGGAAGAGCGAAACACCGTATATGTTATGAATCTTACACGAAATTCATCTTCATTACGGTGTAACTGTAGCCTGGCATGCCAGACCTACATCAGAGACGTTCAGGTCTGGAAACTCATCATTGACAGGGCTCAATCCGAGGGGCGGGATAAACGGTTGTCTTTTAAATTCTCTCTGCACGCAATTGGATAGCGCTAAAGCCAATCAGAGCAACGAAGAATGTGACGTACTCATCGAAGCAAGTTGATATCCAGTCCAGCTGTCAACATTGAACATTAAAAATAAGGGAGATTTCCCAGAATCCATCCCCAAAATAAGGGATTTTTTGTTTGTTTTTTACACGACCCACAAACTTAATTTTGATTTCCAAACTTAACACTAATCATTAAAAGTCTAAAGAGTTTATAACTAGCCTACATATGTGTGAGAGAGAAAGAGACAGTATAGCCTATGTGCGTGTGTGCGTGTGTGTCATTAAAAAATTAATATCATAGAAAATGTTTAAATACTAATATCAGCTTACGAGCGAAACGGGGGCGGAGTAGTGGTGCTTGCTTGAGAGGATTTGGGAGAGGTCCGTGCGCCGCATACCGATCAGAGCACGCGCTGACACGGGAGTAAAGCCTTTATCCTCGACGCCACAGCACGACTGCGGCAAAAATTACAAGTTGATCGTTTCGCCACAGCTTTTTTGTAACAGCGCACGCGGCGCCGGGCGCATCCGAGGATGAACGACTAAACCGAGTATGTCCGAGCTTGCTCTTACCGTCTCAACTCTGTCGTCATTATGTTAAGGCCGCCCGCCGACTCTATACACGATGTGATTGGCCCTACCAGAGTTTCGTTTTTCCACTTCGAAAGTCAACGGAGAGTTGCTAGACCACACTTTACGGCAAAATACTTTTTGTCTAGATTTCTAGGCTAGTGTAACTGATGATAACGGGAAAATGTGTATCAATGCAACCTGTTTTTACTACATCCACTGTGCTCCTCTACACTCGGCGCTGGTAAACGCGTCCTCCAGCTCCAGCATTGAATTCCGATTCGGTGAACGAGCTAGTCAACCGAGTGTGCGCATATGGGCAGCTCCTGTAACATCAGGGGTGGTAGCTGGTATAAAGACTGTTTAAAACAAATTTGGGAAAAAGTGTTTTAGAAAAAAACTGCCAACCCTGCCTTTAACTACAGCACTGAACTTGCAGCAAATTTAATTAAATAACATCACACGACACTAGCAACAGTGCTCTTGTACCATTATTCAGCATACTGCTTTTAAACAACAGTTCAATAAACAAGAAATTAATATTCAGCAACTTACATTTTAGACACAAATTATTGCCAGTTACTGTGTCTATTTCTGTTGCAGTAATATTTCCAAAATGAAGCCACAGTCCCCGAGCAACACACCATAGTAGTGTTTTGTTACTGAGTGAATCAGTTGAGCGGATGATTCAATAACTCTCTCAGAAAGACACTTGTCTGGACCTACTGGTGTATTGATGCAATTGCAGACAGTAGATGTTACCATTCAAAGTGTGTTTTGTTACCCTACAAAGTGTGAATTTAACTCATACAATGCTTGTGAATGTTTCCATCCCACGAGAATGTTTCCAGCCCATGTATTTAAAAGAACAACATTTTCACTTCCTGTTTTTCCTTAATAATAAATTCCATAATAGTGGTGTGGACTGAACTGTTGAATGCATTGAATTAAAAATCTAAAAGCAGAATATTTTACATCCTGATTGAACATGTTTAGGGTGGGAACATATTATACACAACACATATGTTTACTAATATGCTTGAAATGTGTATATACTGGTACTCACTAACAGCCTGGTAGAATGCAGTGAATCCCAAGTTTGACTCTTGATTTGAGTCGTCCGTCAGAAAAAACCAGCTGGAGGCGGTTACCGGGAGCCAGGATGGGCTTTTCACCTGGGTGAAACCTGTCAGTAGGATTCTGACCACAGACTTCCCCAGAACCTTCTCATCAGACAAAACCTGAATATAAATGAACCACATGTGCTGAAGTATTAGAAATGATACGTCCTGCTCCAAATGACTAAAGCCAAAGTGACTATAGTCACTCACATTTTCAATTCTAGTGAAGAGTATGCCTTTCTTTGGAGACATTTCCCCACAACACAGTATAACATGTGCATTGTGCAACATATCTAATGAATGCTAATGAAAATTTAAGTTGAAACATCACTAACCGAGACAGAATCGTAGTAACAGTTTGGAGAGGGCTCAATGTCCAGGTGATTGAATGTTAGCTTGATCTGGTAGCCTTGAGGCACTTCCAGGTCCCACTGTTCTTGGAGAATCCTCTGGATATGGCTGAGGGTACTGTGGAGAAGACACTTCTCCAAACATGGCTGGCTTGCATTCACACACATTCAAACATGCCCACAGCAGGCTGGATCAGTGTTTATGTAAAATATAGAAAAAGATCATAATTGTGTCAGGCTGGAAGAATTCAGGAAATAGACACAGGATGTTCTGAGATGGCTAAAAAATGTTGATGTCCACCAATGATTGTTATTAAATGAATACATATACATTACGTTTGTAATATATGCAAATGTTAAGAATTAAATTCACTTACCAAATTATTAGATGAATTCCATCCATAACAGATATGCGGATAATAACTGTTTCACTTAATGCAGTCGTGAGGTTTTATTGTGATAAAGCGTATGTGGTTAACAATCACATATGAGAGAACAAGAGTCTAAAAGTCATCAAAAAAGGTAAACTTGTTTGATTTGGCTATGGCAGAAGAGAGAGAGATGACTTTTCCCGTAAACCTTGCAGCGTTTTCATCCTTGCATCTGTTTACTCAAACATTAAGGGTTAAAGTCTACACAGATCATTTTCATGCATCTTTTATTTACAGATTATATGTTTCCATCCTTGTCATTTACAAAGAATATGTTTGTCTCTTAAAGGGATAGTTCACTTTGAAATAAATTTTTGAAATGTTTTAGCTTACCTCAAGGGCATCCAAGATGTAGGTGTCTTTGTTTCCAAAGCATTTTCAATTTTGACATTTTTTCGTGTCAAACCGGATGTTGTTTGTCAGTCATATAATGCAGGTATGGGGGTCCACCTCAAAGAGCGTGCACAGAGAAGTCAAAATTAAACATGATTTAATGACTTGTGAATGTAAGTACACACTGATGGCCTAAGACACGAAACGAGCGGTTTGTGTGAGAAAACGAACAGTATTTATATAGTTTTTACCTCTTGTTATCAGCCATCGCCCATCGAACTGATCTGAATCAGATGTCCAACTGAACCGAACTGAACCGTCTCCAACCTTACGCCGGAAGTGATCTCTCGCGCGTCTACGTCACAGCATTGTTTTACACAGAGATTTCAGAAGTTTTACCTTTTACTAAACATATTTAGATATTCGGGAATCGCAATGGAAGACAATTTTCGATATTTCTAAATATGTTTAGTGTTTAGTGTTCTGCTTGTCATTGTGTAACGTTTAGTAAGCATTAACAAGCATATCTATTTTTTTCTCGCTGTGATATTCATTTACTATCTGTTAAACATACATTTTTGTTAATGATTAATTAATAAAAGTTGTTATAGTGTAACTGTTGCTGGTGCAGTAATAATTAATTAATGTTTTAGTTCTTCATGAGGCATACAGTACATTAACATTATGCATTAGTTACGCATGAACTAATGCATATTAGTGCACCCATATTGTAAAGTGTTACCAACGCTACTTTATTTTTACCCAGCAGAGGGAGATCAATTTATTAAATAATCATCTTTGCTAGTTTATTTTGTACCATTTTAACAAATTAGAATAGACAGAATTAGGCACCTTTATTTAGGCAATTTTATTTAATGAACTTTTATGCTAATTATTTGCCATTGTTTCTTCCATCCAGGCCAGGTAGTTCTGCACTTTAGTGTAGAAACCTTTAGAGCCACAATTTTCAGGACCCCATGACACAATGCCCCTCACCTCATAGGGCTGTTCTTTAGTTCCATAGCCCAACATGGGTAAGAACAGTGGTCCCCCACTGTCACCTTTACAACTGTCAACACTTTTAACATCGTCTCCTGCACAAAACATGTTATCAGTGACAGGCAGATCCCCTGATTGACACTTATCAAGAGTATATTCCTGAACAAGCCCATATCGTAACATTTTACTTTTTATCCCCCCATTAAACCCTCCAAAACCTGATATAATACCCATAGTGCCTTCCATTACAAATTCATGTGTTTGGTTTGGCAGACACACTGGCCGGATGTTTTGACTGAGTGGAACCTGGGCAGACATTTTGATCAGAGCAATGTCATTATCAAAGGTTGTTGGAGAACCACTCCGACCAACCCTATGATAATTAGGGTGAATTATGACCTTCTCGGCCTTCATAATGACTGGGTTTTTGTCCTCATCATTAATTATTCCTCCAAGCCAAGTCATGTTGTCATTTTCATATCCATCCACTACATGAGCAGCTGTTAGAGCCCAGTAATCACTGATCAGAGACGCACCACCTCTGGGACCTGACAAATGTAAGAGCTGCCAGGGAATCTGCCCCAGTTTGGCCGGCTTCCCACCAAAGACTCTGCCACCAGAAGAGACTTCTGTATTCATACCACACACTAAAACATGAAAATATATATATTTATACATCAAATTATGTGTTAAATAACATAAATAAAGTTAAATAACAAAAGTACAAAATAATATAAAATCTAATATCTGTCTGTCAAGACCACTATTATTACCAGGATAACAAGGAGGAATAACATCAATGTTGTTGTCTTCTGTCCATTTCCGGTCACTTGCACACTTGAAAATTACTACACAAGAAAAAGAAAGAAATGTAGCCTTCAAAGTCAGGAATTGTCAGTCACAAAAAAATATCCTGGGGTTTTGTACAGTTTTTTACCTCCAGGAGTATCCTTAAATTTGTCAGTAAGGCTCATTGCAGCGATACTCTATGACAGAGAGATATTCGTTGTGTTCTCCACTGATAAACTGAAAGCCTCCATTAGGCAGCAGCTTTGGTTCTCCACAGTCAATAACTGCAATAACACAGACACAAAATGATGAATGGATGAAATATAGCAAAATTTGAAATCAGGTGATATGCATTCACTTACTCTTGCACTCTGGCAGTGTCAAATGCCATTGTCCATTACTCTGACATATGGACTTAAAACTTGCAATCTCTTTCTCTCCCTTACAGAATGCAAAGGTCACATGTTAATTGGGCTATCATCACCAGATTACCTAGTTGACTCTTTTTGTTCAAGTTTTAAGCATGATTTTTAATCTCACCATCATGAGCTTGTATCCTGGGTTACAGCGTACATGAATGTAGTCTCTGTACAAGTACTGGGCAAAAACTGGTGTGACTTTTCCATGGCTGATACTGCCCGGATGCGGACACTTCACCCCTTTAAAAGAGATGTGAGCACATAATAAATATATTAGCAAAGATATCTTGTAAGATTTATATGTACTGCTGAAAGATCCAGCACATTTTTCTCTCTCTTACTCTGTGTGGTGTAATGTAAGCTCCACCCATGGCTCTGTCCGTATCTGTCAGTGTGATACTCCAGCTGGACAGAGTGAGTGCCAGTGTCCGAGGATGCCAGGGCTTTTTTCTCCACAGTACTTCTGATCTTTTCCTAAGACAGACACCTGAGAAAAAAATAAACTAAGAAATAAACCTAAAAAATGTATTCATCTGAAGATAGACAGATGTTTATAGCAAAACATACTTGCAGCCAGTGGTAGAGGCAGGTTGGTCCTTGATTGTAGACCTGCTCTATTTGGAAGTTCTGGCTAAAGTTGAGAGTGATAATGAAGCCTGGCTGCACAGAGATGCTGTAGACGCAGTCCAGATCTTGTGGGGATATGTCTGGGTAACCAGGACTGGAGATGGTCCCTTCTAGTTCACTGTGCACCCCACCTCCACAGTCCACTAGCACAGGCGGGAAACACACACCACTTGCTATAGATCTTATGCGCCAGAGAAACAGCGACGTGGCCATCTTTAAAATTCTGTCTTTGAACTTCCGTTTCTGCGGGTAGCTCTGTATATTTCTATGGCATTGCTCTTGAAAAGTAATTAACTTGTGAAGTGGATTTACTTATTGTAGAGTTAACAAAAGTTATCATGAGCATTGTAACGTTTGAAGTGGACATCATAACAAATTTTAGTAGACTGTGAAGTTTTTAAATAAATAAATAAATCAGTAAGATCTTATGTTCATGTCGTGCAAATACAAACTGGAAGATACAATTCATAAGGTCTATATGTTATTATTTATTTAGCAGGATGCCATGTTAGATCATGCTTTATATCAGTGTTAATTTTGTATTATACTATGAGCATTTTATTAATATTTTAATGAGCTTTTTCAGTTTTAATTTTAGTTTAATGTTTTGTAATATTGTTATGTGGTTTTGTCATTTTTGTTATTTTCCAATAATATATATACATATAATATTATATTATATATATATATATATATATATATATATATATATATATATATATATATATATATATATATATACTATAAATATGTTTTCGTTTTTAAGCAACACTTATTTTCATTTAGTTTCAGTTTTTCATTTAATATTTATATTATATTTTGTTTCAGCTTTATTTCAAATAAAACATTTTTTTAGGGATGCTCCGAATCAGGATTTTTGGGAGCTCAGATTCGAGTACCGATTTCTTGTCATGGTGATTGGCCTCAAACTCGACTCAATTCCGATTCTGATGCTTAATTGACTTAATATAAGACAAATAAACAAAATGGAACAGTGCAGCTCATAAGGTTTATTTAAACATTGTCCAATACTGTGGAGGACAAACATTTAGTATCCTAAAATAGAGAAGTCTGATGTAACTTAAACATCGTCCAATACAAGTCTGAGCAGGACAAAATAAAAAAAAATTAAACAACATTTAAACTCCTAAAAGAACAAATTGAAGTGGTTTGATACAACTCATTAGGTTTAATTAAACATTGTTTAATGTTAAAGAGAATAAAATAAATAGAAACATTTAAATTCTCAACATGGAGAAGTCTGATGTAACAAATAAGGTTTAATTAAACATTCTCCAATATAAGTATCATGTATGATACCCATGCATTGACGCCATCAAATCGCGAATCAGTTTGTAAGATTCGGCCAAGTTAGTGAGTACAACGAGCCATAAAGATGTTAATATTATGCATAAGCCGAGACCGATCTCTTGCCGATTGAGTCGGAGCATCCCTAATTTTTTATTAGTTTTATTTTTGGTTAACAACTATAATCCTGATTTTTATATTGTTTTTATATATTACATTAATCATATGAGACTGGATTGTTTTTATTATGCTATTATTTTTGATGACTATACATTTGAATGCAGAGATTAAATGCAGAAAGCTATATGCAAATATATGTAAATTGATTAGAAAATAGAAATAAACTGTTTAAAATGAACGACTGTAAAGGATCATGATGCTCGTGTTGTTTTTAAAGAACACACTCACAGGCGCAGGTGCGTTGGTCAGGCTTTAGTGTGTAACCATGGTGACATGCACACAGGTAGGAGCCAAGAGTGTTGAGGCATATCTGTGAACATGGTGGATCTTTTACCACACTGGACGATGAACACTCATCTAAGTCTAAGGGAACAAGTATATAAGGATATCAGGCATTAAAAGATGTACACAAAGGGTTAGGGTGTTAAAGGCAGAATAGGTAGTTTTTTTCTAAAACACTTTTTCCCAAATTTATTTAAACTGTCTTTATATACCAACACTCATATTTAAAATGTAAGTACTCTGAAAAAGGAGAGTATAAAAATCAAGTGTCAGTAGTCCTTGGGCTGCAATAAACATAGCTACTTTATTCCATTCAGAATGAATGAAATGGATTGGCTGGGCAACTGTCACTCACCCCTCGCGACCATGGCTATCACCCCTGCTGCTACAGAAGGTGCCCACATGCACGCACTCGGTTGACTTGCTCATTTTGGAAGAGGAGAGGCTATCATCATGGAAGCTCTTACATGCAAAACACAGTATGTGTTATGAATCTTACACGAAATTCACCTTTATCACAGTGCAACTGATGGTAACAGGAAAAATGTGTATCAATGCAACCTGTTTTTAGCTTTGCCTTATATTACTAGCTGCGTTACTGAATCAGAACTCAATATATTTTCAACTTTACCAGTATTCGATATGCTAGCTTGAAAGTAAGATTGTTTATATTCATAATGATAAAGTTAGGTATTTTCTTACAAAGAGAAACTACATCCACTGTGCTCCTCTACACTCGGCGCTATTGAAACGCGTCCCTCCAGCTCCCAAGCATTGGAATTCAAGATTCGGTAACAAACTCGGTCGACCAGAGTGTGCCCATATGGGCAGCTCCTGTAACATCAGGGGTGGTAGCTGTTATAAAGACAGTTTAAACAAATTTGGGGGAAAAAGTGTTTTAGAAAAAAACTGCCTACCCTGCCTTTAATACACTGAACTTGTAGCAAATTTAATTAAATAACATCACACGACACTAGCAACAGTGCTCTTGTACCATTATTCAGCATACTGCTTTTAAACAACAGTTCAATAAAGAAATAAATATTCAGCAACTTACATTTTAGACACATTATTGCCAGTTACTGTGTCTATTTTTGTTGCATTAATGTTTCCAAAATGAAAGCCACAGTCCCGAGCAACACACCATAGTAGTGTTTTGTTACTGAGTGAATCAGTTAAGCGGATGATTCAATAACTCTCTCAGAAAGACACTTGTCTGGACCTACTGGTGTATTGATGCAATTGCAGAGACAGTTGCTATGTTCCCATACAAAGTGTGTTTTGTTACCCTCCAAAGTGTGAATTTATTGTGAATGTTTCCATCCCACAAGAATGTTTCCATCCCATGAACAACATTTTCAGCGCAGTCTCATCCCAAGACGTCATACAACTAACGCTTTTGACCATACGTCAACATCCGCTGTTTTAGGGTACCCTTTAACGTCGGTTAGATAACGCTATCTAATCCTAACCCTACCCCAGACCTAAACCTACCCCATCACCTAACTCGACGTTCAGTGTTGTGCCTGAACGCGTTCATATTTTGTGCAAACGTGAACTGAACGCACTGTATTAATGCCTGATGAACGTTACCATGAACGCATTTATTCTGGTGTCTGTGTGAATGCAAGCTTTCTCAGTTTAACTTTGTTCAGTAGGGTGCCCGATTTCTATAGTCTTCCAGCCGAAACCTGGCTAAAACACACGTAAACAAGCCTTAATATGTAGCTAAAAAACACCAATCTGGCAACAGAAGCCACCAGTGTCGCACCGCGCCGCGTCGACAAAGCAGCGAGCGAGGGCGTAATACGATCATTTAAGCGGGTTTCATGATGAGGTCGGTGAGGATGGGAAAAAATCTTACATTTCTGTGCAAACTTTGCCCGACGATAAAATAATTGTTGTCTGTGGTTGTAAATGGGCTGTGGCAATAAAAAATATATTAAAAAAACTTGCAACATGAACTAGTTTGTTTTTTTGAGTATGAACTGAACTAGCTCATTTTAAAATGTGTGAACTAAACTTTGAACTAGTTCATGTAGAAATTGAACTTTCCCAACACTGCTGACGTTAAAGGTAAAGCGTCAGTTGTATGACGGCCCAGGATCATCATCTAACTGACGTTAAAGGGTACCCTAAAACTGCGGATGTTGACGTATGGTCAAAAGCGTCAGTTGTTTGACGTCTTGAAATGAGACTGTGTTAACATTTTCACTTCCTGTGAACTTCACTTAGGTTCTTTTTTCCATAATAATAAATTCCATAATAATCAAATTTGTGGACTGAACTGTTGAATGAATTGAATTAAAAATCTAAAAGCAGAATATTTTACATCCTGATTGAACATGTTTAGGGAGGGAACATATTATGTACACAACACTAAAATATGTTTGAAATGTGTATATACTGTAACTCACCAACAGCCTGGTAGAATGCAGTAAATCCCAAGTGTGACTCTTGATTTGAGTCGTCCGTCAGAAAAACCAGCTGGAGAACGGTTACCCAGGAGCAAGGATGGGCTTTTCACCTGGGTGAAACCTGTCAGTAGGATTCTGACCACAGAACTTCCCCAGAACCTTCTCATCAGACAAAACCTGAATATAAATGAACCACATGTGCTGAAGTATTAGAAATGATACATCCTGCTCCAAATGACTAAAGCCAAAGTGACTATAGTCACTCACATTTTCAATTCTAGTGAAGAGTATGCCTTTCTTTGGAGACATTTCCCCACAACACAGTATAAGATGTGCATTGTGTAACATATCTAATGAACTGCGAATGAAAGTCTAAGTTGAAACATCACTAACCGAAGACAGAATCGTAGTAACAGTTTGGAGAGGGCTCAATGTCCAGGTGATTGAATGTTAGCTTGATCTGGTAGCCTTGAGGCACTTCCAGGTCCCACTGTTCTTGGAGATCCTCTGGATATGGCTGAGGGTACTGTGGAGAAGACACTTCTCCAAACATGGCTGGCTTGCATTCACACACATTCAAACATGCCCACAGCAGGCTGGATCAGTGTTTATGTAAAATATAGAAAAAGATCATAATTGTGTCAGGCTGGAAGAATTCCGTAAATAGACACAGGATGTTCTGAGATGGCTAAGAAATGTTGATGTCCACCAATGATTGTTATTAAATGAATACATATACATTATGTGTTGTAATATATGCAAATGTTAAAAATTAAATCTTAAAAACTTACCAAATTATTAGATGAATTCCATCCATAACAGATATGCGGATACCAACAACTGTTTCACTTAATGCAGTCGTGAGGTTTTATTGTGATAAAGTGAATGTGGTTAACAATCACATATGAGAGAACAAGAGTCTAAAAGTCATCAAAAAAGGTAAACTTGTTTGATTTGGCTATGGCAGAAGAGAGAGAGAGAGAGAGAGAGAGAGAGAGAGAGAGAGAGAGAGAGAGATGACTACTTTTCCCGTAAACCTTGGAGCATTTTCAATCTGTTTACTCAAACATTAAGGGTTAAAGTCTACACAGATCATTTTCATGCATCTTTTTATTTACAGATTATATGTTTCCATCCATGTCATTTACAAAGAATATGTTTGTCTCTTAAGCAGTTTTGAGGAAAATCAGGTTTATTTGATTTTACTGAAAAGGAATGCCAATCTAAAAAGGCAAATGCATGAGGCATGGAAATGCTATTGTACAAAAGAGACTGAATGGGTTTTTATGTGAAAATGATTGTATTGGTGGATATAAAACTTCGAATCATTTATATATATATATAGCGGATTAAATAGACAGAAACTTTGTAGGTGAATATAATTTTAGTACACTGATGTTAGTTTTTTTCCATGGTTTCTTTGATCCAATCCAGGTACAAGTTTGGACTTTAGTATAGTAGCCCTTCAAGCTTTCCTCTCCACATCCAGAAGGACCCCATGATACAATGCCTGCGAGACGATAAGGCTTTTCTGGAGACCCATAGCCCAAAACAGGGGAAAACAAAGGACCTCCACTGTCACCTTTACAACTGTCTACTTTATCTCCTCCAGCACAGAACATGTTATGAGTGACAGGTAAACCTTTTGAATCACATTTACCAGATGAATATATCTCAACAAGTCCATGAAGCAGATATCGACTTGCTATTACTGTTGGTTGCATTCCACCAAAACCTGAGACTGTGCCCTCCTTCACAAGTTCATCTGTTTTGTTTGGCAGACACACTGGCCTGATGTTTGGACCGAGTGTCACCCTGGCAGACATTTTGATGAGTGCAATGTCATGATCAAAATTGTTTGGGTTTATATTTTTACCTTTTTCTGATAATTTGGGTGAATTATGATCTTCTCTGTCACCATAATGACTTTGTTTTTGTCCTGACCATCAATTAGTCCTCCAAACCAAGTCATAGGGGTTTCTTCAAATCCATCCACTACATGAGCAGCTGTTAGAGCCCAGTAATCACTGATCAGAGAGCGCACCACCTCTGGGACCTGACTTATGTAAGAGCTGCCAGGGAATCTGCCCCAGTGTGGCTGGCTTCCCACCAAAGACTCTGCCATAAGAAGAGACTTTTGTATTCATACCACACACTAAAAGAAAGAGAGAGAACATTAAATATATGAAAAATTTAAAAATTACACCTAACAAGGCATATTTGGGGTTATAATCATATTCAGGATGACTGAGTACCTGGTTCACATTTAGGCATATCTTCTGATAAATTTTGACCACTCTCAGACACCCAATTACCATCAGCATTACATGTAAAACTACCTGAGAAAGGGAAGACAGACAAAGATGTGGGAACTAACTACTTTTATCAAGAATTAAAACAATGATGTCCACATAATCCAATGACATCTTACCAGTTTTATCCAGTTGATAATACTGAGATTTGCACTTGAAACTGATTTGTTTCAGATAAGTTGTTGGAGGATCTTTTTCTGATAGCTCCACTAATTCAGGAAGTTCTGGACTGCCACAATTCACGGCTGAGAAGGAAAATAAGAAGAGGGTTTCAGCTTAATGCAAAAGAAGCATATTTGGATGTGTAAAGTAATAGGATATAAACAACCCCAATATGGCTTCCAATAAAAAGCATGGAGGAATGAGTGAAGGAGACACGTTGAATAAAAATGCACTTTTACTCTCTGACAGTAGACAGTAGGCAATTTAGGAACAACAGAAATGCAGCCGACAATAAACTACGATGAACAGGGTTTTTTTAACTAATGTTAATAAAGAATAATAGCATAGGGATGATGGGGAAAATGGTAATGAAGACAGTCCATTTAATTCTAAGTATCAAAGAGAGGCTGGAAAATTATCCGCTAAAAATATAAGATATCTTCCCATGTATAGCTTAAAAACACAACTTGTTCAAAAATCAAGAAAGGAAACATTATGAGAAGACATTTTCTCACGTTCACAGGGCATGACAGGACTCCACTTTCCATTCTTCTGGCATGTGGATTCATACTCAACCTCGGCTGAATCAATCTGTGAAACAGAAAGTGACTTGCAATGATTAAAAATGGTTTGACTCATAAATATACCATATAAAGTACAAACTGACTGCTATCATCTAACTGCAAAAGCATACTATCCACAGAGTAATTCAATTATATTAATTAACATATTTTTCTAAATTAATAATTTAGGCTATTTATAAATTCCTATTAATTATATAATTAATCTAAATCTAATTCATCATTCATACATTTCTTAAACAATTCTCAACAAACCCATAAACTTTATTCTGCAGCCCTTCAACCTGGTCAGGTAAAACCAGTCCCGAAATACTTACTGATTTTAATACATGTCCTTTGTCACACTTCACTTTAACCTTGGAGCCCGTGGGATATTTGGAATCAGAATGCTGTGAAATCAGACTAAGACGTTGGCGTCACAGGTCCAACACAATTCATCTCTGAGACAAAGTAAATAAACAATTGTAAAACAATTCACAGCACAATTCACACAATATTCGTATTAGTGGTGGGTTTTTCAGTAGCACATTGTTACATTTGGTTCCACCAATCATGAGCAAATCCTATATCCTAATCAGGTATATCCTTGATTAGTTTTTAAAATGGGGGCAACAGCCACACCTTTCACTGTGTAACTGAGGCTGAATCCTTGGTTTGCTCCTTCTATCGTTTGTCCTGAAGATAATCTCAACACGTTGAGACCTTGTGAGGAAAGACGGAGGGAGATCGTTCCGCAAAATGTCTTAACATCCCCAGAGAGAGGTTTTATCTAAGAGGCAATGGGTATAGAAAGTAAGAAAAGGTAATTTGAGGAAAAATACAAAGAAAAAGAGACAATGTTGTATAAAACATGTTGCATACAGTTAATGAGTTCGATACACTCTCCGTTCTCGTTAATTTCCACATCAAACACGCCTGTGAACGTCAGCTCAAACTGTTGACCTTCCTCTACAGCCAGAGTGTAAGAACACACAGAGTTTTCAGGGTACGGCTCGGGCCGGCCAGGTGACATCAGCACACCTTCTAGAGAGCCTGTGCAATTTTCACTGACAGCTAACTAACAGACGGGAAAGAAAACAACACATATCACTTAAAGGGATTAAAGTATCATTTAGGGCTGTCAACTGAATAAGAAATTAATCAAATTAATTATATGATATGCTGACAAATTAATCAAATGAATCCCAACTAATCCCAAAGCCTATTTAAATAATTGTTGAGAAAATTATCCCCATTACCACACTGAGGCTATTATGATAGACAAGTAAATTGAATAAGGGGTGGTGATGGCGCAGTGGATAAGACACATGCCTTTTGTGTGAGAGACCCAGGTTCGAATCCACTGTGAGACAACGACTGATGTCCCTGAGCAAGACACTTAACCCCGAGTTGCTCCAGAGGCGTGCGACCTCTGACATGTATAGCAATTGTGAGTCGCTCGCTTCTGGATAAAAGTGACGGGTACTGGTAAATTGATGAATGTAAATGAGTAGAGATAAGTGGTTTTAGAAATCAATATGTTTGATTTTTATATAATTGAAGCCCATCACAGACTTGACAAGCACATTTGTTGTAATACATTTTGCAATCAATTTTGTTTAACTTTCAGAGTTAAAAGTCACAATGAAACTCAATAGGTCTTTCTTCCGTATTGTAACACTATCTGTTGGCCTTCTATCTATTGGATGTTGATTGTATTTTGAGATGAAAACACCTCTTTACCATCTTCACCTACACCAATTCTAAATTTGGCCTTCAAAGTTTTTCTGTCATGACAAAGCTCAAGTGTCTGGCATGGTTATGGATATGACAATATTGATATGTTTGGTCTTGGCGCAACGATATCTGCTACGCTGCTGATTTAAATAATTAGTCATTCCTTCAGAAGGATTTGGTAATACTTGAGTTATTAGTGGGTTATCATGATCTTCACTCTAGAACTAATCATACATTATGCATTATTCATGTTAATTATGTTCTTAGTAGTTCTCAGGGAAGTATGACATTTTTTTAAAATTAATTCAGCGAATCAGTGAACTACCACATTCACCTAAGCACTATTACTTACTAATTCACTAATCAAAACTTCTTGCTAATCAATAGTAGTTGCTACCCTTTCTCACGACCAATTCGGACGAATTCGATGAAATGATTAAAAAGTGGCTAAGTCATACTAATTCGTACAACCTCACTCTACGTAGATCTAATTTGTCTAAACCCATGTGATGGGTAGGTTTAGGGGCAGGGTTAGGGGTTAGTCATTCGATTACAGAATTCATTACGAATTGCCCAATTAGTAAAATATGTACGATTTTAGCAAAATCGATACTAATTCATATGAGTGAAGGTCGTATGAATTGTTACGAATTAGCCACCTCGATAAAAATTTGAACGAATTCCTGTGAGATCAGTGTTGATATTGTGTTACTCATTTGTTCGTGTGTGTAGTTACTTCATTACAGTTTTTTTTATTCGCTTTGGTACTATTTTCACAAGTAAGGTGTACATTTTCAAAACTCTTAGTGCTAATATCACAACAGATAATCAAAAGTGCACTTTTTTCAAACATTTCATCATGTTTTCAACTGTGTTAATACAGATTCACACAATCACAAAGTATCCTTTTCACAACACAAAATAAGTGTTTCATTTACATTATTGTTTCATTCACAGTAACTGCGTTTCATAAAGCTCTTACTATCAAACTTTTGATTTGCATCTCTTTTTGTTCAGTTTAATACTTTTGTCTATTATTTAATCCAACAGATCTTAATGGTTAATCAATTAATCATTTGGTAAACCTATAGATTTTCATTTCAGCAATATACAGTATATGGATTTTGAGAACTACAGAAATAAAATGTGTGTTTGTATGAATATTTAAATTACATGTAACCACACATGATGAATACTCGTTATAGCTAATTGATTTCACATAGTGGTAACCACAATTGGCCACTATATACAGTAACATTCATTGTGATGTGGACGAGAATCTATGGCCAAATGCTCAGGACAGGCTTGATCCAAATTACTGTAATTTAATGTGTGCACTAAATGTTATGTTTTGTTCTCATTTAGTTACATTTCATTATAGAAAGTATACCTATGTTACAATTATATCTGAAAAATAAAAACTATAATTTGCCTAAATGATTGTAGAGGATGTCTTCATTGATCCTTCACTTGATTACATATATGATGGATATTTGGAAATTATAGATTATGTAAATGTTGGGTACTGTAAGTGTATTGCCTAATGTTACAGTAAAACTGTGTAATCTGTCTTTTACAGTACTGTAGCATATTCATTTCAGCACTTCTAAGGCCGATTTGAAACATGTATCTTGCATTGTTTGCTGTTGGATGAACTGATTGTTAAAAGTACTAAACTGAAAGAAGATCATATTGTTGTGTTTCAGTGATTAAACCAAATGTTCTCATTACATATTACAATAATCTTGTGTTTGAAATAATGATTATGTGGACTGAAAACATGTGCAACTGACTGAAAGCATTACATCAGGTTTTGAAAGAATGACTAGCTGCGTTACAAGTGTGATCAGTTTGGATTTATGTACTAAGAGTTTTGAAAATGTACACCTTACTTGTGAAAATAGCACCAAAGCGAATAAAAAAACTGTAATGCCAGAACAGTATTCTAAAGCGTTACCGAACTTTACATTAATAATTCATCAGCTGAAAAAAAATTCTGAAAGGGATTCCAAAGACATTCCTCTGTTTTGTTACAGCAGCGGTGCGCACTTCCCTATTCTATTAGAGAATTACAACAGTTATTAAAACTATATACAGTACTTATATTGTATGGTGGCAAACAGCCCTTTATTCTTATTGATATACTGAGGATTGTTTAGCAAACTTTATTATTTTTTCTTGGTTTGAAGCTATATATACTCTAAAAAAAAAGGTTCTTCAGGGGTTCTTTGTGATGGTCATGGTGCTATATAGCACCACTAAGCCCAGTTTGGTTCTTCAGCGGTTCTTCAGTGGTTCTCTGGGGTGGTTAACATGCTCTATGGCACCTCTTATGGTTCTACATAGCACCATATGAAAAGGTAAGTGCTATATGGCACTTAAAGTGGTTCCCCTATGATTACAAGCCAATGAACCACTTTTAGTGCTATTTAGCACCATTTTTTAGAGTATATATATATATATATATATATATAATTTTTTTTTATTAAAGTCAATATTTAATGTCTGTTTATTTATGCTAAGTAGCAGAGTTATCTACAGGATAATAAAAAAATATTTATTTTGCAATAATGACTGGCCGACTGACATTTAATCCTTACATAATTGTAAATTAAAATGTTAAATTGACAGCCCAAGTAAAAATGTCTTTAAAATCTCAGCCGACCACAACCATTCATTACCTTGGCAGGTGTGCTTATCAGTGTCAAGGATGTAACCTGGTCTGCAGAAACAGCGATAACCTCCAATGTAGTTATTGCAGAGATGGGTACACTCATTATCAGGGTCCTCACACTCAGTCAACATCTAAAAGTCAGCAGGATTTGGTGTTAAAGCATTGGCTGAGATGGTATTCTCAATCACTTACAATCTCATATCCCTTTCTGCCCTGCAGGCGGTGGATTACTCATCATCTGTTACTCACCCTGAATGGCGTAAAAGCCTCGAAATCCAGTGTGTCTCTCAGGGTTTGCGTAGTCTGCCAAGAAAGGAAACAGAGAGACAACCTCCAGAGGAGGAGCTGAGCGAAGGGTTGATAGTCCTCTGCAGCTCCTTCATGGACTTGCGTCCACATAGATTAGAAATCAGCGTATCGATCTGCAAATATCTGGACAAAAATTGTTGTCACTTACAAAGTATAACAAAATATATTTATCCATGTATATATATAATCCATGGTAGAACATTTTGATTTCCACACACTCCCTTTAACATAAAACACTTCTAAGTGTGCACAGGATACACAGAAAAACCTCTTTCAAACACACCTTCAAGGAATCGTCCTCACACTCAAAGCTTTCTTCCAGGTCCAAATGTACGAGAGTGAGTGTGATTTTGTGTCCGGTTGGAGCACACTCTTTCCAAGTCAGGCTGGAATCGGGGTCATACCCTCGTGGGTGTCCAGGGAGACTGCACCCATCCAGTACAACGGCACTGACCCCACAAACGGGAAGGAGGAGGACAATAACACTGGACAGGGTGGGGGAAAATCAGAGTTAAACAAATTCATAATGAGATAGATAGATAGATAGATAAATGACAATCAGATAGATAGATCGATAGATAAAATAGATCAGATAGATAGATAGATAGATAGATAGATAGATAGATAGATAGATAGATAGATATGGATAGATAGATAGATAGATAGATAGATAGAATAGATAGATACATAGATAGATCACAGATAAGATCAGAAACAGATGACATCATTGGATAAATAGATATAGTCCATGCAATATTTGGTTAAAGGAAAAATTACTATAAGCAAAATACATACCAGAAAACAATCATGATGAGAAGTGTTAAAACATAACTCGCTCTCTTTTTTTCCGGCACTTTCACTTTCATGCTCTGTTTGCATCATCATGTCCCAGCCCCCTTTTCCCCTAAAAACAGTCAACATGAGTGTAGGAGTGTTTCTCAACATCTGTCAGTGGGCATTCACCCTGGCCTGAACTGACGTATGTAGCGGAGCAGATACAAGCCTCATTTACATTGTTTATTCACTCATTTAAAGTTGAAAAGAAATAAACTTTTGAACAATTAACAATATATCAATCCAAGTAAACAGACTGAAGGTCTTGTCCCTTTAAAAAAAAAATATCAAAATACCTTTACATCAGCCATGAATGATGATTAGCTACTGTATTTGTTATTCTTTTATATACAGAATAAAGAACAATTAAATTATTTATATTAATAAATAAATTACATATTTATTATTTAACCCTTTTGCATTAATTTTCTGTAAAACAAAGCATTTATTTTTCTTAATGTGTATTTTTAGTGTTAATTGGGTTCACAAAAATGAATGAACCATTTTCAATGAAAAAGTCAACGTCTTTAGTAATATAAACAATATTTCAATTCGCTACAACTTGTGCGCAGTTACACAACAAGAGATGTGCAGGCAGAAATACGTGGGTCCAAATACAGTCCAATGCTGAAATCCATGCTTGCTATCTGACTAGACTAGAGTGTAAGTACGCCCTCTTGGTGTCACACACGAAGAAACAGATGAAAGTGAGGGTGGAGAACAGAACAGATACATGGGAAATGAGAAAGAGGGGGAGAGGGGAGGGCAGGTACAGAGGGGAAGGACAAAGATGGGGCACAGAGGAAGAAGAGGTTATCTGCACTCCATTGTTTGTATTTTTTCCAACAACCATTTACCTGTAACAAACACAAAAAGGTCAAAGGGTGGCATTAAACATGTTAATTGAATTCTGATACTATTGTTTACAGTCTATGATTCTGATATGTCGTTTAACAGAGGTAGTACTATGTACTATGTGAAATTTTAGATAGTGGAGTAACAATTGAGTTAATTTTGATTAGTTTCTAAAATCTGCTAATGGTGGGTTACACTTGACCTTTATTCAATGCAACACAACATTTACTACCTTACATGACCAATGCCAACATACTCCACAAATTATGCTAGATTACCAACCCAGATCTCGCGGGAATTCGTACGAATTTTACGAGGTGGCTAATCTCGTAAACAATTCATACGACCTCACTCGTACAAAATTAGTATCGATTTTGCTAAATCGTACATATTTTCACGAATTGGCCAATTCGCTATGAAATTCGAATCGACGACCTACCCTAACCCCACCCCTAAACTTAGACCGTCACGCGGGTTTAGCAAATAATTACGAATTTGTACGAGTGAGGTTGATACAATTAGCCACTTTTATCACTCGCACGAATTCGTACGAACTGGTCGGTGAGATAGGGTAGAGATTACCAATTAATCTGTCTTAATAGCAAGCTTTATATGTGATCCAAATCAAAGGAAGTAAAACAGAATAGCTTTATTTAACAAAACCAAGGAAGTAACATAGTTTACAGAGAGAAGAGAAGAAGAAGTGGAAGCCATGAATCTCACTTCTGTTGTTGTTGTTGTTTTACAGATATGCGAGTTTGGCTTTTCTTTATAAAAACAGGGGCACTAGTGTGCTAGAGAAGCGCTGATTCTGATGAAAAGTTTGTATAAATAATTCATAGAAAATTTGTTTAAAAAGGTAATAACATTTTCAGAACCCTTTCATTTCTCAACAAATTCATATACTTTCAAAGGTTGGTTAGAAATCATGAGATAGCCTGAAATAACAATTATTTTATTCTTTTGACAGACAAATAGTTTTATGTTTTTTTTTAGGTGTTTACATCTAACAGTATTCTAATGGTGGGTATAAAATATTTATAATGTTGAAGTTGGCATGAAAGGGAAGTTGCAATAATCTTCCCTATTGTGATATTTCTAAATTAAACAGCTTCTCAATAAAAAAAAATACATATTTATTCATAATAAATTTTGTAATATTAAAAAAGAATTGAAAACAAGAATTGATTTGATTTAATTGCGACATTATTACTTTAACTTTATTGTCCTCAAAGGTAATTCTTTGTGTCAGACAGCAGTATACATACAACAACACATAAATTACAATAAATCATTTAAAAACCTAATTGCAGCAGGTATAAAGAAATTTCTATATCTATTTGATTTACACAAGGGGAGTTTAATCTCCTGTCCTGAAGGAAGTAGTTGTAGTTCAATACACAATGGATGAGTGACATCAGAAAGGACTAACTGGCCCTGCCTAGTCATCTTACGGCATTATTTGAAAGTAAATATTTATATACTATTTTTCTCATTCATATTTTTTCCACATAAATTGGACTATGTACATTAAAACATTTAGCTATAAAAATCTAATGTCTATTGGAAGGGTTGATTATATTTTGATATGTAGTATGTTACAGTACCTACAGATACAGTGACACCATGTTACCATTATAAAGTGCATCTTTATGATCGCCAACAGTTCTCTGTAAACGTATGCTATAAAATGTTGATTAGTTGAGTTTATTTACATAACATGGGTCATTAAAACCTGAAACACTAACCTAAACCTATATAACACTAACCTAAACTTAAACTTTATAAACCTAAACTCAATAATATATATATATAAAATATAAGACAAAGAGCACATTTTGTCTTAACTATATGTTGGAGATTAGAAATCATGTGAGGAAATAACTTTTCCATTAATTACTACAATAAATATTAGATATTGATTGGTCTTCTGTGGTATTAGATATTAGATGGTCCTCTGTACACTGATATAACAGCACTCACATTAGAGAGAGTACAGTAATGATATGAAACTACACTGCTAACAGTTCTGACCAAATGAGGAAAAGTGTAAGACACAAACACACACTATCTTCCACTAAAGTGTCTGTGGGTTTTCATGTCAGACCTCATTTTTCTCTGACATTTAGATCACACAAATGTGTGATTCAGGAGCAGTATCTCAACAGATAAACGAACACATTCCACATCTATTTTGCAACAAAAAAGCCTGATATTAGGTATTTAAAGCACTCATGATGTTTTAGTTTGGATGTTAGCTCTATTAATGTTGACTACTTTACTCAACACTGATTCTCTGAGAAATGTAAATCACACACAATGAATGATTCTAAATCTTCTTGTTGCAGTGTTGACATTATCTCTCTGTCTCAGGGTTTAATGCTGTGTGAACAGGAAGGAAGGCGAGAGAATGCAAGCACAAGTGCCGAGGGTGGATAAAGGTAAGATGGGGCTTTCCAGTCCATTGGGCAGAAAAGAAAGAGTTACAGAGAGGGGCTAATGCGTGTGACGTAAAAAAAGAGTCACAAAGGAAATTGAGAAAAAGTGATTCCCCTGCCCGCAGCTAACGAAATGAGACACCGCACAAAAAGATAGAGCAATATGTTCGACACACAGACAGAAAGAGAAGAAAACTGACACAATAGCGTGGGTCAGCACTGACCGAATAATCATCAATTCCTTGGTAACGTAAAAGAAGAATCAAGATTTTAGAATCACTTCAAGTTGTCCTTGTTTAGAGGAAAGACTTCTTATGACTGACAAAACTATTCACATTGAAAGGACCAAACCGAGACAACAGTGAAAGTAGCCGAGATGGGAGAAATGAAATGTCCGAAAGGTGAGATTTTCATATCCTACTCCTACATAACCTACTTTGATTTAAAAAGAGATGTTTTTTTTTTTTTGACAATTTTCTATTAAAATCGTTTTTGATGCATATAATCTACTGGGAATGCTGTTTTTTAATAATATTAAAATCTATAACAGTGTTTGTGTCACTAGCTGGTAAAAAAATACGTTTTTTTAAAGCAACATTATAAAAGCAGTTCACCAAACAATGTGTGAATAAGAGCGATCATGACTGAATTCTTAACTGCATTGTTTTACAGTGACAAGATCATAAAAGTGCATTTATATTCATTTCGTTTTGAGTTATATGCTACTGGCATAACTTCCCATACAATTGACTGTAAGGCACGGGGTCTTATTTTTACTCATCATATTTTTATCAAGGTGAAATCAGCCCACTAGCTTGTTATGCAGGACATCCTGTACTGTAACTCTGCCAACAATAGAGCTTTTGATGGTTACCGGAATTTATACATTAACATAAGATCTGATGAGAATCTACAAATGTGTAGGCTACCTTGAAATGCAATGCAAGTCGCTTTGGATAAAAGCATCTGCCAAATGCATAAATGTAAATGTAAACATAACGCAGGATATTCTGTATTCATTTGAAAAAATAATATTAGATGGAATAAAATTATGTACTGTATGCACCACATTATATAACAAAACAGCATTTAATTTAATGAAAGATAGCCCAAGGAGAGTTCTCAAGCAAAACATTTCACAATAATAAGCTTATTTTTTCAATTATAAAACTATAATTCCAGAGGTGTAAAGGGGTCAGAAAGTAAAAGTCCTGCCATACCTGTATTTTTATTCCACCCTTGAACTCAGCTGCAATCCTGGCTGAAAAACTGTGCTAATTAGCAAATCCAGGTGATTGGAACAAAATACTTTACACCTCTGTAAATAAAAAGTATTTTAACACTTTCTGGTCCTCCTATGCACGATGTTCATAATTAATGTGATAACCTCTGAATTTAAGGAGAACAGAACAGACTTCATTTGGATATTTATTTATAATTGCAAAAATTATTATTATTTTATTTTTTTTGTCATAAAGACTTGCATAATTTGATTGCATATTCTGCTTAGTTTTCTTTTATGTACTGCAATGAAATCTATACAGTGTAGGATAATATTCTGTCATCAAGTATATGACATTCTCCTTCTGACATAAGATGATATTTTGAAGAATGTTTCATTGTGTTTTAAGGGTCCAATATTATTGTTTTGGACCATTGACTTCCTTTATATGGGCAAACAAACATTGAGACATTTTCCAAATACATTTTAGAGTCACTAATATGGTGCTGGGTTGATTTTTCAGGTCATATGCAAGCAACTTCAACAAATTACTGCATTATTGACTTCTAAATATGTAGTTTATAAATTACTCTCTTGTGATTGTGGAGTATTGTGCAAAAACTGAGCGCTCTTTCTTTTTCAGGGACATATTTGGATGTCAAATGTGAACGGCATAGCAAATCCAGTTTGTAAAAAGTGCCCACGTTCATACTATTTACTGATGAGGAAAATAACATGAAGGAGTGTCGAGCCTGCAGGGAGTGCACCAGCAGTAATTTCACATTCATTTACTCTTGTTTTTCGTACAAATAATGTTACATGTTTTTTTCAGGGAGTAATGTTTTTGTTTGTGTGTGACAGACAGTAACTTGGAGATGGTAAAGAGTGTGAGGAAGACAAAAACACGGAGTGCAAGTGTAGGCGTGGATACTACTGTTCACAGACAGTGAGCGATTCCCACTGCGATCACTGCAGTCCTGTATCCACGTGTCCTCCGGGAAAAGGGGTCGCTCGTCAGTGTAAGTATCTACCTTTGCTTATGTGATGCACGGCTTTAAAAAATGTGACAGACCTCTGAATATAACAAAATAAATAGATTTCTTTCTATTATTCAAATATAAAGACATATATTTTTTTGTGAAAAATAACTATTATAAATATGAGTAAACATATAAATATATGATGTCATTTGTCAGGGGTCCCTCTGGAATTTCCAATGGATTTTTACAATTGTGAAATATAATCTGTGTTTGACATTAATAAACTCTCATGTTAATTTCATATATTATGCACTGGTCATGCCACAAATGTGACTTTTGAAATCACTCACTGTGCGCTTTTAAAGGGATACTCCACCATATTTTCCATATTAAACTATTATTCTCTTAACTAAGACGAGTTGATACATACCTCTCTCAATCGCTCTGGCGCGCGAACACTTTGATCGCACTCGACTAGCCCAAGTTCATTCAATATGGGCCAAGCGGAGAAGAGACCAAACACCTCCACGTATCCTATTTAAAAACAGTTACATGAGTAGAGTAACTCAACCAAGAATGGAGACACAAAATAATACGTTGCACTTTTTAAGCATGTAAAGTGGATAACTATAATTTATGGCGGAATGGGAGCACTTTGACTCTGCGCTGTAGTAATATTCATTATCTTGTGAAAAGTCCTCTCTCCCTTTCACTCTCCAGAGTGATGATATCACTGCGCCGAGTCCATAGATATATATGTGCCAAAGTCGAAGTGCTCCCATGATGAACTGGGCTAGTTAGAGGGATAGTTCACTTTTAAAAAAACTTTTGCTTAATAGATTTACTCACCCCATGTCATCCAAGATGTCCATGTCTTTCTTTCATCTCTCTTATAATGGATTTAATATATTTAGATTTTCTCCATATACTGACTTCATTTGGAACTCAGACGTTTCAAGGTCCAAATGAGAGTTTCAATGCTGCTTCAAAGGGCTTTAAACGACACCAGACGATGAATAAGGGTCTTATCTAGCGAAGCAATCTGTCATTTCAAAAGTAAATAAAAGGTTTACGTTTTATAAGCACAAATGCTCGCCTTCCTGCTCTACTCTAATGAGCATTTGTCATTCTCCTGTTCAAACTAATTCATCGAAATGAACAAATCTTTTTTCAAGTCATGAACTCAAAGGGTCCTAGACAGAAGACCCTTATTCATCGCCTGTGTCCGCCCAAAGCCCTTTGAAGCTGCACTGAAACTCTCATTTGGACCTTGAACCGTTTGGTTCCCAAAGGTTTGGGTATCATTTGAATTTGAACGATTCCTATTTCTTGATTCCTTGTTTCCAATTCCGGTTTAGAACGATTTTATTCCTAATTCTTTTGAAGAGGCAGTGTAGCTAACTTTGCTAACCAACGGTCTTTCTAAATACTGCTTCAATACTGCTTCTGCCACAAATACTCCTTTTGTCACAAATGTTGCATTTTGCCGAGATTTCGATATTTTTAGAAAAGTGAAGCCACACTTTGGAACCGCCGACGTAAGCTACTCATGTTCAACTCGCACGGTTATGCCAACACTTCCAGGTAGATGCTTTTTCGTTGGTGTTGTTCAGCGGGTTCTTCTTCCGGTCGGCGGACTTGTGACATTCGAAACTAGGAATCGAAATTTTAACTTTTGTATCTAATTTCCGGGAAAAACAAAAAGCCAGTCCCGGTTCCAATTCGAGATTCTCAATTCGATACCCAACCCTAGTTCCCAATGAAGTCCATTATATGGAGAAAATTCTGGAATGTTTTCATCAAAAACCTTAATTTCTTTTCAACTGAAGAAAGAAGAGACATGGACATCTTGGATGAGTAAACAGCAAGTGAACTACTCCTTTAAGTGCTATCAAAGTGTCTCGCACACCTGAGCGATTGAGTTCACGCACTGAGACGAGAGAGGTATGTATCTAGGGTAAATAACATAGTTTAATATGAAAAAACGGTCTTCGAGTGTTCCTTTAAAAATCTGACAGTTGCCACAATAAGGAATACAATAGTCCATTTCACTCAAGTACCTAAACTGATCCTTATAGTAGTTGTAGCACTTATTCTAAGTGGATTGTTAGCCATGCACTTGCTTAAATCATTATCCCTCTATATATCGTTCATGTCTTCCTAAGTTAATGTCCTTTTCGTGTTATGACTCCGGAAAACTGGTTCCAAAGCTCTGAGAAGGGAAACTAAACCCTGAATTAAACCAATAAAATGAACTGCTGTGACTACATGAACTATCGCTTTTGCCACAAGCATCCACAATGACTCATCTACAGAACAGGCTTAAAAAATGAACCAGTTGAGTTTGCATGTGTTTGGTGGGCTATACCTGTCGGTAAGATCTGCAACTGGTTTGAACCGCTTCCATAGAGTGTTGGGACTGGAACATGCTGGCAGGAGGGCCTGTTGAGCAACTGAAGTTGTGTTGCAGACACGTTCCAGAGAGACACTGTGTGCAAACCCTGTCCTGAGGGAACCTACAGTGATGTGGAGGACTACATTTCCAGCTGCAAAAATTATACAAGGTGAGAGTCGGTTATAAGGTGCAGTTTATAAACATTTGCAAATGAATTTATGGTAACACTTTACAATACGTGTGCACTAATAAGCATTAATTCATGCTTAACTAATGCACAGATAATACTGAATTAAATGTGTAACTAATGATTATTTAAGCTATTTATTAATGATTACCACATTAGGAACTAATTAAGAGTCTGTAAGGTTAATGTATTAGTTCATACATGAATTGTTATTAATTAAATATGTAATTGTGGATTAATTCCATAATAGCGATTTTTTTAAACTAATAGTGTTAATTAATATGTTAATTACAAGAATAAGCCAGAACCTTGTATTTCAACTTTCAGATAATATGACAGGTACACTAATATGTATTAATACATCATTAATTACTTAATTGTTAGTGCAAATTCATGTGCAAATTACTACAATTTACTAAATGACTAGTTAATAATGATGTGCCCCAACAAGTAAAGTCATAACATAATGATACCTTAGCAAATCATTAGCTAATGATTAATCAAAGCTGACAACTGGAAGTTGAAGTGCATAGATTTGACTAATTGTGGTATGAACACATTAATTTACACTATTAGTTAATAAAATGTGTTATTAAGGAATTAATACACAATGACACATTGAATTAATAGCAATTCATGTATTACTTAATCTATTAATCATATAGACTCTTTATTAGTTGCTGATGCAGTAATCATTAATTAATGGTTTAGTTCTTCATGAGTTATACATTAACTCATGATTATCTGTGCATTAGTTAAGGATGAATTAATACATATTAGTGCACCCGTATCGTAAAGTGTTACCAAATTTCTCAAATTTGAATTCTCAAATTCTCAAAAGAGACTCAAATTTCGACATTTAGAGCAGACTGAAAGAGAAACACAACATTACTTATAAATTCAAAAAATCCTCGACACACGTGTATGACTACAGTATGAATGACTATCATACTTTTAACTGAAATGATCTCTCTGTGAAACTGTTGCTGGAATCAGAAGCTTCTGACTCACATTAATGATTATTCCCAAGTTATACAACCAAATATGTCTTGTCTTCTGCTTTTTTTAAGTAACATATTACAATAAGGTCTCATTTTATTAACTAACAAAACCTAGTTCACAGTGCATTAACTAATGTTAACATATAGCCTACTGACGGTACTTGATCTTAAAGTCGTATTAGTAAATGTTGAGATCAACATAAGCTAAGAATAATAAATGCTGTAAAAGTATTGTTCATTGTTAGTTCATGTAAAGTTCACCAAGTTAATTTCACTCAATAAGGTGATTCCCTGTTTATGTAAAGTTGACTTAACTCTACATTGGTATTGTGCCTGATGAAGACCCGATGTTTGAAACCTTGTGCTATTAATACATTCATTTGGAGCAGGTATTTTCAGTGTGCGGACGCTTCCTTTTTCGTTTAAGTTCTCTAAGTTGCCAGTTTTTCTCTACATAAATTGTTCACCTATAATGCTCCTTTCTATTCCACCTCCATCTGATATAAAAAAAGTCAGTGGGGGAATACATAGCTTTTACTGTACGTAATTAACCATTACTAGTTTTACGTAAACGTGTAGTGTGTAATTCTCCTACACAAAACAAAACCACTTCCATTAGAAAAAAAAAAAAAAGTATAGACGTACAATGTGTAGGAGGGTGTGGTGGGTATCACTTCCTTTCTCAACCTCTCTTGACATTATAATACACACAAATATTTCTTTCCCTTTTTTCTACACATACAAAATGTAGGCCTGCCCACAATCTCAATATATCATTACACTCATACATAGTAATTATTATGCTTTAGCTCAGTCGCTATAGGCTATATAAACTTAAGAAGTATATAAACTTTTATAAAGTTTACCATCTGAAATTAATTACTTCTTCTGTCGTTCTACAGTTGTGAAGATTTAGGTTGAAAAATAGAGGTTGCTGGGACCAGCAAATCAGATGTTGTGTGTGGACCTATTCAAACATGTACCACCATATGTAAGTCGAATGTGTAGAAATGTCACCATGTTCAATGTATTTTGTCTTATTTATTTGTTTAAAAAGAGTTGACATGTTTGTGCCTCTTATGTCCCTTTTTATTCTTTATTTCAGCTTGTTCTTGGGTATTACCTGCTAGCCTGTGGGCAGGGATCATTGTTACTGTCTTAATTGTATTTCTGGTCCTGTTTCATAATGTATTGGAGAAACAAACATCAGTCAAAAAGATCAGGTAAGTGTAACACAGCCATTTAGCTCTCTTATCGTTTGTGAATAAAGGATCAAGTTAAAAGTGCAATAGGTGATTCTCTAAGGAAGCATTTTTTTGTTATGCTGGTTGGAAAGTCTCCCTCATATCCTGGTAGCAATTATGTTAGGCGGTCAAAAAAAACTTTTTTAAATATATTTTCTGTGGAAGTAGGACAAAACAATGTTCGTTCAATCATTACATTCTGGTCCAATATTTAGACAGCGAGAGAACACATATTTAGACAGCGAGAGAATGAGCGAAAGTGCAAAAAAGAGAGGTGAAGTATGCGGAATTGCTTTCTAATTAGTAGATGTGCATGTATTTCTTCATCATAAGTATATAAGCCAGGAATCATCAGCATGAAAGAGTGAAAAGAACAAATCTAAGGACAATATACAGATCTGCAGTAGGGCTGCAACAAACGATTATTTTGATAATCGATCAATCTAGCGATTATTAGAACGATTAATCGACTAATCATCGATTATTTTGAAGATATTTGGAAGAATGTTTTAATCAAACAGATCTCAATCCTGACAGAATTTTAATTTTTGGGTGAACTAACCTTTTAAGTTTGGAATGATTATTCAGCTTTTTCAATTAGTTAAAACATTGAGTTATACATATTCTTACTATAATATAAAAAAAGAAAATCAGTTCAGCTTTTGAAATAGTGGTTTTATGAACTTGGAGCCAACTAAACAGGTCATTCTCTGTAAGTTTAACTCAAATAACACACAAATGCTCCCTAAGCATTGTTTAATAAGCCCACTGCTTTTCATAGAACTGAAACAGAAAAACGGTCATTACTTCAGGACACAAAAAGGGTAAAATATTAATCTGCAAACCATTATTAAAGATATAAAATTACAATAGTTTTTTTACATGAGAATTGAGCTGACAGAGATGTTCTCATTCACCTTTTAATTTACAGAATGAAAAAGAAAACGTAACTGCCATGATATTATTCCTAACATCTCCTTTTGTAAGTCTTCATGATTATGGAACAAAATACAGGCGAGTGATACGACTGTAATACCTAATAGCGTTACAATAATAAAAACAGCCCTGACTCCTAAGCTCAATTAAGCTTTATTCATATGCAAAATAAATCATCATATTACTGTAATTATATTATTATTGATGATATTATTACTATTAGTAGTATTGCATGATCTAATAAAGATATTTACCACTAGTTTAGTTAGCTCCAGCTGGAGAACACTTGATTCTCACCGGCTCCTCTTGTGTAGGGGATGTTTCCTCTTTAAGTGCTCCAACATGCATGTTGTGCTCCGGTGAAAAGCAAGTTTTGCCTTGCATGTATTGCACATGACAGCATTGTTGGTTTTAAGTTTTGTAAAACTTTGCCAAACCTTGCTAGTTCGGATTCGTTTGCACTCGTCATAATTCGCGCTGTTTTTTTTTCTTTAACCGCACTTGCGTTTATAAAGGGCTGCATTTACACTCTAGCGCCAAAGCGCCGTAGCGGTCAAATCGCGATATTGCACGCCCTTACATTAGGTCACGTGAGATGCACACGACTACTCGACAACAAAGATATTTGTCTACAATTTTTTACTGTCGACGTTATCGACAATGTCGACTAATCGCTTGCAGCCCTCTCCTGCACTCTAAAAATGATGGTTGTTTTTAACCCTATCTTTAGGTCAAATGTGGACAAACTCAGCCATTGGGTTAAACATTTAAATTACATTTTCAACTCAACATTTGGGTTTGTCCATATTTGAACAAAATTTGGGTTAAAACAACCCAGCATTTTTACAGAGTGTGATAGGAAGTCAGCTTGACTTTTTTGACCCTCGGCAGAAATGCTGTAGTAGATATGTAAGACTTTCAGCGTGTTAAGAGACATGCATTTCCACTGAGTGGTCGAAAAAGCCTTGACTTCATATCAGATCTGTAGGTTGTATATCTAGGCTGAATTGTCCTTGAGAGGCAAGCAAAGTTTCGCATTGACATACATAAAAGGGGTAACCACAGCAGAACCCTGTCTCTAATGCTAGATGCAAAGCTACGCTATGCTATGCATAATGCTTTGCTAGTCATTAAGGGATGGATAAACTTGCTCTGAAATTCTTTACTAATATATAAGTAGCCTACTGATTTTCAGCATCAGGGTGAATGTACACAGTCAAAGCATTTATGCACGTTTTTGCTGTATGCTGTCAAATGCTTTTAGCTTAGTTAGTGCACAAGATACCTATGGTTAAACTGATGCTGGTAAACCACATCCTTTCAGTTCACAAAATGCTCAGAGACTTGTACCAATGTAGTGCAACCTGCACAGCAATCTCTCTTAAAAATACCAGACACATCTGATGATTGTTGCTGGAGGTAAAATACAGAATACTGTAAATGAAACTGCAAATCTAACAACATTCAACAATACATGTTAAATGTGAAGGAAATGTCATTTTATATGTTGTGCATGTGTTTTCAGAGATTTCCTCAAACCCCATCTTGACAATGCTTCCTCCAGACATCCTAAAACACCCTGCAGACTTTGACATGGAGATATGTGCAGAATGTGACAAACATAAAGGTAAAACTCTTGGTTTTCCTCAAGTGTCCCTCTGATAATCACATACATATTATGCAAAAAAAGAGGCATTGTTCCTCCTTGCACATAGACAAAATATATTCCATTATTTGTTCATACACACCTCTCTGTACACTGTAAAAATGAATACGCTTTATCTAATCAAAAAAATTGTGGCAACAGATTACAAGCTAAAATTTAGCTACTATTATTAATTAAATTTAACAAATTAGAATTTAGTAATTATTAACCAAATTAATTCCTTAAAAGTTAGCCATTTAAAATGAGTTAAACTTACAACAACAACAAAACATAAATTGAAGTCACCATTATGGTGATCGGTGTTTGTTTTAAAATGACTGTTTTCTCCTTCAGTGATTCTGCTTGTTAATATCAGGTGTCTTCAATGTTGGCAATATAAAAATAAAGAGTTCTTAATTCATCTTTGAAGTCTGTCTGTTCAGTGAGATATTTTCTTAAATTTCTTTTGGTGTAAACTTTACTCATTTTAAATAGTTAGCTTTAACGGTCAGTGTCCCACAGGTGGGACGTTTACCACTATATTTTTAAAATCAATTATATCTTAGTAAATACCTTTAGTAATATTGACAAACTATATATCATTTGAAAGCTTACAATCTCTAGTTTCCATATTTGGTGACTGATTTTCAAAATATATTACAGAGGAACCATAATTTATCAATATGCAACAAGAATATTTTCATACTCATAAAGCGAGCAGACCTTTATTTTAAAATAGCAGAGAACATGAAAAATCATGAAAAAATGGTAGATACCTCAGTTTGTTTTCATGCCAAAAGTTCTAAAGATAGCATCCATACAATTATTTTGGAAAAAAGGACTGAAAAGTTTGAAATATCAAGAAAAAATAATGGAGGCGCCCTACATATATGTATATGGGCAGTAATGGAGTCTGATTGTGCCCTAGTGAAAAAGTTTGGTACTGCGCTCAAACAAAATCTTACTGAAAGCTAATTTTTTGAGATATCAACCTAAAATTTGAAACACAACTTGTTCAGATTTTTGGCTTTGATTTTTCTGCAGTTTTAGAGTAGCCCAGGTTTTGAAAATATATATTTTATGTAAAATATAACTAATTAATATTTTTACATTGTACATTTCCATAAACTCAAACTTCTATAACTTTTTTTCTGTTTAACTTTCTTAATGTATTTCACTTCTACAAAAATCTGCCAAATGTCTTCTTTAAAACAAATCATATGTCTATATTCCAAAGCATTCTTGAATTACAACCATTGAAGTTCGAAATGTGCATTTTCATATCTATTCAAAAAAGGGGGGGGGGGGTAACAGTTAAGGAATAATTTGATTACTCAATTCTAATTTGTTCAGTTGAATTAATTATGTTGCTTGTAATCTGTTGCCACAATTCTATTGATTAGATAAAGCATATTCACTTTTATAGTTAAAAATATGTATTTACAGCAGGGGTCTTATGGACAGGAACAGGAAGATTAACGTTTTATCTCAAACTATTTTTTGGAGAAATGTTTTACAATATGTATATTATTGTAGGAACCACTTAAAATGCAATGCAAATAGTTATGCATACATGATTACGTAAAAGGGTGTGGAGGATAAAGTCCTGAAAAGGTTAAAGACAGTATACATATTAACCAGACAGTTCTTAAGTGTTATCTTTAGTCATTGACATTACGACATCCGAGCTGTAAAGCAGACAACAAATATTTAGAAAAGCAGCTTATTATAGTACTGAATAATATAAATGAATTTAAACACTAATGAGAGGACAGAATGCTTTTAAATATATTTCTAAAGCCGTTACCTGGAAACACAGCATTCTAGAATCTTACCAAACATTCCTACAGTATGTATACAGTCAGGAGAGTTTCAAAATGAGCAATACCAAATTTGTGATGACTTCAGATATGGCTTTGCGTCACTGCATAAAACGATTTGCAATTTCCTTTTAACTCGACTGATCTTATCAACTCACAGACAGGAGGATATAAAACCACATAGACATCGTCTTTCACTGCATGTCAAATGATCTAGTGGGTGTTTTGGCCTCCCACGACTCATACACTTTCCTCCATCATTAATTTGGCAGTCATGTTGTGACAACAAGTACAGAGTTTCCGGTTTGTACTGTAAGCAGATTCTCTAGTCTGATCTCATAAGGCAAATTTACGAGAAATTGATTACACCTGATGAGGACATTTTTCACATATTAGTCACATTCACTGGACATTTATTGTTAGTCACATGATTCTTCAACAGCTAAGACAGACTACTCCTGTTAAAGAATATCTCAATTAATATATATATATACATATATATATATATATATATATATATATATATATATATATATGAAGAGTTCAGATGCAAAAGCCTCTAAATGCCATTTGACATTTTCCCTTAAAATGTTCATTTTTATCAAGCTTGTATATTAAAGTTCAGTAATTTCAAACAAAACAAAAATGAATATATATTGAGATGAGCCAAACACTGATCAAGAATTTTCTTTTTTCTTCCTCAGCTGACAATTACACAGACATGGACAGTAGCATAACGTGTAAAGGAGATATGCCATTGATGATGTCAGAAAAATACAGCCAATCAACTGCTGCAAATGGATATACAGAAAGCAGGCATAACTCCCTTTATCCGTCGCAGCCACAGGAGTCTGAATGGAACGATTAACTTTGACACATTAACTGACAAATATGTAGTGAAGAATAGTGTGTATTAACAAAAATCTAAAGTGTGGTTTTATCTATCAGTGTAGAAGCTTTACTTCTGTTCTGGTAAAATGTGTGTAAATAACTAGATTTTATTTTTCACAGTAAGAGTACATCTAACAGGCCTAATGTACATTCTACAATATTGATGAATGAAAAAATTCATTTTGCCTTTAGCTAAGGGTTGTTGTTTTCTTTCAGATGTTTCATTATATTTTAATAAAAATGTTGTATTTGTGGGATTCAAATATGTACAAAGCAAAGAGATGAAGACTTGTCACATGTCATACTCAGATCTTACCATAAGAGGACAGCAATAGACTTAAAGTTTGCCCTGTTAGACCGAGTTATTTTCAAATCTCCCTGCCGGTCAAAAGCATGTACTTTACTGAAAAGTAGGGCTGTGCAAAAGTTAATTGCGATTAATCGCATCCAAAATAAAAGTCTGTGCTTACATAATATATTTGTGTGTGCTGTATATAATTATTTTGTATATAAATACCTATGCATGCATGTATATATTTAATAATTATTTGCACTTAAATTCTGTATATACATATAAATACATAATCTATATTATATAAATATGTTATATATGAATAACACATTTTTTAAATATATACATGCATGTGTGTGTATTTATATATACAAAATAATTATGTACAGCACACACAAATATATTATGTAAACACAGACTTTTATTTTGGATGCAATTAATCGCAATTAATTTTTACACAGCCTAATAAAAGAATAAAACATATGCACCAAAATAAGCTTGTCCCCATAGTCCTTTATTGGTGATTGAAATAACCAATCTTAGCAAATTCTTTTAAAGTCTGTTGTAGAACCCTAGAGGCAAAATGAGGGAACTGCAAGGTGGAGGCCATTTTTATTTTTAATTCAATTATTGTTTTACAATAGTGCACCTCTTAGAAATCTGGATGATTTCCAAAAAATGTATGCATTTAACAATGGAAGCCATTTAATTTATCACCGGGTGGTTAAAAGATATGACGTTCAAAGGTAAGGTTTTATCATGTTTTTGAAAGAAATGAATAAATGCTCAACTAGGCTGCATTTATTTGATCAGAAATAAAGGGGGGGGGGGGGGGGGGATATTGTGAACTGATAAATGTGTGATGGTAAAGCTGGATTTTCAGCAATCATTAAAACTACTCCAGTCTTCACACAAGATTTGTTTTGGAAATCATTCTAATATGCTCATTTGGTTCACCAAGAAATATTTCTTATCAATTATCAAAACAGTTGTGCTGCTTAATACGATTGTGGAAACTGAGTTTTGTTTTTTTCTAATGTTCAAAATAACACCAATTATTTAAAAAAAAATCTATCATTATAAATATCTTTACTGTCACTTTTAATGAATTGAATGCATCCTTGCTGATTTCAAGTACTATTTCTTTAAAAAACAAACTAACCCCTGACCCCCAACTTTTAATGGCTGTGTGCGTAGTAAACACACCCATTTGTTTATTGAAGACATGGCATAGACTTCCCATTGATTTTTATATCAGGTTAATTATATTTTCTATCGTTAAACCTAACCCCTTTAAACCAGCAACCAGCAAAACTTGAAATAAAAACATGTTTAGGCTGATTTAAAAGCCTTTTTAACTAGTGCAGACCAGTAAAAATGTATCACTAAAATGGTTGTCATGATATTTCACTGTATTGGCCCTCACAAGTATAGCCAAACTTGCACACAATAATTGAATATGAGACTATTTTGACCACTACAAAATAACTAGTAACTTAAAATAATTACAGCAAAGAAGCTACACAAGTATGCTGTTGTGTGGGTTGCTATTAGTAATGCTCTGATAAGAAATATATTCATACAAACAGAATTTTTGTAGTAATGGAAATGGTTGTATTCTAGAGTGGACAAATACAATGACATGACCTAACATTTCAGACCATACATATTTAAGCACTTTTAGACAACTGCAATTAATCAATTTAAATGATTTCATTTGATTTTTGCATTTTAGTTTGATTGCAACTGTGAGGAAAAAAACTGCTTTAAAAGCAAAAACAATTCATAGAGAGGGGACTAATTTCATTTAAACTGTTTGTTGTGGATCAGGAACAAATCGCTATGGCAATACTGCCTCTTTCTGAGCCCTGAGCTCTAAGAACAATCTGAGCTTAAAACCCCCAGCAAATGGCCCCTTTATTTCTCTCTCTATCTCTCTCTTTTTTCCATCCTCACTCAGCCTTTTTAAAGACTTGCTTGGCAGTGACACCCTGAACCCTCATCTCCTGCAGAGAGAGAGAGAGACAGAGAGAGAGAGAGAGAGAGAGAGAAGAGTTGAAGGACATTGTAAAAGATGCATAGTATTAACCCAATAACTGGAGACATTCAGAGAAAGTCCTATCAACATTATGCTTCCGAGTAAAGCCTTGAATACCAGGTTGCTCCATGGAAACGAATCCTAGAATGAATGTACTGTTTCTTTAAAGAAAATATCTGGATTTTTTTAGGGCTGTGCAAAAGTTAATTGGCATTAATGCATCCAAAATAAAAGTCTGTGCCAATATATTTGTGTGTGCTGCATATAATTATTTTGTATATATAAATACCTATGCATGCATGTATATATTTAAGAATTTTTTGCACTTAAATTGTGTATATACATATAAATACATAATCTATAATATATAAATATTTTATATATGAATAACACATTTTCTTAAATATATGCATGTATGTGTGTGTATTTATATATTCAAAATAATTATATACAGCACACACAAATATATTATGTAAACACAGACTTTTATTTTGGATGCGATTAATCGCAATTAATTTTTGCACAGCCCTATTTTTTTTTAAAGAACTCTCATGCTCACCAAGGCATTTGTTTGATCAAAAATGCCATACAAATTAACTATTTTAATAGACTTTCGAATGCTGTTTATTCCTGTGATGGCATCATTACTCCAGTCTTCAGTGTCACATGATCCCTCAGAAATCATTCTAATATTCGGATTTGGTGCTCAAAAAGATGAGAACTCTCCAAATAGAACTCTTTTGTGACATTGTAAATTTATTTACCTGTCACTTTTGGTTAATGTAATGTCTCCTTTTTTAATTCCTACTGACCACGAATTTTTAAAAAATAGTGTAACCAAAATTGAACACAAAAACAATAGTGTCTCTTTAAACTAGCCCACAAAGGCCCAATCACTCATCTCATTTAATCCCCCGCTCTTCATCTCCTCTTTCACCCACCCCTTTCCTTTAGGCCTGTGTCCTGTCACTTTTCTTACACTTTTTATAACTGCCTCAGGAATTATAAGAAAAGGTATGTAAAATAATAATAATTTTAGCTAGAAAAGCTATACACACACACAAACACACATTATACTACGTCATTTAAAAAACGTTCATACAGTTTTATCAAATCCTTTTAGTCTAGTAAAACTGGAAACATGTCCACACTGTATATGTAAAGCAGTTTTTCCAAACCCTACTTGCTTACCAAATGAAGGAGGTTTCCTTCTAACCAGTGTGTCCAGCCTCTGCCCTCTTTCTCACCTCTCTGCACACAGACCAATTTATCACCGTCCCAGTCCACTGTGGTCTGAAACATATGGAGGACATTATTCATCAGCGCCACACACACCACACTCCTTTGTCTGGTGGTTGTTCCTTTTAAAACTGGCCCAGGTTTCCCACAATACATTATAAATGGGTTGACTAGAAAGATAATATAAAAACAAGGAGTGCAGATAAAAAAAGAACCCACAGACCTGGCACTTTCTCCCATCGACTGGTCCCAGGTCCTCAGTGAACTCCTGTCCCAAAGTGAAGTCCATGTCGAAGTTCTTAAAGGTGGTGACTGTCTTTATCTTCATTGTGCCAGTGTTCACATCATGTTCAATGTGTTTGCTGGGTTTCAGAATGCAGACAACTTTTCTTAATGCATAATTAACATCTGATGTGAAGAGAAGAAAGATTATATGATAAGCATTTTTTTTTTATGAACAATTCTGTCATTATTTCATTGACCTCATGTTATTCCAAACTGTTAAGATTTCTTTTGGGATCATGATGATTTTGAGTTTAACTAACTGATTAATTTTTTTCTGGTTGAAGGCGTTTAGAAAATTATCAGTGAGAAACAACAACATTTCACTCTGTTTGTCACACAAACTAATATATAACCTCAGAAGACTTGGAATATGATGTATGAATAATAATTGTATGCTGCTTGTCAAGTAATTGAGCTCAAAAGCTCCATTACTGCAAATGCATGAAAAAGTGGCAAACAAGTTATTGAACATTTCTCACTGTTCCACAGAAAAACAAAAAAAGAAAGAAATTCATACGATTTTGCAAACAATATTAGGGAATTATATTCATTTTAGGTGCATATAACAGCAGGATGAGACCAGTTGCAGTGTCAGAAACAAAACATAAAAGTTTCTTCAATTTTTTTCAGAAAGAAAAATATATATTACACACTAAAATGCTATGATGTCGTTTAGGCTTTCTTCCCCACGGCAAAAAAAAATTAGACCGTGTTTCATCACATTAACCCAGAATAATGGGAGGTACATCCATCAGGTTCACAAAGGTTTGAAGACAGGTAAGTTTTTACGTCACATCACAGTCAACAAGCATCAAGTTACAATCAAAGCTAGTCACTGCATGTGATTCGTTAAGAATAAACTACTCTTTATATAGACTGGCAGTTATCAGTATCTTAGATTGCAAAATTGAGAAAAATATATATATATAAAAAAAATGTAGCTTACCCAAAGCAGCCAGATATTCTTCAAAATTACTCTGGGAAATCATGTTGTAAATGCCAGTAAAATTAGGTTTGGACATTTTTGTTTCTTTCGTTCGAATCGAATCGACCTAAACTTTGTGTGGATTTGTGGCTCTGTTGTTGGCTCACTTTTCCTGCAGGTTATCTGTCTGGATCTCTATCCGTGTCTCCAGGCAGCACTATCGCATTGTACGCTAGTTAATTTGGTTAAATTATAGCGCGATTAACGCCGTTTCCTACTAACAGCACGAGAGGTGTACCGAGCAGAATCCGTGGTCAGTGTTTCCGGAAAATTTTCCGTGATGTTCCGTTGCACAATGAGCCATGACCGATCTGAGGTTCGTCCTCTGTAAGTAAACCCGAAAGCAGCCAGTGACTCCTCCCAAACCATCTCATTCTGAACAGAACAAATAGCCAAATCCAGCCTCTCTAGGTTTGGGATTGATTTGGAGGCATTAAGGGGAGGTGGACTGGATTTCCAGAGTTTATCAAATTGTAACTTCATAAAATATACACTAAAATAATGATTCATTATGACCGTAGCCCTTTAAAATATGCCAACTAGGCGTACAACTCGTTAAATAGGGTACTACATAAGTGTCAGAAAAAAAAGTAAACTTGTTTTTATTGTGATCTGTAAGTTAATCAGTGAATGGTAATGGACCATTTTGTCAAAAATGTTTTTAATTGAATATTTTTTTAGATTAAATGTATTTAAAACGTGTGATGTGCAAAATATTTTTCAGATTATCAGTCTGAATGTGTAAATGTAGGCCTAAAAACAGTTAAAAAAAACATGAAGTCTCAACTCATTTATCAAGGTAAGATAAACATGAACTGAAATAAAATAAAACAGGAAAAAACTAAAACGTTTATTATTTTAAGCAGTATCCAAAACATTTGTTGCCGTAGGCCATACAAGAAAAAATAGAAAAAAAGTCAAAAACATAAAACTGCTAAAATGTTCACTAAAATTAAAAGATTGTAAATATAAATGTATTCAAAATATTAATAAAATATTGTAAGAGAAATTAATTTAACACTGCACATTATGTTTGTAGCTATCTGACGGTGTGGACCCCCTGAACTTGCTATGAGTAAAATGGCAGTTGAAAAATGCTAAAGATGAGAAGTTGATTTTATATCCTAAAATGTATATGTTTATCAATTATATACAGAATGTTATAACACTTTGGTTCTGTTGCTCATGTGGAGCTCTGTAAAGTTAATTAATCATTTCTCCTAATGTTTTTCGCCGCTCTGCCTCGGTGTTAAATGGGGTCAGCCCTGTATGTGGTTCACTCTCTGATGTACAGAAGAAGAATGAAACGGGTCCCTCTCACTGGCATCCGGCCAGAGTTTATGCGTATCATCTCACCAGGACATCAACCTTTCCTTTCTGCCTTACTGTTACAATAACATCACGGAAAATGAAACATTCTATGCAAACACAACTTCATTTTATTAACAGAAGTTGACCGGCCAGGGATAACTGGGAACAGTCTTCGAAAAGGACTTTTATTAAAACTGAAAACTGAGTGGATGATTTATAAATCAATTGCAGCTTAATGAATTCACTTTAACAGCAAATTTTTACTAGATATTAAAAAATGACAAAAAAAATACACAGAGAAAACAATAGAGCAAGATTTGTTGCGTAAGATCACATATTTTGGCATTTACGAAAGCACAATTAAATCTCATCTTTTCATGTTATTTTTATCGTTTCCTTACCGATTCCACTCTTCTTTCTCCTCTGATTTCTGCTTTTTGACATCTTTCTTTCCCTTTGCTCCCAGATTCTCATAAACATCATCATTTTTTCTGAAAAAAAAAAAGTTTAACAGATTAGTCACCAACTAGAAGCAATTATTACAACACCTCAACTTCTACAGAAACCAATGAGATGTCCACTGCAATGCTTGGATATGAACATTTTAATTCAAATGCAGTTAGATTTAAATATGTGGAAAATCATATCATTATACATAAGTTGTTTTTAGTAAGTTCTCTTTTTTTCTTTCTTTTTTTGCTGTTTACTGCAGTTTTAATGTTTTTGTCAGCACCACACAAACCACATAAACGTGAGAAATAGAGACTTGCCAAACATTGTCCAGTAAGCCAATGATTAAGTTCAACTTGCGGTGATTTGAACAAGGTCAAGCTGAATCAATATGAGATCTGAGATAAAATGCCCTAATGGAGTGAATTATGTGCCAAAATTAAACAAACAAATCCAGCATTTTGCAAACAAACTCGATCTGCTTTGCAAAGGAAAGCTCAACTCGCAAACAGAAAGCAATTTGCAAAAACAAAGGTCAATTTGAGCTAAAATGCAGTGGAGTAATCAATATTGTGTTTTACAAATATAAATAAATGAGCCTTGATAATAGGTTTCACAAATAAATACAAACCATCCTACAAATTGCATGTAACCTTTGAACAAATACCAAATCTAGTGCATACAAATGCATATCTGTCTGTTATGATTGCTGAGATACTCTCGGCTAGATTTTCTCACAAATGTGTCCAGGCAGATTTTCTCACAAATGCAAATGAGTAACTTCCTCTTCTAAAACAGTAGATGGCGCTGAAATAGAGGATTCATTTAGCTCTAGTCTCCAGTCAGAATCACTGATTTGATACGTGCTTAGCCTTTGCCTACATGCTGAGGAAAAAGTTTCAGTTCTACTTTATCTATAATAAACATCTTGAGGTTTTCCTTTGTTAAATGTTTATTACATAGAAATCCACATTAGCACTTAGTAACATTTCTCTCCAGGGTTCGGCGACAAGGGCATTCACGTGTGACTGTTACTGTGTTACTGTTTATTTAACAGTAAGCGCGAGATAAGATGCAAGTACCGTAGCTAAATATTATCAAGGATAATTTATTTATATTTGTAAAACACAATTACTCCACTGTCTTTTCGCTCAATTTGCTTTCTTTCTTGAGCTTTCCTTTGCAAAGCAGTTCGAATTTTCATTTACAAAGCAGATCGAATTTGTTTGCAAAATGCTGGATTTGTTTGTTAATTTTGGCACATAATTCACTCCATATCCCCATACTCAATCCCATCTTTCTTTTTCAATGGGATATTGCACAACGGTTCTAAGGCTTACAAAAAGCTTGTATAAGCAGAATAGCCGTGTGACCGAGAGATCTTTGAACCGCCTACTTAAGTGGTCATTAGTTTAGGGAAGATATGGGGACGTGAGAGGAATGTTTTTTTTTAGTATTTGGAGAGACGCTACAATCTGAAGTCTCAGTTGCATACTCACTTTGCAGAGGCTTTGCGACTGGCTTTCTGGTGTTTCAGACTGAATTGAAAAGGTTTCCATATTCAGTTTTTGTTTCCTATAGCAGAAAGTAAAAAAAAAATCAATAGCAATACTAAATACAACAGAGGGTAGAGACAGAGTACTGGGCATAACCCTTATCTCATCTTCTTTTCTACCGTGTTTGACTTTGATTAGATATCATGGGAACCAAATATTACAAACCACAAACCTTATAAAACCAAATATTATTAATTTCCAGTGCTAAACTTTCTGGCTTCATTTACCTTTATTTCCTTAATTATATTTAAAAAAAACCTTACAATGAGCCATTTTCTTACCATGACAGCCTTTCGTGTGACGGTATTCGCATCTATATACTGTAGCACAGCCAAGTAGATGAACTTGTACTGGGCTTCAGTTTGCACCATGCCAGACCGCTGTTCTCTGAACCATCTGAATACACTTCTGGATGTCGATGTCACAGTCCAAACCTGACACAAACAACATCTTTAGAAACATTTATTTTTCTATTCGTGACCATGTTTGATTCAAGATTTATAATAAAGTACTACTCTGCGGTGTCCATGTGAAATGTGGTTGCGACAACTAAAAATAAGCCTATTATAAGATTATAAGACTAAGTATATTGATTTGTGTAAAACATATTCTGGACCATTTCGAAGGGAAGCATATTAGCAAAACATATCGTAGATTCTAGAAAGCCTGAGGACATTCACAGCTTATAATGCTTTAATCAATGTGATTGCACTGCATCAACCATAAGTTGCAATAAAAATGATGAACAATAATGAGTCTCCTGCTAGAGAGCTGATCTGTGATCAGATTATAATTTTTCATCAATCGAGTTTTGCCACGGCAACGTTCATTACTGTTTTGAGACAAAGATGAATAGTGAAAGTGTACTGACCCTGTCTCTAGAATGTGTATGTGCTTATTTAAAGTTGTAAACCTCTTATTAAGAGCTGGAATTTATTCAAAAGTGCCTAGGATTTCCAGTGGCCTGTAAAAACATCCTGCCTGCTGACTTTAAAGCTTCAGAGATATCAGTTTTACACAGTAAAAAACAGGTTTAAAAACCTCAAAAGAGGGCATACTCACCTTTAGCATCAATCGATTCTAAAAGCATGTCAGATTACTACAATGGTTCCTGTTCGTCCAATACCAGCACTGCCAAAAACACATTGATCAACAACACATTGAAACTATTATCTATTATAACTATATCTCTTCCAACTTGTAAAGGTCATGAGACACTGAATGACCCATAGAACATGTTACTAAAGAGTAAACAAACTATTAATTTAAAGGTTAAGTGTGGGAAGTGAGGGATCATGAGGAGTTCAAGCATGGACTGTTACAATGGTGTGACTTCTGCTCTGACTAAACCTCTCTACTTAAAACTTTTCAGTATGCATTATGTCATGCCAAGAAATGAAATGAAACACATAGATTTCTCTGTTCTAAAATTAAATAAAATAATTGTAACTTTTTAGAACAATTTGGAGTGATCAGTCCAACACAAAAAAGATGAACTATGTATTTTCCTAGTGATGGTTTTTGTGAAGCACAAAATAAGTGGCATTTAACCATGAATCATGAATGCTGTCCATTAAAAAATCAAGAAATATTCAGATGTACACTCTTAAGGCCCGTTCACACCAGGTATGATAACTATAATGATAACGATAAAGATGTATTTCTAAAAAATAGCATAGTCCATTGTATTACAGTCAACTTTTACGATAACGGCACAGAGAAACAACATTGTTGGAATCACTTTCAGAACGATTTCATCAAGATAAAAAAACATTTGAAAAAAACACAATAAATCTGATCACCTAACTAAAGAGCTTGAGCTTTTAAAGTGGAAGACGACAACTGTAGTTGTCACTTAATAAACAGAACAATATTGTGTGTTGGTATGGACGCTAATATAGTTATCTTTATAATTATCGTTCTTGGTGTGATTGGGCTTTTACAATAAAAGGTTCAAAGGGGCTCTATATATAACCGTAGGGTTCTTGACTCAATTTTAAAGAACCCTTAACCAAAAGTTTCTACATAAGAAGTAATGTCTGAAAAGATTAATAAAACTACTTAATAATACTTTCATGTTTAACATGTTATTTTAAAAATTTCTAGGCATAAAGTATGTATATGAGCTGTTTTATTGTTAAAATTGAATAAAAAAAACTTTATTAGTGATTAAAACAAAATGAGTTCATTAAAACAAAATGTATAAAATGATCCCATGATGGGAACCCCAAAAAGGTTCTATACATAAAGTGCCTGACAGAATCCTTTAAAGATCCTTTTCTTCTAAGAGTGTATATTTTATGGACATCTGAAATGTCATCATGCTTGTGCTCATGAAGCCCCCAAGTGGAGGAAGATGTTATTGTGAGTAAGTTCAGTACCTGCAGTGGATGACCATGGGTGCAGATGAGCCGAGATCGTTCTGTTTCATGTTGACCTGTTCCAGAAAGCTAAGCACTCCACCGGGCTCTTGTGGCACGCCGTGATCCGGCCAGCTCAAATACTGGTAGTGCCAAATGGTCCGAGCTGGCTCATTCTGGAATCAGAAAGGTAAAGAGAGAGATAGTCTACATGAAGGAAGAGAATTATCCCAATGTGCAGTGCATTCATGCATTTATGTTTCAATGCTAATCAATCACTTTTTGCCACCTTTCTGGTTTAAGAAACATTTTTTACTTACTTAAAATGATATTGCCAACATAAAAAATATTAAATTGTACATACTGTACATTTGTAAGTATTTCAAGGCACTCAGGCTTTAAGAAATAATTTCTTTTGTTTTTCCACCTTAGAAACATTGCTAAGCTACGTAACATGCTATCTGTTTCTGATGCAGAAAAGTTAGTTCATGCATTTATGACCTCAAGAGCTAGATTACTGTAATGCTTTATTAGCCGGTTGTATCTGCATCCTCAATAAACAAGCTACAGTTCAGTCCGAAAATGCAGCCGCTAGAGTTCTTACTAGGTCAAGAAAATACGATCATATAACACCGATTTTATCATCTCTACACTGGTTACCTATTAAGTTCCGCATCAACTACAAAATACTACTACTAACCTATAAAGCCCTAAACGGTTTAGCTTCAATGTACTTAACGGACCTTCTTTCGCCCTACAATCCACCGCGTTCTTTAAGATCACTAAATTCAAGGCTTCTGGTCATTCCTAGGATATCTAAGTCCACTAAAGGAGGGAGGGCGTTCTCGCATTTAGCTCCAAAACTCTGGAATAGCCTTCCCGATACGGTTCGAGGCTCTGACTCGCTGACACAGTTTAAAACTAGACTAAAACGCATCTCTTCAGTCAAGCATTCACATAACGCTTACCTTTTAGTCCTCTGTTATGCCATACAGAACCGTTTGCTGCTGAAACTGCTTAACGCACCAGCGGGGCTCGACAGCCTTTTAGACAAACGGTTCGAACACGTTCGGCGCGTATGGTTGGGTTGCGGAGAGTTTGTGAGATAGTGATTTTCTAACACTGACTCCTGTATAATGGAAATCATTCTGAACATCAGCTATGCTAATTATCTCCCATCTGCCTTTCTGCTGTTATCTCGGGACGGTTGTCCCGAGAAAATGGCGTTTGTCAGGTCCAGTTTGTATCCAGCCTCTCACGGGGATCTCAGATGCCCCAACGCCTGTGAAGAGACGACTCAACGCTGGCGATATGTTATGGCTCCATATTATATATGAACAATATTTATATTTAATATTTATATATAAACAATATGAATGTAAGCCAGAGGAGAACTGGCCCCGACTGAGCCTGGGTTCTCCCAAGGTTTTTTTTCTCTATCCAATCTGATGGAGTTTTGGTTCCTTGCCACTGTCGCCTTGCTTTGCCTTGCTTTTGGCTTGCTTCAGTCGGGTTTTTTACCATTTAACAATATTACTTATCTGTCTTGTACTTCTGTCATGTTATCACTGTGAAGCTGCTTTGATACAATCTGTATTGTGAAAAGCGCTATATAAATAAATGTGACTTGACTTGACTTGACTTTTACATCATGTGTTTTTGTTCTTGAATATTTAAAGTGAATTTCCTAAAGTGGTCTCACTTTTTTACCTGTTTATCTAACCATAATGCAATTGTGTTTTTCCATAATAGAAATAGTTTTCTTTACACAGTTTTTATTGGAATTAAATCTATAGCATTAAAAGGAATGGGATCAAATCAAATAAAAACTGCATGTGTTAACATAAAATTAACTTTTTAGAACAATTTGGAGTGAGCAGTCCAACACAAAAAAATATTAATTATGTTTTTTCCCCCAGGGACAGTCTTTGAGAAACACAATTTAAAGCAATCGATCAAAAGCCGAAGCTGAAACTTTAAGTTAAGTGTTCTTAATTTTTGACCTTTTAATCTAACCATAATGCAACTCTATTTATTAATAAAAAGCCACATTTTAAAGACACAATACTATTTCCTTCATACGTTTTTTTATATATTATTGGAATCAAGGTGATGGAATAAGTGTATGTGTAACAGAGTGACATATACTGTAGGGACAGAATCTGGGCCACAGGTGCAGGCACAGAAATGTGCTCACAGAGGTATCGAAAAGACTGTTTTCTTACCCGATACGTTGCTGTGAGCTCCATCACTCTGATCTTGTAATCAGTGGCGTCCTTCTCATTCAGTAACGTCACTACATATCTGCCTACGTCCTTTGACTCTCCCTGAACAGTAGGCCAGTATGGCACACACTTATTCTGCAAAAGATAAACCAAAGATAAAGAGGGCAACAAAAGATAAACCATGAAACGTTTGAAGTCAGGAGATCTTCTTTATACTTTTTTTTAAAGCGAGGCTATAAAGATGTACTGTGATTGAAACAAAGCCAGAGGACATTACTGAATTACATAAATGAGAAAGCCATTTTTCATTAATAATAGTTACTGCATTTAATAATTAATTGAAATAAATAAATCTAAATAAAACAATAATAGAATTATTAATGGGATTAATGTCAATAAAAACTAACCCGTCCTTTTCTACGACCTCCCTTGTTGTCATGACGATTACTCGTGACTCCTCTTGCCACATCATTTGCCAAAAATCGCCTACAGTTGTTGCGAGACAGCCTTGACAAGCAATGTAAGTTTTCTGGCGATTAATATCCATTAATTTGTTCTGTGAACACACATATAGAAAGAGAGAGATGATGGAAAAGAGAGGGTTTAAACAAGATATTTTAAAGATGCAATTTGAGATGATTTATGATTATGTTGTGATTTAGGTTGTGGACGTACTTACAACATAGTTGGCATTGATGTAATCAGAGCCGACAACATTGGGATCACCGCTCTGTAGGACAACCCTGGTGTCATCAACTGAAAGAGGAAGAAATGGGAATATTTATTATTTGTAAATGATAGAAAGATGGCTAAACTTTGTGGACACCTTTAAAGGGATACTCCACTTTTGGAATAGGTCATTTCAACTTCTGAGTAACAGTTAATTTTACCGTTTTCTAATCCATTCAGTTCAATTTTCTGATTTTTAGAAGAATATCAGTAACCAGACAGTTTCTGGTCTCATTGACTTCCAAAGTATATTTTTTTCCTACTATGGAAGTCAATGAGACCAGAATTTATCTGGTTGCTGATATTCTTCTAAATATCAGAAAATCAGCTGAATGGATTTGAAAACAGTAAAACTCTAACTGTTTAACTCTGGAGGAGTTGTAAAATGAGCCTATTTCCAAAAAAAGTGGAGTATCCCTTTAAAAGCAGTAAATAAATATATATATACATAAATATTTTTTAACTGACTAAACTTATTTAATTTATTCATTTTCAAGAAACACTGCATTGTGATAAGATTCATTGCTCACAGGGAAGGATGTTCTTGTATCTGTTTTTGCTTTTGTTTTCTGGTCTCATTCCTTCATCTCTGCTCTTTGTTACCTTGGTTTCCAACTTCTGCAGTGCCTGCAAGCAGAAAAACAGATTTTTAAATCAAGAATAGCGTATACAGTAAGGGAAATTAAGACAGAAAATACACGTGACCACATCCTGCCTGTTAAGAGTGGCTCTGAACAACCGTTTGGCTCCTGTGGTTAAACCTTACTACGACCAGAGATCAGTGCGACGCCTCTAATTTTAGCAACAGTTGATCATAATTAATTTGCCACCCGGTACCAATTGTTGTAAGTATAAAAACGGCTGTTAAAATGCGCAATTGTCTTTAATCAGACTCATAACTTATAGATGCTGCTGCAAAATATGCTTACAAAATACATACCTTTGAGTTTCTGTCTTTTTGTCATTTATGTTATGTCTCATAAGATTTGATTGCTTCAACAGAACAAAAAGTGGGCCAAAGGCAACATGGATTATGTTGGGTGGGAAATAGACCCTCAGTTGTGGCCTAACAGACTACAGGCTGCTGTTAGGTGTGAACGGAATAACTTCAACCCACAAACCCAAAACTACCACTGTGTGGGAATAACATATATGATTTTTACCCATGTAGGACTTAATCTAAAGACATTTTTTTTTAGTAAATGTGGTTTCTCCTTGGCAAGTCGAAGCATTCATTGGTCAAGACTGAAATCTTTAAAAAAAAATTAAAAAAAATAAATAAGATTACACTTGAATAAAATAAAATCTTATCATCTTTAAAACATGGGTTACGATTTACAATAAGGTCCATTAATTAATATTGGTTAATGTATTAACTGACATGAACTAACCATGAGCAATACATTTGTTACTGTATTTGTTAATCTCCATTGATGTTAGTTAATTCAAATAAAGCTGTTCATTGTTTTGTTAATGTTAGTTCATGGTGCATTAACTAATGTTAACGAGAATTGAATAAAGTATTAGTGAAAACTGAAATTAACAATTACAAAGATTAATAAATGCTGTATACGTGCAGTTCATTATTAGTTCATGCTAACTAATGTAGTTAACTAATGTTAACTAATGAACCTTATTGTAAAGTGTTAACAAAATATGTTTATCTCAAATCACTTTTGTGTGTGCGCGCATGCATGTGTGTATTTTTCAGGCCGGTCCAGCTAATGTGCAAGCGTGTTCTATTATAAAATAAGTTATTTTAACTGAAAAGCAGGAATTCCATAATAATTCTCCATGTATGTTTGTTTAGTGGACTATTTCCAAAATACAGTTATTTTCCAATTAAATCTCACAAAGAGCACATACAATGTAGTTGTGATTCTAATGCATGAAGAACTTGCGATTCATCTACAGCAGGTGGTGAATAACCTTTAAACACGTCACTCACATCAAACTCTTCCCAGAACCCAGCTTTTATCTTTTTATCAGTCCCATCCATGTTCTCTCTCTGAGGTTTGGTCGAGCTGCTTTACTCTGCTCTCAATATCAGCTGCGTTCAACCTCGTGGAGTAATAAGGCTGGGGAAAAGAGAGGTGGGTAAACATCATGCGAGAAGACATACATCAAGACATCAGACAGACAGACAACAGAAAGGAGGAGATTGACAGACAGAAAGGGCAAATATTAATCACAACATTAAAGGTGCTTCCCACAGTTCTATGTAATTTGCCATTTTGTCACACTATAAAGTACATTACTCAGTTTCAAAGATATTTTCCAGTCGTTATCTCTGCTCAGCAGAACAGATGCTCAACATTTAGCCACTATAAAAGTAATAGTAGATCACTATAACCGCAACTTATCCATATGATCACAAACAACAAAATCAATTCAGTTTCAGCCAAATATCGCAAAATGTATAATTTAATGTGACCATACCTAGTCAATTCCCACAGTTAATACCAGAAGCTGATTAGTTGCTAGTGTTCTTGTTGTGGTAAAAAGATTTAACACATGTTGGTATGAACCCCCTGCCCAATATAATGTTCTTTACCTGTTTGAGATAAACCATTGTCCCAGACAACTCCTCAATACCAATGCGTTTGAAATGCTCCACGAGGTCTGTCAAAGTGTCAAAATTCTCTTTACCACCAACTGTGTAGCGGTCATTCTGAAAATAAACATGCATAAGAAATTAAGGATTTAAACACAAGGGTAACATGAGGTTCAGTGGCACCTTAACTTGATGCCAAGGACCCCCAAATAGTAATTATTATTATTAAAATATAAAGAATAGACAGTTATTATATCCTGAGTGATTTCACTCTAATTCGAGGTGGATGGATGAATGGATGCTCTCATGGTCAAACTGGTGTAGAAATATGTTTTGTCTTAATCTTGCAAAGCATAGGGGTTTTGATTAATTATATTACTTGAAAAGTTTACTTAAAGTGATACTCCACTTTTTTGGAAATAAGCTCATTTTACAACTCCCTCAGGGTTAAACAGTAGAGTTTAACCATTTTCAAATTCATTCAACCAGACAGTTTCGGGTCCCTATAGAAGTCAATGGGACCAGAAACTGTCTGGTTACTGATATTCTTCTAAATATCAGAAAATCGTCTGAATGGGTTCGAAAATAATAAAACTCTACTGTTTAACCTTGATGGAGTTGTAAAATGAGCTTATTTCCAAAAATAGTGGATTATCCCTTTAAGCTATTCTTGTTAAAAATGAATAAAGAACGGTTGTCGTGATTTTACTTTTATTGTACAGCCTGTGAGAATGTTCTATCATTAAACCTAAAATACCATCACCAAAATGGCGACAAAGAAAGCTTTCTGTGTCTTTAAATCAGATTAAAAGCAGAAGCTGTCCATTGGTAAGGGCTTACAACTTCTTGGATAAACCAGGGTTAACTTAGGCTGGTTTAAGACGTTTTAAGCCTTAACTGCATTGTTTGGTTTTCTGAGCTGATTAGAACCGTCTTCACAGAACACTGTTTGTTCTGTTAATCAGCTCACAGGGCAACAATGCAACGATGGCATTTTGTGCACTTTGAACCTCACTAATGCACATACGCACATACCAGTGGAATAAATTAACAATCGACAGGCAGTGCGTTGACCTGATTTTCCCTCGGTCATAATCTTCAACCATTTATTTAAACAGCGCAACAATAGAGCTTATTTAGAGCGCCACCATCCAACGCACTCATGACTCAAAGTCCAGTCGCGTTTTTCAGGTAAGTGCAAATGTGTGTATTGATGTCAAACCGTGTGTATCATATGTTTAAAAAATACTATACTGTGCATATGCTTAAGTATGTCAAACATGCATACGCAAGTCTGTGTAAATGTGTACAAATGTCATTCTGTGTGTACGTGTTATTTCATGTTATGCACGAAATCTTTTTTTTTGTATTTTTGTTATTTGCAAAATTTATGCAAATAATTGCACGTAAACAACATGTTGATAAATATGCTAAGATCTCTACAAAAGTACATATTCAGCTAAATATTAACAGTTTACCATATAAATAAACCATGTGTACAGCACCCTACACTCTTAGAAGAAAAGGTTCTATATAGAACCTTAAAAGGTTCTAAAGCGCTACGTATTTGAAACCCCTGAAAATGCAATGCATGAATGATCACAAAATTCAAGATATGGGGGTTAAAAATTTTAATTAATCAATATCACACGAAGAGTGCCATTTCAGTTTTTATCCTTCAAAAATCAGCATGATTAAAATGGGATATTAAGTTACTACAACAGTTTAATAAACAATTTAAATACAACTGCAAAATTTTGCAGAATAATGTAATATATGAATGAATAACAGCCTATAAAGAACCTTTGTGCCAAAAGTGTTCTTTCTTGTCATTATCATCATTTTTTTGCATAAAAGATCCTTTGCAGTTGAGTAAAGAACCCTATGCTACATATATAGAACCCTTGTTTTTCTAAGAGTGTACGGTCGTATGTTAACAGTCTAGGTGTGAGGTTTTTAACAATATCAGCATTTGTGATAGCTTTGCATTGAAAAGGGACAACACAAAAAAAATTAAAAATAAAAAATCATTAGATAAAAAAAGAATTCATGATAGAAAATACTTGTATTGCAAATAGTATTTAATCATTTATTGCTAATCCTAAATAATAACTGAAAGTAAATGCATTTACACCAACAAATAAGGATTTATGCTGATATTGTCCAAAACCCCACTTTGAAACTTTTTTAAGAGAAATTGCAACTAATCATTGGACTTGAAACAAGCTTATGAAGTAACATTCTGTTCTGTTCGTGAAGTTCTGTTCATGTTCATGTTCATTATAGGTACTTGCTGTTAAGATTAATGCAGAACACTGACATCTTGAATCACAACAATCATACATGTATAAGCACATGCACTTACTTTGCACATGATCTTGATATGGGAGACCTTCCTACCAGCACTGCTCATATCACCTGTGAGAGCAGACAGAACAAAGTCTCCTGGTTTAGAGAGCGACTCCCTAACCAGGTACGTCCCGGGCTCATCACGCTCACGGAGCAGCTTTTCAGCGCTTGGACCCGACAGGTGGCCATGGTACCATCTGAAGATACAAATGCAAAAGGGAAAGTTTAGATTCCTGTTGTGTACAAGATGTTCTTATGATATAAACTTTTAATAGTAAAACAGAGGATATCCTGCAAACATGGTTCAAAGAAATGTCTCTGACGCAAATAAACCAGACAGTCAAGATATTTAAAGGATGATAGTGACTCTAAAAATAAAAATGAATAAAACCAGGACCAATGCAGCTGCACCACAAACCACAGAGCCATAAACAAAAACACACAAGGCTGAACATTTGTCACGTATGCTTTTTCAGTGTGTGTATATTAATTAGCAATTCTGAATCATGATGCAAAAGTATGGTGGTCCTCAACGCTTAAGCTTACTAAAATGTACTAACAATTGGACTTGGTTCTCAATTTCTATCTCAGCTTCCTGTACTGCGGTTCGGAAAATTTTCTGATGACAAGATTTCTTGACTCGAGACTTTGGTGTATTTTTAGCTTGTCCTTCCTTCTCTGTTCTCTTGAGAGAGAAAAAAACGCTTGCTAAATCGCCCTTCTGGGGGTTCTTCCATGATTGCTCTCTGTCAACTACAACCGGTGTTTTAGTTTTATATGATTTTGATGCCTCGGAGCAATTATAATAAATAAAAATTATTATATTTTTTTAAATAAAATTAATAATTATAATTAAAAAATATATAATGCATTTGTAAATAAAATGATATTTATGATAAGCAACTAATATTTAAAATTCTATATAAATAATATAAAATTCTTTTGTGATTTTTAAGTTCTCCGTCTTTGCTAAAATTATACATAATACTAAAAGTTAAGCCTAAGAGAGACTGGACACAATTCAACTAGACATCTCTTATTATTAAGACACTACGTCATGCAAAATTATGCCGTTTTGTTTATAATCAGCAATAATATTTTCAGTGCATCTCAGTCCTTTATGAAGGGATCTAGATCCCTGCTCTTTTATGTATTCAATTTAAGACTGGACTTGTGAACAAAGTTACATGCATTATCAATGCAAGCAATATCTCTGGCATTTAACATTTCACAAGTTCACTTTTACAACATTTGAACAGGAATCAGCCAAGAGTGAGGGATTGGGATGGTGGTGGGATGCTGAAAAACTGTCATGGGACAGAGGTATATATATATATATATAGGGAAGGCTATATATATATATATATATATATATATATATATATATATATACATATATATATACATATATATATACATATATATATACATATATATATACATATATATATACATATATATATACATATATATATACATACATATATACATACATATATATATATATATATATATATATATATATATATATATACATATATACACATACACATACACATACACATACATATATATACACATACACACATATATATATATATATATATATATATATATACAGGCCTTTTCTCATAGTTGGATAACTTGAACGCACTCTTCCCAAATTTTGTTAAATAAACTTAACACAAAATAATTTATGTGAGTATCAAATGTATATACATTAGACAATCTGTCATTGCCAATCTCTTCCAACTCTATCACAAGTTACGTGATAGACTTGAGAATATCATCTCTCTACATATAGAAACAGTGTCATGCAGATTGATGTGCTGTGCGTATGTATTGTGAGTCATTGGTGAATATTTTCTACATTTGAAAGACAAGTACGATAAAATAGCATTACAAATTCTGCTCTTTTCAAAAATCAAGCCCTGATTTTGATGTGCTCACCCTAACTAAGAACCCATGGTTCTACATAGCTGTTTTAAATTTCCTCTGTAAACTTATAATAAAGTCACTTTAAACGGGATCATGTGCCCTTACAATGAAAGCAAGTGGTTGTATGGAAAATTGTATGGAAAAAAATAGTAGAATCCTTCCTCAAAGATAAATGTTTGTGTTATGCCGAAGAAAGTAAGTCATATTGCCAGTTCACACAGAACGCATTTTTGCTGTCAAAAAAACATGAGATCCAGGTCAGGGGAACGACTAAGAAGTGCATGTTTTTTAAAAAAAGTTGAACTTCTTTTAACTTGAGCGTCGTGTTTTAGAACGCTGCGTCATGCGAGAAAAAGCTAAATACGCGACATGTGAGCGCAACAGTTAAAGATGTCTGTGTATACGTTTAAATTAGAAAACAATCGAAAGGTGCAGTGGAATGGAAATGTGTTCGGTGTGGATGTGACCTAAGTATGCATACTGCATGTTTTCTGTCCGTTAAACAACACCGCCCATCAAAGAGCTCATCATCAGCATGACCAAAAAAAGAGAAAGATAGACAGAAGGGTGGGGGACTGAGAGCAAAGATAGACAGTAGAGAGATGAAGGAAGGGCTGAATGGTTCTGGTCACTGTTTGCAAATGTGTCAAAACTAAAGTTTCCAACCGCAGTTGAGAAGAGGAAGTCAGACACATGGCAGAGGGAGGCGTAGAATGTGTCTGCAACATGAAATAAGGAGCTTAAATTGAATTTAGTAACTAAAATAGTGACAATTCAGGATCAAAAAGGTCACAATGAATTGTGGGATTCAAAATCTAATTTGAACCTGGATAAAAAAAATACTAGCATTTAACAACATTGTGAATGAATAAGAAAAAGACTTTGCACATTTCTAAGTGACTATCAAATTTGTGACATTGATAATTATGAGGGTCTTTGCACAGCTGGTCAGGTGGTCTTGCTTTTATTGAAGTAAGATGTTCTTTGGATCAATGTGGACAGTATCAAATGTGGAGCTCATGCAACTCGAGTGCTAGTCATATATATATATATATAAAAGGGACGAACTAAATACCGATTCTCTAAAATTCAATTTAACATTTTACTCAAATTGGTATGTTAGTAATAATATAATGTGATGTAATATAATATAAAACTGAATTAAAATGTGAATTTGAATTTGTAATTGAAGAAAAGTCTTGCAGCCTGCAAATATTTACTTAAACTGGTTTAATTTATGAATTATTTATAATTGTTATAATTTAATTATTATAATTCACTTTACCTTACACTGCATTAATCATTAGATCAATGATAATTATATTAATCAGCTGTATTTTTTGTTTAGCCAAACTTAAATTCAGTAAATAAATTTTAACTTTTTTCTGTCATATACTATTTGTATGAAATCTGAAACCTTTCACTCCTATTTGTATTCTTATTTTCTCTTTTTTAATTTGCACCATAAAAAAAAATTAATAGAGAAAAAGAGACAGACAGAGGAAAAGATATCCAGATAAGATGCATTTTCCAGTGCTTGTCATTCACGCACCTACAGTACACGTTTATCTTACACCAGACTTATGATTAGCAATGCTGATTCGGGATGTTGTGTAAGCAGGATAAACTGATATACTCAGTTCTTAAATTGTGTGGTCAGAACGTATTAGCATCTGCAGCAGCAAACTGATTTAGATTAGGCCTATGTAAATTCTGTGAGAATTTAAAGCAAAAGAGACCATGTTAAATGATTTATACTTGCTGATCATGGTAACACATCTTCCCAAATTAAGTAAATCTGCTGCTGTTGGGAATTTCAACTCTTTATTTATAAAGATTAATGTCAGCGGTAGAAGGAATTTTGGAGCTTTTTTATCAAGATCTGTTTCTCAGTTTCTGATGTAACTGAAAGTAGAATGTGGAAGACTTCCAATGTGTGATAAAATGACTGATCATGTGACGCTTTTAACAAATCAATACATCAACAGCAGCAATAATATCACAGACGTCCAGAAACTGCTTACATGTGGATAATTCCACTCCATAACAATTTTTCCATTCTTTTGCCATTGATATTTTGGCATGTAGCAACCAGTGTTGGGGAAGCTACCGGTCAAGCTTCAATTTGTCTACAGACAAACTACTAACATAGGCCTATCTAATTTTTGTTGACATGCTAATAAAAGTGGCTAACTACACAACTTCATTATAATTAGCTATTAGTTGCTATCTTGTTGTACCTAAAAAGCATTTATGTGCTATTAGAATGAGGTAGCCACTCTAGTTACTAACACAAAAAGCTAATTATATTGAAGCTATATGTTTAACCATTCTATGTTAGCTTGTAGTGTCGCTAGCATACTGATCTGCCACAAAAAATCAGTTAAAGCTAACAGTTAGCATGACAGCATTTGAACAGATATATTTGCATAAAACACCACTGCTAAACTACAAAACTCCCAAACACCTCTCCAAAAGTGCAAAGCAGCAAAACTTCCTTCACTGATAACAACACTGTAGCCTATATTAGTTGTAAAACATAATACATGTAAATTCTCACCCTTATGAGGAAAATGACTGAATTTCCCTGTCTTACAAAATCCTTAAAAGACAAATAAAGCCAGTGGATATTTTTACATGGGCAGCAATAATTTGACTACTGGATCCATCTGAGTCTGAATCTAAATTTGCAAATAGCCTATACATTTCCAATTACCCAAATATCGTAGCACTACGCGTATCTGCATTAAGCTTAACATTGAACAATGAAGTTGCATAATCCGAGACAGGGAAATAGGCCTATCAAATTTTGACTTTGACCTTTTGAGCTTTTAACATAAATCTTTTGTTGACTCTATTGGGAGAAAAATAGCAGCCTAACTTTACAAGTGCAAATGCCATGATGATAGATGTTACATATTTGAATATAATCAATATCAGAAAATAATGCATATACTGTATTTGTGGAGAGCCTCGTAACTTTGGAGATGGTGTCGTAAAAAGTGAACAGTAAATACCAATGTGAACATTATAATTGTAAGTTTTGAATGGTCATGACAGGAGTTAAGAAAACTAGAACTTTGCATTCACACGTTTACTAAGTGTTTTTATTATGCTAACACATTTTTTATAGAGCAGTATGTGCTCCACAAAAAATACAGATGAAACTTGTACTGTAATAGCAATGATGTAACGGAAACCTTTGAAATGAGATATATCAGTCTAACAAATAATTTAGATCAATGATGACATCCCCAGAATCAAATAATCAACAGCTATTTGCATCAGTTAGTTTTGCAATACACCCAACTTCATCAGGATACAGGGTCAAATATGACGGCTTACCTCTCAGTAGTGGGATCAGAACAGTTTAAGGGGTATTTGAGCTCTAATAACTGGTCCCATCTTTATCCTGCAGAGTTCCATGATCTCCAGTGTAGTACTCCACCAACTCGGCTAATGTAGCAAACTTCTCCCCGTCGTAAAGGTCATAATAATCACCCGTGTTCTGAATCCTAATATGTGTGACTATATCCCCCACTCTGAGAGAAAGAGGAAGAGAAGGAAAGAGGATAGATAATGTACCATTCTCAGTAAAATTAAAGATCTATTTATCGGCTTACTGTTAATCATATAGAACATGCGTGGCATCTCAATTAGGACCCTATACATAAATTAGTCGTTTCTTTCAGAGGCAAAATCCAACAACATCAGGATGTGATGCAGGAAATGGAGTAATAGTAACTTTACGAAGTGTGTAGAAATTGTATGTGAGTGTGTAGTAATTACTTGACTTGAAGGGTTATTCACAGTAATATTTCTTGTATTTATTACCCCAATTCTGTTTCCTCGGGCTTGCAGTTTTAGCTTCCTGAGCTTGATTGATTCAAAACCTTCTAAAAAAAATTGCTAAGTTCATGTATGCCAGCAAACCAACTTGGGTTTTGTGATTTGGAACTGTGGTGCAGTAAATAGGACACAATCAAGTAACATACAAGGAGGACTTACAGGAATGCAGGTTCAAATCCAACCTGATCCCAAGTCATTCCCATTCCCTTCTCTGTCTTTACACTGTACTGTCAGCTTTATAATAGCCTATTAATTAAAAGCTTAAAAGCCTGTTATTAAAAAATGGAATTTATGTCTGTATGATTCTACACTAAATTCTCCATAATAGTTGTTAAGATTGCAATTTTATTATATTGTAATAAGGTTTAATAAACTACAAATGTGGTAAACAAATAAAGGTGCCTTCATAAAATCAATTATTAAACATGGAAGATTTATTCTAGGCAACATGCAAATATGAAAACATGCTAATTTAAACAAATATTCTTGAAATAGCTCTAAATATGCTTATCTCTATAGAACAGAACATAATAGATTAGAATATAAGTCTATGTAATTGTCAGAATCGTATGGCACTAACTTCGTGCCAGTTTTGAGCTTTTGACACTTATCTTTGCCCTTTAGAATGAACAAACATTAGGCTGGCATTTACGTAGTAACACGGAAACATTACGTGACAACATTCGCAGACAATTCTACTGATCAGCCTATTGATGTTGTTCATCATTAAGTAGACAATTTTTTTTACAAAGTAGAATTGACAAAAATAGTCTCATTGTATTTCTGAAGCATATGTTACAGTCCATATATTAATCAAATGAATTATGTTTATGGAAATAATAATTGCGTGATTTTTTGTATTGCTAAAGTGAACTGTAGGTAGCATGCAGGTGCATGAATAAAAGAAAATAAACACAATATTGTTTAAGAAAGTACATCAAAATGTATTTAAGGTCAGAAAACCACAACTCACACCAACGCTTCTGAAAAGAACAAGACAAAGATGTGATGGACTAAACAAAAACAGAATCAAATTAACCCCATAATTAAATGTTAATTCACTTATTGTGCGTGATGTCTGCCAAGAGAGAGAAAAATAACTGCTTGTTATTCGATTCCAAAATAATCTAATAATTAGTTTGAAAGTATATGTTGTCTGACAAGCTCTTGAACTAAACAAGGTCAGAATCAGAGGAACAAAGACGAGTCTTAACACAGAAACATTCAGTAAAATGTTTTTTTTAAGCCAACACAGAGAGGTTTATTTTCATAAATAGAGCAGATAGTCCTGGAAAGTAGTAAAGGCTATCTGTCACCCAATCTGCCCTCAGCTTATCCTCAGAATCAAATGTTCACCTCTAAATGACAACATATAAAGTTGCTAAAAATGGACATTTTATCATATCATCAAACAAAAAAAGTTCTGTACCTAACAGACAGGGAGAAATCGCCAACATTCTTCTTGCTGGGTCGGGCCAGGAAGCTGCCATGGACGCCTCGGGTCTTCAAAACGGTCTCTGCGTCTATTCCAGACAGATCTCTGTGGAACCACCTGTTTAACATGGAAATGAGCATCTGTTAAAATTATAATAATATTGCATTTTACCTGAGTGCCATCACACGAACAATACAACATATCGTACGTAGACAACTGTACGCAAACCAAATATTCAATACTTAGAAGTTCATTAAAAAAATTATTTTATTTTGTTCAAAATAAAAACAATATTTGGACAAATTGTGGCAGTCAGTTAATGCATAGTTGCAACGTTTGCATAGTTGATGTGATGAACTGCACCTGTAGTGAACACCTGAGAGGGGAACTAGAGGGGAAACTGAATTCATGTCATTCACATCTTGGTTGGTCAAAATTTAACTGCAAAAATGGCTCAGAAACATTTAATTTGTTCTAAGAAAGCCACTACCATAATTTGATCCAAATGTTGTTATGTATTGCATTAATGCATTTATAAAAGAGTCCAAATACTTTTTAGGCTGTGTGTGTGTTTAGAAGAGGCACAGAGCTGTTTAAAAGCAAATATGCAAATGCAAATGAAAGTGTTCATTTATAATGATGTATAATGATCATTCATGGCAGGGTGAAGCACATGCAAAAACAAGCACACTCTACCATGGCCTACCAAACCACCAAATGCATTTGCAGAAATGCACATAAAACCCAGGCATGCTTTAACAGAAATGCAAGCTGCACTTTGCAGTTGCATTCACACACACAATAAAAAAAGCCTTTTCACACATATTGCAAAACGCACATATAAGGGGCTGAAAAAACATAAGCAAAATTGAAAAAGGGAAGATGATGAGTTGAACAAGATTGGAACAAGAGAGAACTTACCGAACCATCTTCCTATTTCAAATATACGTCTTCAATATCCTCCTCTTCCAGCCATAAAGAAAAAGAATTGAATTCACATTAATATTGTAATAAATAAGATACGTGCACAAACATAATCCAGATCTGTAAAGAAGAGTCTTCTTCTCTTTGTCTCATACGTCTGCACTCATCCTCTACTTTTCCATTTGGCTCCCTCCTTCTAAAACGTGTGCATTGACATCCCTCCACACAACCAACCACAGCCCATAATCATTTGTCTCTCGGCATCATACCTGCCCTCTCTGCTTCTCCTCTCTGAAACGTAAACAGTGTTTTCGGTGCTTTGAAGAGCAGGTCGTCCTGACGGTGTATATAAGCCTGTTGTATGTCCCTCCTCTCTCTCTCATGCACTGTTACAAACTCCTTCCTTCCTTTTTGTGGCTTGTTCATAAAACAGTGAAAGCAACAAGAGAGATAGAGAAAGATCCTGAGATGGCAGATTGATTTCCTGGTTCTTCAAGTCAAGAACTAATCCAAACAAACATCCAGCTTAACATCTGAAACTAAAAGAGACACATAGAGGAACTACAGGCTGAGCAAAATATCAAAAACAAACAATGAAATGCAAATTACCCTCACTTACAGCTTCTGAATGTACTTCTCTTGCTTCCTTTCATTTATGCCTTCTCAGGTTGATTTGTTGATTTCACAGGTTGGTGTCAGTCTGACAGTTAAAGTCCATTTTGTTTAGTGTACATTGCACTTCCTTGTTTCAATACTTTCACCTCTAACACACGCACACAGAGAGAGACAGAGAGAGAGAGAGAGAGAGAGAGAGAGAGAGAGATAGGTTAATTGCATAATTTACAAAATTATTACATAAAAATGGCCTACGGTGCATGTTTCTCAGCCACAGCCCAGAAACCTGACTGATCTAGAGAAGATCTGTGTGAAAGTGGGCCAAAATCCCTCCTGTAGTGTATGCAAACCTGGTGAAAAACTAAAGGAAACAGTTGACCTCTGTAATTGCAAACAAAAGCTACTCTACCAAATATTAACATTGATTTTCTCAGGTGTTCAAATACTTATTTGCAGCTGTATCATAAAAAAATCAATAGTTAAAAAATCATTGTGATTTCTGGATTTTGTTTTTAGATTATATCTCTCACAGTGGACATTCACCTACAATGACAATTTTAGATCCCCCATGATTTCTAAAGTGGGAGAAATTGCAAAATAGCAGGGTGTTCAAATATTTATTTTCCTCACTGTTTAGCAAGTTTACCACAAGGCCGCATGGTCATAAAAATAAAGCAATAAATGTTGAAGTGACATATAAAACGAGCTTAAAGCTCCGGTGTTTTCCCTCTTTGTCGCCATCTCTGTTCAAAATCTGCAATTGCAGTCATTCGCAGATTTTTTTTTTTTTAGATGATGCTTTTATTCAAAGCGACTATGTCAATTATGACAATTGCTATAAATGTCAGAGGTTGCACGCCACTGGAGAAACTAACGAAATCTCCACTCAAACCCCTACTCCCTACCCACTATATATGGGGTAGGGAGTAGAGCACTATATGCCGAGCCGGCTCTGGGCAAAATAGATTTTTTAAAAATAAATACATCACATTATATTGAGCTTATTTCTCCAAAATTTCTAAACTAAGTCATTTCTACGATTTTTTTTACGATTCGAGTCATTTTTACGATCAGCGCAATGCATGATGGTATGTAGGGCTTGGGCTTGGGTTAGTGTCCATCGGTTGTACACTACTTTTCAAAATGCATTCTGGGATACATTGAGTGGACTATATAGGGTATAATAATCATCACTATACATTCGGACAGCACAACAAAATGGCAAGCTCACTATTACACTCACTAGTTAAGTGTCTTGCTCAGGGACACATTGGTGTCTAACAGTGGATTCGAACCCGAGTCTCTCACACCTAAGGCATGTGTCTTATCCATTGCACTATTACCACCCGCAATTCATTAACTGAGGGTGGCGATGGAATTATCAATTTTACGTGAGTTGTACTTCAACACCCTTGATGGTACAGCTCGGATGAACACAATGTTTGAGGAGACTGTCAGTGACCGCAACGGTGTGGATACTGTCATTCAGAATCACAGATTATTCTTTTTGGAAGAACGACCAACATAATATTTTTCACTGGAAAATGTAACTGTAGGGAGGGAGGTGTGGTTTTGCGAGACATGTAGCGGAAGAGCGGGGGTGGAGCCGAGGGGTGAGTAAGTACACTGTAAAAAATGATCGTGATTTTAACAGTAAAAGACTGTAAAAATGCTACAGTGAAAAACTGTTAATTGGTTAACAGAAAGTTTCCTTACTATATACGGTAAATAACTGTGATAGAAATAATGGTACGTTTAATGTAATTTTACTGTAAAACACCCAAAACTGAAAACAAATTTACAGTTTTGGGAAGTGAAAAAGAAGTCATTGTATAATTTACAGTGAAAAAATGTAAATTGACATTCCCACAATTCCCTGTCAGTCACATTTCCTTGGCAGTCAGTGTATTACAATTGAACAAAACAGATATTAATACTTCAAAAGGTCAGTAAATTAACATTATATCAGATAATGAAATACGGTTTATTGCTGTAAAACTAAATACGGTCAAAGTCTGTGAAACCTGAAATGTTGCTACCGTACACAGTGTAGGTCAAGTGCAAATGACGTGCACCTGTTTCTGATTGCAGTGATTGGCGTGGGGAGACCAGATAGTACAAGCTTACAGCTTTGAATTCGAGCTAAGGCAAGCAGATCACTTTGAACACTGGCTGGTTATGTATTTCCTCAAATATGGATCATTTTTAACCCCAAAAAAGCTACGGAGAGCAGCTTTAATAATATAAAAAATAATAATAATAATTAAAAAAATCAATTAATTACACAGTAACGTTACCATTGAAAATTGGGGTCAGTATGATTTTTTTTAATGGTTTTGAAATAAACATCTCATACTCACCAAGGCTGCATTTATGTGTTCACGACTCCTACTAACAGTAATATTATGAAAAACTATTAAAGTTTAAAATAACTGTTTTCCATTTTAAACTTACACTGTGTGATTTTAAACCCTATCTAGCGGTGAAAAGGTATATGACCATCCAGTGAATATTAGTTTCAATTCCTCTCAATTCCGATTTCGTTTTAACTCCTATGGTGGAAAATGTAGTCCAAGATTAACATGGCTTCCAGTTCGACCTCGTCCATGAGTGTTAACTCAAACGTAAACGCGAAAGGCGAAGCTTGAATTAACGGGTATGTCCCTCTTTGGCTAATGTACTTTCAAGATGGAGGGGCAACATGGCGACCGACATTAGAACCCCTTACCCGTATGTATTTGTGTATATGTATATGTATCAATGGCAGATTATACAGTTACACAGTGTAGCTTTAAAATATTTTAAAACGTAATTTATTCCTCTGACGGCAACGCTGCATTTTCAGCAGCATTCCTCAAGTCTTAAGTGTCACATGATCCTTCGAAATGATTCTAATTTGCATAATCGGCATTCAGGAATCGTTTGTCACAGTTTAAAAAAAACTGTGCAGCGTAATATTTTTGTGGAAACTCAAACTGATACATTTTTCTTCAGGATTCTTTGATGAATAGAAAGTTCAGAGGAACAGGAATTATTTGAAATCGTTTTGTAACAGTCTTTACTGTGACTTGATCAGTGCATCCTTGATGAATAAAAGCATTCAATTCATAGGCCTACTGACCCCAAAAACCTTTGCCTGACAAAAATCCAATAGGCCTACATGTTAAGATAGCTATTCTATCCAGAAAGGAAGATTATTTTTGCCTTGCAAATTTTCATTCGTCTATCCTCTAGGTTGCAGCTAACATTTGAATACATGCAAAGTCCAAGATCCAGTTTCATGACACATAACACATCATAAAATGTTTTTCAAAACTTTCTCTAAGTGACTCTGTCTATAGTTACCACTAACTTAGAACCACTTTACAACACAGCCAAATAAAAATGTATTTATTTAGCAGTACCAAAACACTAGACCATCTTCTATTTTTTTTACATATATTTCTAAAAATAATTCAAAGTTCAACCTTTTCAAGTTAATCTACACTGACAAATGAAAACATACTGTAGTACAGTTCTCCATGTTTTTGGAGACTTGCAATGTAGTTGCAAAGTATTCTCGCTAAGTATTCTTTGATTATCGGTCCACAAAATAGATCAGAATAGAAAGCCCAAAAATGAAACCAATATACGTTAGACCTATGTTAGTGAGAAGGCAAGTGACACGTCATAACCCATCTTTTGAGATCAAACGGAAAAAGGTCAAGTTAGAAACGGAAGCATTTTGCACACGATTATAGAAAGGTCAGAAAACTGTCCCTTACCTACATGACATGCTTTTGTCCTCTTCGGATTAATATGTGGTTGTATACGCGCACACACACACACAACTTCATGTCAAGTTCATGCAAAGTGAAGGCTTGACTAACTAAACTAGACATCTCCCATTTTCCAGTCTTCCTTTATCAAAGCATATTTACTCTGATAAGTTATCTGCCTCCACCCAACCATTTTAGTTAATTGTCATAATTTCCCCATCCTGTCTTGTTGCTGTCATTCATTAACCCATGCTTTCTCTCAAAACCATTCTTCGCTGTTCTCCCCTCCACATGTTAATCCCTCAACATGATTGCTACTTTTACACAAGCACCCAAATAATCCATTTATAATCAGGGGAAAAGCCTTCATTGACAAATCTTCATCTAAACGCTTCAATCAATTCATTTGAACTCAATTGCAAAAGGGAACGTTTAGCCATGTAAACTCATGAATCATACGATTTTCCTGAAATGAATTTGGTGGATTCAAAAACACCTGCACACATGGTTAGTTCCGTGATGTGTACGTTTTTATCCGTCTTACGAAACTCGTTAACTGAATATTTTCCACATATAAAAAAAATAGCAAAAAGGGGGGAAATAAACATGCAGCATGTATAAAAAAAAATTAAAAATAAAAAACTAGCTACTCCTTAATAAAGAGACAACACTCTGCACGCTTAGTTACCTTTTTATTGCAGGTCTGAAAAAAAATAATAATAGAAACCGAAGACATAATAACAATAACAGGGTAACAACGATAATTACAAAGTGAGATATGCAAAACTCCCGAAAGTGTCAAATTAGACGTTAAATAAACAGCTGCATTTTTTCACCTGTGATAGGGAGATTTTGTCTTCTCTTTCAGGAAAAACAAACTGGCGTAGCCTACTCTCTAATTACATTATTCAGGGGCCAATCAGGAGAGCGAATGGGGAATAAAGGTGGATTTGTTTTAACAAGCACAGTGATTAATAATGATTAATAAACAAAGTGAACATGGAACTTGACTCTTCTTAAAGCCGCAGTTTTCATAACGGGAAATAAAAACGTGTTTATAATATATACTATATTTATATATTTTTTTAATTCTAAAGGAATGAAAGGTCATTTGATGGCCTCACAAGAGTTGTGGCCCTGTCCAAAATGCATCTGTGAAGTTCCCAAGAATTCCCAAGAAAAGAGTGCTTGTGTGTTCGTATGTTTGCAAAGCTTGCATCAGTGGACTATTACCTGACAGTCTATCACGTGGTGGCATTTGGGACAGGGTCTGTTTTTCCATCGGCATAAACCTTTCACTCGGTTTCCAACTGCTGCCTGACAGTACTTACAGAAGGACAAGATGGAGACCACATGATTTTAGGTTGTATCTGGTTGGATACCAGATGTTTAAACAGGCATTTGAAATTCAAGCTTGTGGAAATGCACAAAAAACAGTGATTCAACTAGTGTGAATTACAACATAATACACACCTGAGGAGGAAAGAGCACCCACTGCAAATATCCATTCCACGCGAAGCAGAAATCCATACCAGCTCTTCAACCTTGCCCTGCGTGGACTACTACAGTGCAGATCAGGTGACCTGAAAAATCTGAACTGGATTTCTATTGGAAAATAATTTGGGTGCTGTTTATTCTACCATACGTACACGTCTCTCAGGTCAGAAGGTGTGTGTTCAGAGGATTTTTTAATGAAGGGGGTGGAATGCCTCTAAATTGAATTAAACAGGAAATGTTAGGGAACCACAGTGTGTTAGATATAGGAACCACTCCACTCTCCTTCAGTCCAAACTAGTGTGGGCAGCTTGAACTCATTTCAGATATATACAAAGGATCTGATCACCTGAACCAGGTGCATGTCTGTTTGTACGTGAGATGATTCCTCATCATGACTTATGAGAGGTATGGGTGAAAAATTCATCCAGGGGTCATCAGCGTGGCGCCTGCGTCTGTGTGACCTCCGGTCTCCGGCTAGCCAGCCTGCTGAGGATGCTTCTTTCTGACATCTGCAGCCGCACAGCAACGGGCGGTATTCGAGCGATGGTTGCTGGGAGCCGGGTGACATCTGCCTTCATGTCGCTGAGAAGCTCCTCCAGTTGTTTGAGAACTTACAGAAAGAATGGTGATTGATAACAGTGGAGTTTTTTGAACACGTCTCCATTTATTGTAACATTTTAAGCAATTCAATACATCAATCTCCTACGTACATCACTAAAGCTCCAGGATGTAATAATCAAGCCAAATGTGGTCTGTAAAGCTATATTAAGGGGTGATGAACTGAGAAATCAAATTTTCCTTGAGCTTTTGACATCTAAGAGGTCATCATATTATAAGAATATCCTGTAAGTTTCAGAACTGAAAACGACCTTGTTAGTCCAATAAAAGCTTTTATTGACACCAGGCTCAACAAACGTCTCGTTTTTGAAAGTGTGGAAGTATGACGTCAAAGATGCTAAAACCCCACCCGCTCATCAACACCTACTTCAACACGGCTGGTTTAGCCCCGCCCACCGATTCGCGCATTCACGCATAGGTAAACAAAAGCATACCTCGTGATGACACACCGGAGCGAGCTACCAGCAATAAACATTCCGTTGACAAAATGTTGTGCCGTGCCTGGCTGTGGAAGAAGACAGTCGCTGCATAAAGCCTTGTTTATACTCGACGCATCCGCAAGAGCGCGCGGTAAAAATGACGTCATTGCGGTGTGGGCGGTCGCGCGCGTTGGGTGCACAAGAAGCCATATCGCCTGGCGGTGTGCACGGCACTTTTTGTAACTTTCCGCGCCGCGCCGCATCCGAAGATGGACGACTAAGAGCCGAATCTGGCCGAACTGGTACGATCTGTACCAGCATGTTTATGATCCTTCTATACACAGAGACATTTGCATTGATGGGCGACCATAACATCTCATTTTGTGAACAGGAACACATTTGCATTAAGCACCTAGTTTGCACTTGTCTAAAGTAATTGGTTACATTTACAAAATAAGCCTACAATAGCAGAAGTAAGCCCTGCTGGTAAAATTAAGGTTGTAAACACTCCAATAAGGCTTCAGTTGTTTAAGGAGTTTACATGCAGTGAAAGTGGCCTACAATAAACCTACTGCATTTACTCTTTTATGAATTACAAATTAATAAACTACTAATAAACGGCAAACTACTTCTTCACTGCTTATTCCTGGTGGTTTAGAGGAGAATTACTCCGAGTTCGCCCCCTGTCGTTTCACAGAATAGCACAACGGCGAGCGCGTCAAGTATAAACACCTCGTCCGTTTGGAGAGGTGCGTGCGCAGTCAGCGGAGACTCGCGCTCTTGCGGACGCGTCGAGTATAAACAAGGCTTAAGCTTCCTCTGGATTCCAATATTAGGAATGCCTGGTTAAAATTTGTTTTTAATGACGTTCCAGCAGATGAGTGTAAAACATAATCCGCATGTTCGCTTCATTTCACAGAGGATTGTTTTGTGAACAAGACAGAGTTCGAGGCTGGATTTGCAGACCGATTAAGATTAAAAAAGGCGCTGTACCTTCTATATTGGATCCAACATGAGTGGTGCAACACATATTTTTATTTTAGAAATAATAATCTACTCGGCTAGCATTGCATTGTTACAGATCGTTTGATATCTAATAATTATGTGTCTACAAGTATCCGTTGTATTCGAGGTGCTGTTGGTTCATTGTCCTGCGATTAGGGATCGGACTCTGGGTCAGAACATGTATGGGCGAATCATTCCGGTTGCCATTTTACAACAGTGGTTTTCAAAACAAACTCCCCCACATGCACCGACCAAAACCGACGACAGAGTTGAACCTCATTATAATATGCAAAACTGTTATCCACTCACAGCAGTGGGCGTTTACTTCTTAGTCTTCAATGCGAATACGCCCATAAAATCCGAGCATTTTTCAAGTAGGCTGAAAACTAGGGAAGAAAATAGCCCATAACTTATTCATTTTTATGTTTTTGAATGTAAAAACCAAGCGAACGTCATAAGTTGACCTCGGACAACAATATAATAAAATTTAAAAAGCCAGTTCATGACCCCTTTAAGATACTAAATAGTGTGAATTTTTGTGAATTTGAGCAGTGCTGCATCAGAAATAGTGTTAAGCTGTGAAAGCAACTATATGAAAATTTGTAAAATAATTAGGACTTAGTCTTTTAGCACCACACAATTCGATTTGATTTCAAATTCAAATGTATTTTTATAACACTTCATTTGATTTAGAATCATATTTTATTAGGATTGATATGCAAACAGATTTAGATTCATATTTGTTTTGGATTCAAATTTAAATAGATTTTAAATCAAATTCAATTAGACATGGATTCCAATTCTATTTAAATCTTACTGGATTTAGATTCAAATTCTATTTGATTTAGATATATATTTAATTTAAATTCTATTTAAAATCTGACTGATTTGGATTCATATTTGATTTGGATTCACATTTAAATACATTTTTAAATCCTGATTTTAATTAAATTAGAATTTAGTTAATTAATATTTTCATATTCAGATTTAGACTAACAACTCACTAAAATGTGATAACCAACTTTTGTTAAAAGAGCCAGAATCAAATGTGAAATAAATAGTAATAATTTATGTAATGTAAATTCTGACTGCTCGAAATAATAATTACTATTTTCTATTTCACTTATTTGTGTATTTTTCTGCATTGCAAAAGTGTGTGCAAAGCTGAATGGTGATTATGTTGTGCTGTAAAGTGTTTTGTGAGTTGTACCTTTGTGTAGAACTGCATTAGCAGGCTTGTTTCCTGACATGGACTCTTTACTGAGGTGCTGGTGTGACTCTGCCAGACACTCCACCTCACTGAAGCGTGTGTTGAGTGCCATGGAGGGGTGAGAGGGGTCCTCTGTCATGTTTAGATATGCAGCACGTCTGAGCTGCTCCTCAATCACCAGAGCTTGTTCCAACAGCTAAGCACAGACATAAATCATGCAGTTGAAAGAAGAGCCAACAAATGAAGCTCTAGGAAAACAATGAAGGCAGTGAGCATAAGTTTTGTAGATTCTGTACATCTCTAACCTTAAACCTGCGAGCAAGGAACTTGTTCTTAATCTCAAGGAAGTTTCCTCGGCTCATCTCTCCCTTAAAGGGCTCGTTGAGTATGGCGAACCTCGGGTCATTCTGCACATCCTGCCAGCGAGCATAGCCGTGGCTGATGGTACAGAGATTAAGGACATAATCTAAAAAATTAGGAACAGGAATCTATAAAATTATAACAGCAGCTAAATGTAACAAATTTCTACTTGATTCTTAGTAGAGGACAATTTTGATTCATTTGACATTCCTTGGCCACTACATAATTCCTGGAAATTGATTTATTTCAGTTTTAATGACTACTGGATAGAATGACAGATAATGGTCCTAATAAATATAACTTCTGATTGGTGGTGCATTTTTGAATTATACAAACAATAAAAAAAGAATAATAAAAAACACATAATCCTTACAGTGATGCAAGCAAATGTACTGCTTTATCGGTAGTAAAACGAATGATCAATAAAATGACGTTAATATGTCAAGGATACTGTATGATACCAGCCAGCAGCCAGTAGTCGTGGCGACGATGCCAGATCTCGTAAGTCTTCTTGGTGACCGTGGCGGCTCTCTCTTCATTCTGCCAGAGGGAGTGAAGCTCTGGAGAGAAACAGAGAGATCATTGATTCAAAAACTCACCAGCACATACACACAGACAGTAAATTCCCAGTGTACCTGTGAAACCTCCGTCAGCGATGTTAAACATGAACCTCTGCTTCACTGCTTTCTTCTTCTCCTCGCTCACTGCATCCCCTCCTCCACTTGTCTCTTTGGTGTTCTCTCCATTTTGCAGCTTAGCGGAGTCCTCTGACTTCACTCTGTCTTTCTCGTCTTTTGGCTCTGGTTGAAGAGAGAAAAAGACATTATTGATTGTAACAGTTATGTGTGGTATAAAGGAGGCTTATTTGTGTTAGTATGTACCTTTCTTCTCATCACTTGCTGGGCTGGTGTCCATTTTCTCTGTTTTCTCTTCAGAAGATTCTTCTGCAATGGAGTAAGAAAGTATTAATGCCACTCATGGGACCTTTACTAGAGTTTTCATGGAATGAAGATGGGTATTAAATCAGATTTTAATTATAAGACTTTAAAAAATTGGTCATTTTCAGGTCGTGCTCAGTGCTTCACCTTTGGTTTTGGATGGGTCTACACTGCTTGTGGCATCTGAACTTTCAGCTTTGACATCTGAAGACGAGTTTTTCTTCGATTCCAGTCGACTCCTCTTTCTCTCCATCCTTCTCATTTTCTACATCCTTTTCTGCTGATGGTGAGGTGGCCTCTCTCTCGCTTTCCTTTTTTCTTCTTTCTTTGCTGGACTGGAGGATTTCTCACCTTCATCAGGAATCTCAATAATCTGAGCGTGAGAATGACAGTTGGAGACATGAAGAAAGACAAAGCCAGACAGGCAGGTGTTTACAAAAGGAAAGTGTTTAAAAATACAGAGAATAGAAACAGGAAGATGAAGTGAAAAAGTGAGACTGTAAATAACAAGTACCTCATCCTCCTGTCTGAGCCCTTTCGTCTCCTTCTCTCCATCCCCCTCCATCTTCTCTTCCAGCTCTTTTACATCTTCGCCTTTGGAAAGGTCTTCTGTTTGAATAAAAGAGAGCGTAGCGATGAGCTGCACAAAGATACTGGACAAATCTTACTTCTCATTTCAACTTCCAACTTCTCATAAAAAGGTCAAATGATCTGAAAATGAGCTGTTTTATTTTTTCTTCATGTTCACTGGACCACATGACTTTTGGTAGACAACAATTATTACTAAAAGGTCAGTTTATACCAAAGGAAAAACTACTACCTCAACTAATAAAGTTAAAATATTATTGAAGACAAATGAACAGTCAGGAATGAAATAAGATCAAGTGCAAGCTTAGATAAATACAAAAGAACAAAGTTACAAATAAAGTAACAGTAGTATTCAGGTACAGTAAAGGAACCATTGAAATGTAAAAGAACACTGCAGAGTGTTCACAGTATAAAACAAAGGTGCAGTGTGGGATTTTTTGCAACCAACACAAGTTTCGGTGGCCGACAGAAAAATAATTCGTTGTCTGAGACAGCAGAGTAGCCAGTTAAGCAATGAGATTTCTTTACAAAGATGAAGTAATAAGTTATGTTTACTTAACTATTCAATAAAACGAAATGTTCTTGCGAATATTATTGTTACTTTTTCATCATTGTGTCAGGATGTTGTTTTCGTGCAAAGAAACTAGCTAAAGTCAGCGAATAAAAAAGTGACGAAATGCTTTTGTCCATTTAGGGCTATTGTAGAAACAAGACGGCGCAAATGGCGACTTAACATGTATGTAAGGGGACCAGTCGTGTATGTAGATAGAAACTGCTCATTCTAAGGTAATAAAAACATTACGGTTCATTATGTAGGGTCTTTAAACACCACTGAAAACATTGTTATTTATATGATATTGCCTTTCTGTCAACAGATCCTTCTAAATATTACACAGTGCACCTTTAAATAGATTAATCTTTATTAAAACTGTTTTTTTTTAAATAAATTATTAATATTAATGACAGACATGTATTTATAGGTTGCTGACACTTAAAGACCAAATGCACAGATCCAATATAATGATACACAACTGATTTCTTTCTCACCTCTTTATGTTCACTTGAGATGTAACTGTTACATAACCATGTCTACTAAAATACTTGCTGAGAAGATGGTAACTTTGAGATTATTTTGTCTGTATTTGTCCGTTCAGGTATAATGAGACACGAAAGAGAACTCAAGAACACAATCTCAAATGCGGCTCTCAGTGTGCGGCTCCCTCATGGTGTGTGGTAAAATCAGATGGATATGGTAAAATCAAAGTATCGCAAAGTATCGGCTAGCAAAAAGGAGGGATTTGGAGAGACCAATTCTATCCGATTGAGTCGTTTGAGAATCAATAAAAAATGTGGTGATGTGCAATTATGTTATGAGTAAATGAAATGTTTTTTGACCATTGATACATGTAAACCTATTGTAGGAGATCTCCAAAAAAAAATAAAAATTAAAATAGCATAATAGGGACACTTTTAATAGCATAATAGGGACAAAGTAGATGAGGTTTATTCAATTCATTGTGTGTAAGAATACTATTACAGTATTTATTAATATTTTGAATTAGCTTGAAGCTTCTATTTAATTTTTTTTAATATTAGTAATTTTGCTATGCCAGTGCTTTGGACTTTTTTATAAGTTTTTTTAATTCAAATTTTTATTTTAGTAATTTTAGTACTTCAACTTAATTTAATTTCAGTTATTAGTTAAGGAACAAGGAACCAACAAGGCAAACAGTTTTTCATCAAATATTTATATTAAATTTTATCATATCTCAGCTTTATTTCCAATAATTTTAAAATAGTCTTAGTTAACAATAACACTGATATGCATGTGTGTACCTGTTGCTGGTGTGTTGGGCTGGGTATCTGCAGGCGTTCCTGTAGAGGGTGTTTTTGGATCTTCTCCCGCTGCAATGGCCGCCGCTCTTTTGCTTTCCTCCTGTTCTTTCATCCAGGGCATTGACCACTGACCATTGACATGCTCAAACTCCTGCACCTGTAGGAGTTTAAAACAGTCACATAACGCCACTGTCATTCACAGAATCAAATAGCTCTCTATTTACCACTAAAGCACTAGCAATCATAACTTCGCCCACCTTCTTGCGAATCAGTGACATCACACCTATGCGTGTGAGAACGTGTTGTCGTGACAGTCCTTCCCGTGGAACGCCATCAGCAAATGTTTCTGCACCGTCGGCACCTGGTTCACACAGGTGACGCATAAAAAGAGACACGTATGCCCTGAAAAAAAACAGAGAAAGTAGTCAAGTAAATTAAGTTACAATAATTGACAAGACATCCTTGGGAAGGAATGTCAGACTCACTTGAACTCCTTCTCTGATTTGCCTCGCAGGTCTCTAACAAGCCACTGGGTGGTGAAGGCATCCTGAGGAGGCATCCCCATAACGCATCACTGCATTCAGGAAGGCCTTCCTTTGTCGAGCATTGAAGCCCAACACCTAATGAGGAGAGAGATGTTAAGTATAACTGAGTATGTGGAGGGAATAGTTGAAAGAATTTGAAAGGTAAGTGAAGTTGTACCTCAATGTTTCCTCCCACTCTGGCCAGAAGGGGGGCAGTGGTTTGTCTTTATCATTCCTCAAGCCTTTGCGACTTGGTCTTCGCAAGTTTGCTGCTATCACAAAAAAAGAAGACCATGTCAACACAAATATATTTCTGTATAATAACTGCTTATTCAGATAAAGATGGTTTAGTTTCATTCTTTACCTTCAGACCGCTCATCGAAGTCCTCATCACCCTCCTCTGAAGCCACGGAGTAATCTGATTGGTTCTCGGACTGATCATCCTGCCAGTCTGAGAACACAAATGAGAGGGGCAATATTTTATTGAGCACCTGAGTTCCCTTGGCAAGAAAATATTTAATTTGAGGGGACAAAAAACTAAATCATGCTGACATCTACAACAAAACAGTCAAACTTTTGGACACACTTAAGGTTTTTAAGATGGCAAGCAATGAATTCAGTACAAAGGCTTATGCCTAAATGCTATAATTTTAGTATTATATTTTGTTTCTATACAATGCATAATTAAACTAATTAAAAACAACATAACAGTTATAAATTATGCCATTAATTACAAGATTTTGTAAAATAAAACTGTTTTCATAATAAAAAAAGAAAATTACTTTTTTTATCATATGTATGTTTTGCTTAAACATTTTTAGCACATACAACATAATTCTCATATTTTAATTTTATAGTTTTGACGACTTCCAAATTATTAAAAAATGCTAAAATAAGTTATTAATAGAGAATGGGCAAGTGTGTCCATAATTTTGACTGGTAGTGTATGTGCATCCAAACAACAACCACCCAAAATTAGAAAAAGAAAATAATAAACTACAAATATAATATTAAAAAAAAATAAAGGAATTATTTTAAACATAAGACATTATTAGAGATGCAAGATATATTGGCCAGCATATCGGTATCGGCCGATATATGTTCATTTTTAATGTTATCGTTATCGGCCTGGTAAGAAAATAAGGCCGATATATTAAAGCCGATAAATAATGTATAATTCCTTTCAGCTGAGACACTTGTTGAGCACAGTTTTTGTTTTTGAATTTCTTTGAAATATGATTGAGATCTCTTCAAAAAATTAAAATACGGTTTGGTACAACATGTGCAGCACAAATCTGTCATATCGGCTATACAACACTATAATGAGAACATCATTATAATTGTGCGCTTGGGACATGGATTTAATTGTGAGACTTTTGTTTTTGTAATCAGGCTCTCAAAATTAGATAAAAATTTGGATTCAAGTTTATCGGCCGATATATCGGTTATCGGCTTTCAAATATAAAGAATTATCGGTTATCGGTATCAGCCAAAATTTTCAAATCGGTGCATCCCTAGACATTATTTTAATTGGAAATGATATACAGATATTAGACAACACACAAAAATGAATCTACCAGATCTAAAACCACACAAGTTCATCTTCAGCCATACAACACACATGCAACTACTCACGAACATACAGGGAAATAGTAAAAAAAGCTTAAAATGCGCCTGTACCCCGTCTACTACCTCTGTCCTCCTGTGAGCAATCGTTGTAGTTCACGGGTTTGCGTGGCCGTTGCCTTTGCCCAAGTGACGAGCAAGATCTTCCTGTTGCTGCTCATAATGATGGCGCAACAGTTTCTCCCAGTAATCAGGATCTTACACTTTCTTCCTGCTTAATGATCTCTCTATCCACATCCTCCTCCCTGACGAAGACATACCATAAGATATGCATATAGACACATATGACAAACACACACAGACAGTCAGAATCCCACACAAACTTACCTCCTCTTCCCTCATCTTTGACCACATACTGGGCCACTTTAAAGGAGCTGAGGTATTCGATTCATACTCTGCAGCTCTGTGTCGTCTGTTGCATCTTGGTTTCTATCCAACAACCGATCAATGGCCTTGTCATCATAGTGGATCACACTGCCGTCTTCCTCCTTATTGTCACCTGGATGAGAGACATTTACTTGTTTTAGAATTGATTTTAATTTTTACTTTGTCCTTTTCTTGTATAGAGCCTGTTAATTCGTTGATTCCATTTTTTGTATTTATTGATTTTCCATAAGTGCTTTACCTGCATTGGCAGTATTTTAAAGGGGTCATGACATGGATTATATAATAGGGCTCAACACTAGGATTTTATTTACCATATCAGATGTTTACTTTATAATGGGCCAGGGCAAATGTTAAAAGAAATGTTGCCACACATTTTATTTTTAACTTATTGAGGCATCAGTGCGAAACTGTACTCACCACAGCAGCTTACGTTTTTTTTATCTATATATATATATATATATATATATATATATATATATATATATATACACAATACTGTACTGATCCACAAAACAAGTCACACATAAACTCTTTAACTACGAGCTGAACATCTGTTAATTACTGCCAAAGTTCAGCTACTTTTAAATGTCATTATTGTTCTGTAAAATGTCTGTTCCACTTTCTGATCTTCAAATCAAGATTTTCCCGTTTAGAAGATGAAGTATTACTTAAAACCGTGTTTTTCTCACCCTCTCCGAGCTCATATTTGAAAAGCTGTTCTGTGCCGAACTTTAAGATGTCATCTAATTCTTGTTTGGACATGGATCCAGCCTTGGAGCCCAGACCGGGCCGCACCACCAGGTGGGTCAACATCATCTTCTTCTTTGCCACCTGAGACACAAGGGTCATGCGATGACTTTTAAAAGGGGTAGTGTTTGATTGTTAAGTGTTTTTCTACCTAGTTTTGTATTTGCCTGCTTTTTCAAACCAGTGTATCATATCTCACCTGTGTAATTCTCTCCTCAACAGATGCTTTAGTGACAAATCGATAGATCATGACCTTCTTATTCTGACCAATTCGATGAGCCCTGCTAAACGCCTGAGAAAGACACCAGGAGAGAGACGGTGTCAGAAAGAGTTTGTCCACATAGTATCTCACAGAGATATAGGTGTTTGATAGTTTTAGCATCAGGTATTTCACATCGTCTCTACCTGGATGTCATTGTGCGGGTTCCAGTCTGAGTCGTAAATAATGACAGTGTCAGCAGTTGCCAAATTGATGCCCAAACCCCCCGCTCTGGTGGACAGGAGGAAAACAAACTGAGGAGCGCCAGGAGCTGCAATGAGAGGAAATAGACATTTTTGATCAAAACAAAACATCCATAATGTTGATCAAAATGGCTGGCATTATCACCTCACCATTGAATCTATCAATGGCTTCCTGTCTCATCCCTCCAGTCACCCCTCCGTCTATCCTTTCATACTTGTATCCCTCGTTCTCCAGGAAGTCTTCCAGCAAATCCAACATCTTTGTCATCTACAACAGTAGATTTAAGTATATTAGAGCATTTATTCTGATTATATTTGTAATCTGTGTGTTTCTGGCATGTGTGAATACCTGTGAGAATATAAGGACTCTATGTCCACCCTCCTTCAGTTTTTTCAGCATCTTAAACAAAAGCATCAGTTTCCCAGAAGCCTTTGTGAGGGCACTGCCATCATACATGCCATTAGGCATTTTAGGGGCTTCCTGCAAAATGAGACCCATATCAATCACCCATTAAGAAGTTTTGTTGTTATTAATTTAAAACCTAAAAGCTGTCAGTTCCCCGTCTCTACTGTAAAATGGTAGTTTTAATGGTAGCTGCTCACATTAGCAGCTGTGGGAAAAAGGTAGGGGTGGTTACAGCATTTCTTCAGGTCCATGACCACATTGAGCAGAGAAACCTGGTTTCCTCCACCACGAGTGTTCAGAGCTTCAAAGTTGCGTGTCAGGATGTACTTGTAATATTTCCTGTCCCAGAAAAACAGAAATCGAATCAGAGGCTATTGACATTTAAAAAGCCACCAGTAAATGTAATAAAAGAATATTAAACATTGTAATAAGGCCCATTAACCCTATATTTTATATACAGACTCTGCGTAAACAGAATCATCAAACTGTCAGTCATACAGTACAATGATAGATAGCTGTAAATAACAAATGTTGTCCAGCAGGGGGCACAAATCAGTCTACCGGTAAGTGAAAAATTAGAAGAAATGTGCAGAATCTTAAACAGAACATTCATTGACAATTACTGAACAAGTCTCGTACTTCTGCATGGGGCTGAGCTCCACACGCACGATGAGCTCAGTTTTTGAGGGCATGTGTTTGAAGACATCAGCTTTAAGTCTTCTGAGCATGTGTGGACCCAACATGTCGTGCAGTTTCTTAATTTGGTCTTCTTTAGCTATGTCAGCAAACTCTTCCAGGAAACCTTCCAGATTACTGAAACACACACATATTTGGTACGGAACAATGTCAAAAAAAATTTAGGGCACATAAAAATCATCATTGCACTCACTTATCCAGAACACACACTTACTTGAATCTCTCAGGTGTGAGGAAGTTGAGCAGATGGAAGAGCTCCTCCAGATTGTTCTGTAAAGGTGTGCCTGTCAACAGCAGCTTATGCTGAAGAGGATAGTTATTCAACACACGAAAGAACTGAGAGAGGGAGAAAGGAGAGAGAGAGTGTGTTAGTTTTACATCCATGACTTATAAAATTTAAAGAATAGATCTCTCTGAAATCAAAGTTCTGTCATCATCAATTTACTCTCATATTGCTCCAAACTTGAATTACTTTCTTCAAAGATTATTCAAAAGCACCATAAAAGTAGTCCATAAGACCGTTGCACTATTTTCCAAGTCTTTTGAACTTATTCAATAGCTTATTCTGAAAAAAAAAAAGCCTCAGAGGGCTGATATTGGCTGCAAACATCCAAAATAAAAGTTTTTGTTTACATGATATATGTGGGTACACTGTGTATAATTATTTTGTATGTATATAAATACACACATGCATGCATATTTAAGAATAAAATATTATTTATATATGAAAGATTTATATTTATATATAAATCTATATACAGTGTATACATGGAAATATTTCTTAAATATATACAAGCATGTGTGTGTATTTATATATATAAAATAACTATACACAGTGCACCCACATATTTCATGCAAACAAAAACTTTTATTTGGATGCAATTAATATTTGACAGCCCTAAAACAAAGTCATACAGGTTTGGAACTACACGAGAGTGAGTAAATGATGATAGAATTTGAATTTTTGGATGAACAAATCCTAAAATACTTTGTAGTAAATACTTGGGTGACACATGGATCTTACCTTTGACTGATTATTTTTCAGTCTATGGGCCTCATCTACCACAAGACAAGCCCAGTCAATGGAGCCCAGGATGGCTTGATCAATTGTGATGAGCTCATAGGACGTCAACAGCACATGAAACTTCACAGCAGCCTCTTTCTGCACAGATGAAGAGTTTCAGGAACCACGCATAGTAGGCAGATAAAGACAATAGTAATATCATCAAGCCACACAGCAGATGTGGCAAAGATTTACATGAACCTACATGTTTACGGTTATGGTTACTAGTTCTCTCTGATTATAAGCTATTATATCAACTCTTCCCCTCCTTTTCTCTGTGATTCATACCTTCATTTTGGAGGCCTTTTTCCCACCGCGGATGGCGTTGTCCTCAAAGGAGAATTCATTCTCTCGTATGACAGCTCTGCTGTCTTTATCACCCACATAAGTGACCACGTACATATCTGGGGCCCACATCTCAAACTCTCTCTCCCAGTTAATAATAGTGGACAGAGGGGCACTGACCAAGAAGGGACCCTTCGAAGTGACCCTGAGAGAAACCATTACCAAATATACCACAATTATTTACTTTAAAGCCACAATACATTTAAATAATACATTTTATGATAAACATCCATGTCTTCCTAGAGACCATTTATATCTGTAAAACCAATGAATCAAAGTAATTTAATAATACAAGAGAGAAAATTCCACTACTGTTTAAAACTTTGAATTCAGTAAGCTTTTTTTGTATTGTCCGAAAGAAATTCATTCTTTTATTCAGCAAAGCAGCATTCAATTGATCAAACATCACATACAGACTTTTACACTTAGAAAAGATTTCAACTTCAAATGCTCTCCTTTAGAAATTTCAGTTCACCAAAGAATCTTGGTTAAAAATGTATCATGATTTCCAGAATAATATTATGCAACACAACTTTTTTTAATCTTTATAATGATGAAAAATGGTTTCTAAAGCACCAAATCAGCATATTAGAATAATTTTTGAAGGATCACTGACACTGAAACCTGGACTAATGACTGCTGAAAATTCAGCTTTGCCATCACAGGAATAAATTACATTTCAAAATATATTCAAAATGGAAAACAGTTATTTTACATTGTAATAATACTGCTTTTATTGACATTTTTATTAAAAAGAAATGCAGCCTTGGAGAGCACAATAAGCTTTTTTTTTAAAAAAACATTTTCATACCAACCCAAATCTTTTGAGCGATAGTGTACTTATATATTTGTAAAAAAAAACACACCTCTTTGTAGAGCGAATAGAGGAAGACAGCAGTCTGAACAGTCTTTCCAAGACCCATCTCATCAGCCAGGATGGTATCTGTGCCCTGAGCCCAAGAAAACCGCAACCAGTTCAGTCCCTCCAGCTGGTATGGGTGAAGTGTGCCGCCCGTAGAGTCCAGATAATCCGGTTGCCTATCGAACTTATAGTGGGCTGAAAGTAGAGAGAGGAAGAATATTAGTTCACTGACAGACAAAACCTATTCGTATATTTTCTTTGGCTTTTAAACAATGTTTTCAAACAATCAATATGTGCAATTCTTGGCCTCACTGATAATTATATTAATGGTTACACTTGAGATAACAGAAAATAACAGGAACAAAGTGGGAAACAGGACAGAAGTAAAGGGGCCATGGTGTGTATTTGTATTGAATAACTTCCAGTGCAAAACCATGGCTCCGACCTAAATGTGTAAAGTATACAAATTCCATCTTTAAAAGTAAACAGAAGTTGATTTGAGTTGTTCCAAGATTCCTTACATCCACAACAGGATTAGCAGGAGGCCTCTCTGTCTTCCTCACTTTGACCTTCTTTATCTTTTTACCTGGTCTGCCCCTCCTCTCCAAGCATCAACTCCCTGACAAACAGAAAAAAGAAGAAATGGCGATTAAATTATAGCTGCAGCATTGTTTCATACTAGGGTGTGTGCTGCAGAGTAATGTGAGCATGTACCTGTGGTTCCAGTAATGCTGTTTGAAGGTCTCAAAGTCTGGGATGTCCATGTCTTCACACTCCCAGGTTGACTGATCATACTGTAAATCCCTCCATTTGATCAGATAGTGAACATTATTCTTCTTATCCACACTGCCAGAGAGAACGGAGAAATTAATGTCCAAATAGTTGAGCAGATGTTGTTCTTCAAGAGATTTCGAACATCTGAACACCCTCACCTGTGATTTAATATGCGGTGTATGAGGAGCCACTCCATCTTTACTCCAAAGCGTCCATACTGATCCTCCATACGGGCATAGAAGGGATCTTTATTCTTTCCTCTTACAGCTCTTATCCTCATCTCCCTCAGCACCCATCTCTAGATTGGGGGGCTCTTCCATATCTGTCTTCCGCTGATAGTTGCGAAACATTACCTGACAGTTCAGCTCCAACTGTGACGAGAGAGGAAAAGACATACCTGATTGGACGATTTTACTAGTAAACATGCTCATGTAAACAGATGCACAATTTAATGTGCAATTGGCCATATAAGAGTGTTTTGACTTTCTGCACGAGATGAAAACGCGTTTAAATAATTTATTGGGTCAGAAAGATTCGGAGTTTGCGATATATGTCCTCCTACCAGTGCTCTGTCTGTTTGGATGCACTTCACATGCGCACTCAGTAAGCACGAAGTACGTGGGTTAATATGTTTTTATGCTGGGAGAAATCAGAGCAAGGGGCAAACATCTAGCTGAGTCGATAGGTTTATATACTTATGACTTGACTCTGATAAAGGAAAACGGGTTGATGCGTTTACATGACCACATGCATTGTCAGTATATTCAACATAACCGGGTTTAAGACGTGCATGTAACCGCGCTCATTCCCTGAGAGTGAAAGTAAAACCGGACTGCTTTCGGCATCTGCATTAACGCCGTGCAGTGTTCTCTACAGAGACGACGATGATAATGGTCAGCTATAATACTATTTATCAGTGATATTATTATTATTATTATTAATATTTAGTAATTGTATTGTTTTTAGTGTTAGTGTCATTAAACGTTTTTTTAATGTGCTATATGGAAACAAAACACTAACAATAACGATGCGTTTCATCTTGGATCTATATAAGAATGATGCGTCTGTTAAAACAAGCACTTAAAATTGCAATAAAATTTTGATGTGGGATGTAGTTTTTTAGTCTGTTTTAAAAACATTCTCCTCAGTAAGCACGTGTTAGATATTGTCGCAAGTGTTATAACACATGTGCTGATGAATTATGTTCATTTACGTTATGAATTTAGGCAAGGCATATTAATTGTAGTTCCTTATATTAATTTAATAACAATACTAGCTTTATAATAATAATAATAGGCCAAATAATTTTAATACATTAATGGTGAAACGAGCTAATTATCGTATCTGATATTGTCAAAGGCATCTGCCATCGGCTATATCTCAGACAATCGTCGATCACGATACTGCCGATTCTGGCACAACCTGTGCATTACCTGTAGTTCCTGGACCCAAGAACAGTGCCAGTAAGACATGTTGCACCACTTCACAAAGAACTCTCTCTCCTTCCGACCAATCATAGGAGGAGGATCTGGAGCATCGGCTGGGAGGTCTAGAGGCCGAGGCACGGGCATGGGGGAGGGGCTTCACCCCAACGCCAGGTCAGAACTTTCTGGACTTTGCCTTTCAGTGGAGCACTCTGAGAAAACAAGATATTATATTATGTTTGTTCTGTAGAATTAAACAAGAAAAAAATACATAAATGTTAATTAGGATTCAGTAACGTTGATCTTATATCATTTCAGCAATGACATCAACGAAGATAAAATCTCAAGAAACCAAATCCAAAGGATAGACTTGGACTAACACACTATGTTATTCCTCTCTCACCAGGCAGCGTGGGCAGATCCACTCTCCATTGGGGATATCTGGCAGGGGAGGGTTAAGACAGTGTAAGTGGTAAGACGAGGGGCATGTGTCACAGCATAGCAGCTCTCCTCCATCCTTGCAAACCCGACAAAACTCCATGTGGTGATCGTCTTCCTCTTCTACCTCTCCTTCATCCCTCCTTCCATCATCATTCTCCTCCTCACCCTCAGAACTCTCCTCACGAGCCTCCCATTGAATACCCTCCTTCTCCTGAGAGAAAGACATAAATAATGCATAATCAACAGAAACTTTAGTCATTAAAATATCGATGGAATGTCAGTCCACACACACAGAATATCATTTTACTCAATGAGCACAGAGTAGCTTGAGGAAAGGACATACATTCATTCTAACCATGTTTGCATGTACTTACGCAGTGGGGGCAGCTCCAGGTGCCCTCTGGGGCTCTCTCCATGTCAGGATCTAGACACACCATGTGATAGGCTCTCGGACAGGTGTCGCACAAAATGATCTCACCACCCTGCTGACACACCTCACAATAGTCCTGATGATCGGTCTCATAGCCATCAGCATCCTCATCCACTATGAAAGAAGGAGGGCTTAGATCAAATATAAATGGCTGGAAAGTGTCCAAACTAGTAAAGTGTGTTCAGCAGAGTAATTTGAGTTTCGCTCTCTTTGACTCACCCTTCTTCTTCTTCTTGGAGCTCTTGGACTTCTTATTCTTGGAGCGGCTGCCCCGACTATTGGATCCATCACTTACAGAGAAACTGTCAAAATCACTCTCACCATCATCATCCTCACCGCTCTGAGAAAAGAAACCATGGGTGAAGGGGTGCAAAACAAGTAAGTGATGTTATTGATGACATACAAATAAGGAATACATGTATAATTTAATATATATGCAGTATCATTCAATCGTTTGGGATTTGTATGATTTTGTACAACATGCATTTATTTAACATAATTATATATCATTAAATATTGTAATCTCATTTTTAACTATGATATTAATAAATTAATAATATGTGTATAATAATGTATTGTACAGTATAAATTAGCTAATATAAGGAATAGATGCATACAGAAGAACGCTTTCTCTTGAAATTTCCCAGTTTAATCTTGAGTGGAGCCACTTTCTTCGCTTTAGACTTTTTGTCCTGGGGTTTTGGAGTGGACTTGGTCTTTCTACGATGCATTTGGGCCTAGAGTAGATACATACAAGAAAAAAAAAAAAAATACATACAATAAACACACTTTTCGTCCCCAAAAAACCTTTAAAATAAACTCTCTCTCTCATCTGACCTTTGCCCTCTTTGGTCTTGGCTTTCCGCAGGGGACCGCTGTGGGGGCTGCTGGGTGGGGGTAGTGCAGCAGGAGCTGCTGTTGATGTGGGCGTGGCTATGGGTGCCGCCCCTCCTCCATCCACCCTGGTCACCATACTCTCCACTGCAGCAGCTACGTTGGCAGCTGCCAGGGCTGCGTTAGCACTCGCTGAGCCTCGCATGGGATTATTAGTGCTGAACTCTCGCCATTTAGCTCCTAAAACCATCATCATCTTTGACACAGCGATCTTAGGGTTCTTAGCAGCTATTAGAGGTCTAAACAAGAGAAGAAATGAAAAAGACATTTCAGATCAGTCACCTGACAAGTACAGAATATTATATGAATGTTTACATGAGGTGATAATAGATATGGGAACAAAAACAGAAAGTCAAAGAAGCAGAACTGCTCTACCTGACAAACTGGCTGAAAGCTTTGTAATTGGTGAGAGAGGTGTAGTCCTCCTGGGTGAAGGTGTAGTCGATATCATTTCATTTCCCAGTCTGCTAATAACTGAGAGGAAGATTTGGGCTGAGAAGAAGAGGATAACAGATGACAAACACTGGAGAATGCAATCATAAAAAGGTAGCCATATAATATCACCTGACCTGAACCTTTATCCAAAAACATACGCTACCATTTCAAAGGTTTGGGATAAAGAATTATCGAAATGCATGTTTTTACACAGCAAAGATGCATTAAATTGATACAAAAGTGACAGTAAAGACACTTATGATGTTACACAAATATTTCTATTTCAAATAAATCTAAAAAGTATTGTGTTTTCCACAAAGACAGTAAGAGACTCCTTTGAACAGCATTTAATAATCTTAACAATACAACATTTTGAATGGTAGTGCACCAAGGAAAAAGCACAAAATATACCATTAGCTGATGAAAATTTACAGCAAAACTTAAAATCAGTATTTATTGTGGCAACAATGTAGAAAGGACAGGGCAGGGCTTGAAATTAGATTTTTTTTCCATGCGTAACACTGATTGTTCAAAGCATAAGTAATCCAATACAAAAATCCAATACTGTATATGTAAACAAAAACACATATTTGTTGTTGTTTTTTTGTAGTTGTCCCTTGTGCCATAGACGACCCATCGGCTACCCCTTACCTGTCCTTCATTATCGTCGTCGTCATCATCTTCCTCCTCGGGTTCTGGGTCTTTACGTTTGCTTTTCCCTCCAGATGAGCCGCCAGCCTTTTCTCCCACTGAACCTCCCTTCTTCCTCTCCTTCGATGAGCTGGATCTCTTTTTCTTCTTCTTGCTCGGAGCATAGTCACTCCCTTCACTCTCAGATCGCATCACTCTGTCGCCCTCCTCTTCCTCGCCTTCCACCATTCGGATTGCTTCCATGACTTCAGGAGAGCTGACAGGAACCTCCTAGATCATGAAACCACCCAAGGAGAGGTGACAGTATCAGATATATTCAGGAAAGAACCCTTCAGTACAATGCTCAATTCTAAAACATGTTTATGTTAACATGTTTAACAGTTATGGTAATGCCAAATTATGATTGATGTGACACTGTACAGGTGACATCAGACATACACTACCTTTCAAATGTCAGTATGTTTTTGTATTGTTGTTTTGTTTTTAAGAAGTCTCTTATGCACACCAAGTCTGCATTTATTTGATCAAAAATACAGTAAAAACACTAAATGTTTTTTCAATTCAAATTCAATTATTCCTGTGATTGCAAATCTTAATTCAGTCTTCAGTGTCCTTACGAAATTATACAATAATAATGTAAATGTAGGTACTTTGACTTTTGATTTAATTTAATGCATCCTGACTAAATAAAAGTATATACCGATATAGATAGATAGATAGATAGATAGATAGATAGATAGATAGATAGATAAATAGATAGATAGATAGATGAGATAGATAGATAGATAGATAGATAGATAGATAGATAGATAGATAGATAGATAGATAGATAGATAGATAGATAGATAGATAGATAGATAGATATATGTATGTCTATATATGGACTGAAGAGGTGCTCTGCTAACCTCTCTGAGGACTTTTTGTCGTTTGCTGCTCCTGCTTTCACGGCTTTTCTTTGCTTTCTTCTTCTTTTTGGATTTGGGAGCCTCTGTCTCTGATAATTGTTCATCCACATCATCTGTCCAAAGCAGACACACAGCATACACCAAACATAAAATAACCATAGCTGAACAATGATCTGTATTTTGATTATCTGTCCTTCCTATCCTTTCAGAACTGATATAATAATTTTATTCTAAATGACCCATACTAAATACTATGGGTCATTTAGTAGGGAAATATGGCAAATCATTGTAGGTCCATTAACACAGTTTAAAGCCTTTAGAATACATTATTGTTGTGCATTCCTGCCTGGAGATGTGGACCTACTATCCAAATATGTAAGTAGCAGTGAAACTAGGGCAAAAGGCTCTTGCTTTGGTAATCATTCATTTATTATAAGCTCTCTGTTGATAGGATGCGCTACAAACGCCATTTCCGAGGGCGGCCAGAATAGGAAAGCAAAACAAATGGGCTTGACACACTAGATGCTTAACAACTACGAACGCGAAAGTACAAAAACAACCCCCTTTCGCTCCTATGACACTAAGGTAAAGGAGTCTGTAACAATAAGGGTTTATGTTTTATTTTAACAGCTGATGCTTTCACTACGGATCGGTGAATCAGGAAGTGATGTGACTTCTGCATGCAGCTAACGTAACACTAACACTAGCTACTACTGCAGCATAACCTTAAGATTTGGCTTTTATATAGGTGGATGATGCAGTTACACGTGGCTTGCCAACTCAAGCTAAATAGATAAACATTCAATCTAGCAGCGTGCTCCTTACAGAAATGGCCATTTGTCCAGACGCACTTTGATATATCAGCAGTTCATTTACATGTTTGGGCTCATTTAGGGAGGTTAGTTTATAACATGATGTGGTAAATGAGGGTCCAGACTCTGCTCGGGACAGCTAACGTAAAATCCTTACCATCTCGCATGGGTCCAAAATGGTCCCGGTCGTCTTCACTCCCTGACATATTCCCGTCAGGACGCTTCATAAAATAGAAAAAAACAACAATATTTTGGTCAGGTTTTTAGCAGCACCCCATGTTGACAGGCAGAGAAGAAGTGACAGCGGAGGCTAGTAGCTGTGTTAAGGTAAAACAAAATCAATTAACAATGGTGGCATTACAAAACTACAACATCACATCTAGTGTAACGTTAGGGTTAAAAGAGTTTGACGTAGTCGTGTCATTTCGGCCTTTTTCGTAAACTTTCTCGTTAGGTCCGAGCGAAAGACGCCTCAACTTAGCTGTCAATCAAGTTAGCAAAGCTAGCAAACAGAGTCAAGTGATCCAGGGAAAATGGCAGCCGACTAGATGAGTTGAGTTAAAGCGATAATCTGCCATCGTTTCTTATTATATTCGATTCTTAAAAACTTTCCTCCTTTAATAACATGCGGAGGTCGCGAAGCCCCTGAAACAAACACCATTTGGCCCTTAATGACGCGGTGTCTTAACAGTTGTAAGTTTAACGTAACCCGTAATTTTTTATTTGTTTATTTGTTTTCTGATATGACAAAAAGCTCATCGAGGGACACGAATTTATATGTATGTATATTTTTAATGCAGGCGGTTGGAAGTGGGTGGGAGGAATTGACTTACAGGTCAGTCCAAGGTGTAGATACTCGGCGGTATGATCAGCTTAGTCTGACGCGAAAGCTGTAGGTTAGTTACTACCTATCACTGAAAAATAAAAACAAGCTCCGAAAAGGTGTGAATCTTTGGGAGACGTCGTCCACTCTTCTCCCCTTTCCCCAGCGTCAGTGACCAGAAGCGAACATCCTCATACACACAAAGAAATCAGAGGGGGGGTAGAGACATCCCATAATAATCCTAGGCACGCTCCCCCCTCCCTACAACACTCACTCAACTCTGCATAGTTACCTCGCAACCTACAGACCATAATAATCATCTCCCCCTCGCACACAGTACCAGCAAGTACACACTGCCTTCCCCTTTCTTAGTCCCTGCCCCCTTAGCAACCACGTTGCTATGGAGACACTGCCCCCTCCCGCCCTCTCTGACATCCCATAATAGTCATAAGCAGGCTGCTCTGACATCCCATAATAAACACAACTCCTAAAAGAGAGGGAAGGAAAAAAACACAACACCAGTCACATGGTCTCCAGGGAAACCCCAGGCCACTGGCGACAGACCATAATATTCTGCGGCTGTCTGTCCACCTGGCTAGGTTTTTGGTGTACGAGTGACAAAAAACACATTTGCACCTGGTTGGAAGACGGGCTAACAAGTAGTGCGATTCTTCTATCTGTCAAACGCCACACACTACAAGAATGACGCTTCACAGCTTCAGAGGTGATGAGATGTCAAGGTGCTGCAGTCTTTTTTGCTTCTCGTTAATCAGATATCAAACCGAAGTCTGACTCCTGCAATGAGTTTGTGGGAAGCAGTGTCAAATGAACATTAACTCTTATGAATTGGATGTGTTCGTGACAATCCCAAAATGAAACTTCTGGACTGTCTGAACTCCAGTGACTTCCCTTCAGCTATACCTGCACATTACAACAGATCAAAGTGACTTCCCATAAGAGGGAATGAAATGCAGAAGTAATATTTTCATCCATTCAAGCACCACTGGTTTTGTTTTGGCCATGTAGATTAAAGTCATAATGAAAACAAAATGGACTATTCTTATTTTGTATGTAATATTGCATGTATCCGTTCACATTATTATTAATTCATGTGCCATCCTAATCTTTAATCAAAATATCATCACCTCCCACTTGCAACGACATTCCATCTCTTCTCTGATGACGTGTTTACTGGTGCAAGGGCGGGACAAACTGTCACTCACATGACATCACAGCAATTAGCAAACCACCATGATTCTATCATTGGACAACATCAAGTCCCAATATAGTGCCGAAGTGATGACGTCACTTTGTGGGACAACTCAGAGGTTAGCAGCGCAGCTTCCCTCGAATCAAAAAGCTATGTAGCCTATTTTCCCCATAGACTTTTGGAAAATCGCAAAAAATAAGATCTGTGTTCAACAAGGAGTTGTGACCTTTACACGTTTTGTCTATCAAGATAATCTTTACAAGTTAATTCAAAATGTATACATTTTGAAGCCCATATAAAGTTTTTTAAAAAACAAGCAGGTTATAACTGTGTGTTCTATGTCATAGATCAAAACATGACAATACTTAGAGGCTTTGTTCAGGCGATTAAGCAAAAACCCATTCAAAAATCCCATAGACTTTAAAGTGAGGAACCGGGAGTGCTAAATGCTAACTCACTTCCGCGTTTTGGCCTACAGAGTGACGTCGTAACTTCGGCACTCTATAGGGGAAGAAAAGACGTGCATTCACACTAGAAGCGACTTTTTCACTGCATGTTGCCAGTGGCTGGTGGTGAGGTCGCTAGTGGGCGTTCCCATACTGGTTGCCTAGTAATGTCACAAATCAATTTTATTTGCCGCTACAAACAAACATTTTGGAAGGAAAAGTGCAAATGTAAAATGGAATGCATAATATGCATAAAATGCATAATATTTAAGATAAACGAGAAACATCAGAGTGCTCTTTGTCATCGCGGCTATTTAACTGCTGCAAAAGGCCAAATGCCGGTCTATCTGGGTTCATAAAACCATTCAGGCTCGGAGTCAGCATTGCAAATACCTCCATGTACACAGGAGACTTATCATAAATTATAGGACAGTTTCTGACTGCTGAAATGAGCTTCTCATTTCGTATCACGTAGGCTCCACTGACTTCACTCCTATTGGTTGTCGCTTTCAGAAAGTCGCTTTTCATTAGCATAAAGTTGAACATATGGACACACCCAATCCAGTGGTCACTGTCGCTTGTGTTGGAAATCGACCACTCACTATTGAAATGAATGGGATCCTGTCGCTTATTCCTAGGCTAATAGTGTGAATGCACCTTGTCGCAGATTCTGTTTCATGCTGACTTTAAACCTGTAACAAGGATATACTTATAGTAGTCAGTGCTATAAATATGTATACACAATTTGTGGAACTTGAACTTGCCATTCACAAATACAAACAAATAAAGATTGCATTGCGTCTCCCACTTTTGCACAAATGGGGTAGAACTGACCCTAATCCTGAAACACATGGGTCTGATATTGATATAGCAGAGGAACTACAACATGAGATCAATAGATAGATAGATCAATCAATAGATAGATAGATAGATAGATAAATAGATAGATAGATAGATAGATCAGATAGATAGATAGATAGATAGATAGATAGATAGATAGATAGATAAATCAGATCAGATAGATAGATAGATAGATAGATAGATAGATAGATAGATAGATAGATAGATAGATAAATAAATAGATAGATAGATAGAATAGATAGATAGATAGATAGATAGATAGATAGATAGATAGATAGATCAGATAAATAGATAGATAGATAGATAGATAGATAGATAGATAGATAGATAGATAGATAGATAGATAGATCAGATCAATAGATAGATAGATAGATCAGATAGATAGATAGATCAGATAGATAGATAGATAGATAGATAGATAGATAGATAGATAGATAGATAGATAGATAGATAGATAGATAGATAGAAATGCATCAATGCTTCAGGTACTGTGTCCCCCAACACATACGTGTACACACACACACTTATGCACATCCCTCTCCTTAAAGTAGATCAGTCACCATGGAGATTCTGGGCAGGGGTGTCCACAGTCACCAATCATGGCAAACCATGCAGGGGTTGGGGGTCACCCTGAAGCTCCCCAGCCCCCACCGCACTTAGCCCCATCCAATAATATTCTCTTGAAGGTCAGGGGAATGTTGACACTGCAGACCCAGTTAAAACAAAGTGTCTGTGTAGATGTGCCACTAGGCATGCTTGTTACAGGTGATAACCAATACCAATCCTGCAACAATCACAAATACACTAACATCACCTTCCTATAATCAAAGAAGCAGTGAGGACATCCAGTGGTGAGACGGGTGGATGAGACTGGTAAACTACAGCAAGCACAAAGAACATGCACATTTCACTGTTGGCCCGTTAGACGCGAACAGATCATTTACTGCCACCTTAATCTTAAACCATGTGATGCTTAATAGAAATGTCTTTTTTTTCATTCATTCACTGACTAAATGTGTCCAGTTTATGAGATAATGGGTTGAATGGGAGGGATTGCCTAATTGCAGGGCTGCCATTTCTATCCTATAACATTCACTGAGTGGTCCGCAGTAACCCTCTGCAAGCATTCCAGAATGAGGTCAACAATCCATCCAATAATAATCACTGTGCGCTGTCATGTTGTGGATGTTCTACTAGCATGTATCTATTCTACTAGTGTGTTATACTAGTATGTGTATACAGTATATATATATATATATATATATATATATATATATATATATATATATATATACACACACACATTGCAATCAAATGATCAAACCCCACAGAGATTGTAATAAATTATGCATGAGTTAAAAAAAATTGCATGTATAACAGTCTAGTGGAAAATTAAAAGTCATAATGTCAATATATAACGTAATACTTTTAAAACCCCTTTTCAATGATCCTGTATTTAAGTCTTTTATGGTACAAAATTGTGTTAAAACGCAATTAAGCCTTTGGGAACTCTAGAACAAAACTGAATTAGCTTGTGGTTGATACACATATTTTTGGGCCATGTATGTGCATGCCAAACTTGAGTAATATGGCCAAGTCAAAAGAGACTAGCTCTCACAAAAGTCGAAGTAGAAATGGCAACAAGAAGATTTCCAAAACACTAAAGTTCCTAGAGACACAGCTGGCACCCTTATTCAGACATTTAAAATTTGTTGTACCAGAAAATCTTTGAGGGAGTTTAAGAAAAAGCACAATATTATTAAGGAGAATAAATTGTTTGATAAGAGCAACTGAGAAAAACCCTCAATTTACTGCCAAAGACTTGAAAGATGACCTGATAAATGGAGGAAAATACATTTCAGTATAGAGTATTAGAACAATAGACATGCATGGCCTTCATGTTGGGACATCTTGTAGAATGCCACTCTTGACTAAGAACAAAAAGGCCAACTTATGCTAAATGGATAGACCTGTGGAGCTCTGGAAGAATGTTTAATGGAGTGATTATGACCAAACTGGAAATTTTTGGACCCGTGCATCAGCATCTGGTGCAAATAAAAGGCAAAGCTTCTGAGCAGAAGAACACATCTTCATGGTCAAACATGGAGGTGGTCCCGTTTTTATGGGGGTGCTTTGATGTTTCAGGAAGTGGAGATCTTCAGTGGACAACTTGACTTGTAGGAAAGTATTTATCCAAATCGTCATAATCTTAGTTCAGGGATCAGAATGTTCTTGTATGGCCTAAAAAGTCTTCAGATTTAAATCTCATTGAAAATATTTGGTGGACTTTGAAGAAATCAGCGGTAGGTAAAAACCAAAGATTATTAGTGATCTGGAAGCTTTTTTAATGAGCCAAGATTGCAGTAGAGATGTTTCGGGTTATAAAGAATAAAAACAAATTATGCACAAATTGTACTCATAGGGGTTGCATAATTTGTACATGAATGTTTAGTCAAAACGATTTTTAAAATTATTTATCACACATTCTCAGAATTACTCAAATGTGTAGTAATACATATTCTATAATAGTGTACTGATGCCTCATAAAATTTTTGTTTTTGGGGATTAAATATTTTGACTGCAACTGTATGTGTATGTGTGTATATATATATATATATATATATATATATATATATATATAAATTCTAACAGTGTAGAAAACTGTAAATTCAAATTTAAACTGTAATTCACAGTCCAGCACAGGTGTCCACCTGAACCCCATGTAAAATCACACAAAACAGCCACAATTAGTAACTGTGACATCTCAAATGAGCGTGTAAAACAGATTCCGACAGATGGGACACTTGATGTAAAAAGAAGAGATTTTATTTATGAGCAAGCAGTAAGCGGATGGAGAAATGAGGAAGAGAGGCGCCGGACATGACATGGGGGTGCAGGTCGCCATGGTGTTGCTGGGGGAGACGGTGCAAGACGTCACTGCGAAGGACGGCAGGACACAAAGAGAGAATACAACGAGAAGAGGGGTGAAAAAGTCCAAGGGAGGGAGAGATATAAGGGGGCAATGCTCAAATCGAGAGAAAGGCAGTGAATCTGTAAGAGGGCACAGTTATTTATTTGCTTGCTGAGGTGCAAGAGAGTTCAGCAGTGAAAACAGATTTTAAGTAAATAAATGTAAAAAATAAATAAATAAATAAAAAGATGAACAACTATAGAGATCTATATTGACTGAGAAATGAAATTAAGTCTTACATTTTTTTGTACATGAACATGTATGCAATGTAAATAATATATAAAACATGAATGATATTGATAGATTATATATACATATATATATATATATATATATATATATATATATATAATATTACATATTTTGTGATTTATATATATATATATATATATATATATATATATATAATAGATATATTTTTTAAGCAAAATAATGCTACATTTTACAATAGAATATAATAAATGTATATTAAAAGTAGTATGTTTTTTTTTTTTTGACAACCAGAAAGTGTCCCAGAAAGGACACTTTCTGGTTGTAAAATACTAGTGGACATGTCCAGGTTTATCTAAGGGGAAACTGACTATATACAACCACTAAAAGTCATCTCAAGACCAAGCAAATTTAAAATACTTGCAAAAAGCTTTTTAGTTTTTATGTTTAGGTAGGTTAGACGGCACTTGGTTTAATCTATTGTTTCTACTGCAATTTAAACTGTGACTTAGTACTTTTGGGGGCCACAGTAGATGCTTGAAATCCAAGATCTTGTCCTAATGCTCTCTCTCTCTCTCTCTCTCTCTCTCTGATTTATTTGCCTCAGTTCTAATATTTGTCAGCACTGTGTTTTCTTCTCCTTGTCTAAATGTCATCCCTTCTTCGAAGACAATATGGAGAGAGAGAAAAGAGGGAGCAGGGCAGAGGGAGGAAAGAAAGGGGGAGGGGGGACACTCGTAAAAAGAGCAACAAAAGTTTGGGAAAATTAAACATTAGGTAAGACACGTTCACACAGACCCATTTAGGGACAGTTCTGAGCACTTCTGCTGTTCTATCTATCAGGTTATTTATTGTTACGACACATATTTCTCTGTCAATTTCCGCTGGCTTTCACGCACAACTCTTTTGTGAGAGTCTCAGGATTTAAGGGCAACATTTTCTGATGCACCCTTCACCGATACTAGGTAACAGATGCTCAAGTCACATGCACTGACAAAAGGAATTCCCTCTCTCTCCCTCACACACACACACACTTACACACACAGACCTGCATATGTATGCATTTAGACAGTGATTTGGCACAAGACTTTTGGTCAGTTGCCCTCTTTTTGACGCACAACACAAATACAAACACACAGTTGAGTGTGTTAGCATTTGTATAATCCCACGAGTTGAATGCACCATCCTGCAGGACTCATTAAGCAGAGGTCACATATTACGTCCTGAGTAAATTGGACAATGAGTACAAGCTCATCCCTCAATGTTAATGTACTATGGCCGAAACCTTCACCCCTCCCTTCTCTGAGGTCTCCAACCCTCCCACCCTTTATTCATCCTTCCTTTATAACCCCACAACCATCACTTCATCCACACTTATCTGTTTTTTTTTTACCTTTGGAATTGCTCATTTTGGTGGACAAATTGGATTACTTATTTTTCCCCCCACATATACTAATACAGAGATCTGAAGGGAACGGAAGTGCTTTCTTAGGATACAAATAGAGTTTGTATTTTTGTTTCTTTATAGCTTTTTAAGTTCATCAAAGAAAATGGGAGATCAAAAACGGATTCTGATCATTTATCTATACAACTAATACATTTATTTTTCTTGTCCTGATTATTTTACTCAACCAAAGAGATAAGTAGATTTTTTTGTCATGGATGAAAATGCCACAAGATGAATATCTCTCTCTGTGTGACAATAAGATTACAACTTAGAGGCATTTTATCTTCAAAAAATAAGTGGAAATAATTAAATTTGGATAATTGAGAGATCTGGAAGTTCGATTTAATGGTTGTCGACAGGAGTATTTTTTATCCTTTTGGACCTCAAAGTGGTAAAAATGTAACCTTTGTCTTTTGTAGTGATCGAGATTTATTTATTAGACATTCATTTTATTATAAGAAATGTCACATTTGAAACTTCTCTTTAATACATTGTGAAGGCTGTCTAATTGTTTTGTTTGAATTATTTGAATTGCCTAGTATAGATTGTATTATTCTCATTAAGCAGTAAAAATATCTAAATTCTGATGCCAGTCATAATCTGTAAACATATTATTATTATACAAGTCATGCATATGCATAAAAGTAGTGATTAAGTATGAGCAGTTCATGTTCAAGTAATTGCTAATTATATTTATCATATAATGAAACAATGTAACAATTCAGTAATGTAATTTCCGGTCTATTGATTTTGACAGATATGAGGGGAATAACCCAACGTAACAGGCACAACTGAAAGAAACACAGTTGAACACTAATTCAGAGATAGACAGGTAGACAGACAGACAGGCAATCTGATGCCAACGGTCTCCTCAGTGACTCTCACGGGACGACTCCTCCTGCTGTTGCTATGGGCACCCCACCTCACCATGGCAACCAACTGGCTGTAAGTTGGCTTGTGTGAAAGCGCTTGTTTGTTATGCCATAACTTGTAAAAGATGGTGACATATTTTTTTCTCATACACTTCCTTGGTTTCTTTTATGTTCGTTTCCTCTCCCTGTGTTTTATTTTTTGTTTGTTTGTTTGTTTCCCTCTCCCAGCATTCATTGACAAAATGTCATCCTTTTATTCATATGCCAACTTATTCTCTGACACTATTTTTCTGTTTAGAGTTTGAATTATTCACCAAATAATTGTTCTTCTACTACGCTGTACCTCTCTCTTTGTAGTTCTCTGGCACGTCTGCCACGCTCGCGTCCTGTGTCTGGTGCCGAACCATGTGGCCGTCTGAGGGGATTGTCACCAGGCCAAGTTGGGGTGTGCCGGGCACGGGGGGAGGTCATGGAGTCCGTGCGAAAGGCAGCAGAGATGGTCATTGAAGAGGTGAGAGAGCCTGAAACACAATGACTCACAATGACAATTTTGTTCTAACATTTATTTATTCAAGGACATAATGTCAAATCATGTCAAAAACATACATACAGAAGGTCCTTTATCACACTTTTTACTGGAATATTTCTTATTTTGGAATGTCAGTTTTGGTTTAGTCCTGGCTACCAAAAAGTATTGTAAATTTCTACTGTCATTGTCCCAGAAAATAAATACAGTTCATTAAACTCACATACACAATTTTGTTCAATCTATTTCTTGTAACTAGAGGTGTAAAGAGTGCCCGAAAACCATTCTTAAGTAAGAGTAAAGATACCTTACAGCGAAATTGACTCCATTAGGTCACCAATTGTAATACTACTTGAGTAAAAGTCTTAGCATGGTTTCACAGACAGGGCTTAGATTAAGCCAGGGTTAGGCTTTCGTTCAATTAGGACATTTAAGTAGCTTTTATAAACGTGCCTTGGAAAAAAAACATGCTGGTGTTCATCTTGAGACAAAACAATGGCAGTGACATGTCTGTAGAAATTGCTTTCACCTCTGCCTTTTAGTCTGGGATTAGACTGTGAAACACCAGGGGCTTGACTATCTGAACAGGAGTGTTTTACTCGTGCTAAAATATACAGTAGTCCTCAACACATAAGAGATATGCCAGTGAAAAACAAGAAACAGTTGATTTAAGGTGAGATTTTATATTCTAAAATCAAAATAACACTCAGACTCTTACTGAACACCTAGCTCGATACTGCGATTAATCAAGGTCGACACAACAGCCTCTTAAACGTCAACAAACACGGTAACGTTATATCCTTCAGAATCCAATATGCATCAAAATATGTCTTTAATATAACGAAGAATTAAAACAATGTTAAGTAAGATTGAATAGTACTTGCACTCTACGTGTTGGGTTTCGGCCTCATCACCAGGTACAGCCATAAGTTCTCATCTCGTATTTGCTGCCATTCGCGAAAATGAACCCTGCTGAGTCTGACAAGTTTGAATGAATAAAGGCGAAAAGCACAAGTTATAACGTTAGTATCTTTAATGCCCTGTAGATGGTGATATCGCTTCTTTTGTCGTAAAAATAAACTGTTGCAGTAAAAGTTAGGAGCCATGCTAAATGTAACGAGTAATTGCATTTCTGACAAGTGTATTATTGAGTAAAGAGTAGGCTACTTATATAATAGCCTAGGCTACTTATTCAAAAAATAGTCAAGAGAGTAAAAGTTGCTAACACCTTTGATACTCAGTCAAACTACAAAAAAACAACATTAAAAAGCTTTAACATTCCATTTAATCGTGTGCTACTAGATTTCATGAGGAACTCGCTTGTGAAAAGGTCAATGAAACTTGATGAAAATCTGAAAATTTCAGATGTAAGTAGTGAAACCATGTCTTATAGTGTTTCAAAAAAACAATTAAAAACGTTGTTTCTTTCTTTGAATTCCAAATCAAGGATTATAGCCCAAGAGAAAATCATTTTTTTGATTTTTCAACTCTTTGAGGCCAATATGCAGTGGCATCTGACCTTCACATCATCACATCTTCCAAACTGTCATAGGATAATGAACCCAAAAGCCTGACTTCCACAATAATCGATGCCTATATATTATTCATCTCTGTCATCACCCTCACTGCTTCTACCCTCCTTGATATTCAACTTCTTCCATTCTTTCAACCTTTTTTTCTGATGCACTGTCATCACTATCATCAAAACTTTCTGGAAATGGTACAGCTTTTCCTCCTGTCTTCAATAACATTTACTAACATGGCAGACCAGTACTAAACAATAGTGCCAGCTACACAGAAAAAAAGTATCCTTTAAAAGGACTTAATCATTTATGCATGACACACTGTGCAATTAAATGCAATTTATAAACGAGGATGTCCCATAGAGGGTTAGAAGTACAATAACTAATTACATTTACTCCAATAATTTACATCACTGCTTGTGATTGCAAATAGCCCCGGTCACATTTTTTGGCTCGCAATGTTCCTAGACTACAAATAAGCCTAAATCTTTAAACTTTATGTAACTTTAACAGTTTCATATATGCATAATATTAACTCTCACTTATTTGTTCCATTTTAACCACTGCAGTGCCAACATCAGTTCCGAAACCGGCGTTGGAACTGTTCCACCACTCCTCGTGGGATCAATGTGTTTGGACGAGTCATGAACCAAGGTAACAATAATTATGTCACAAAATACCACATATTGGATTGTGGTCAAAAAAGAGACCACTGCGAGAAACACTGTGAATTTTTGTATTACATTATTAATTATATACCCACATTCTTATTTAATTAATTCCACAAGATGCAATCAATACAATCAGCTTTAAAGGACAACCCTGTTTAGCCTTACTCAGTTTATGTGCTGTCTTCAGGCACCCGTGAGGCGGCTTTTGTCCACGCTCTTTCATCGGCAGCAGTTGCTGTGGCTGTGACTCGGGGCTGTAGCAGGGGAGAACTGGAGAGGTGCGGCTGTGACCGAAAGGTCAGGGGGACCAGTCCTGAAGGTGAGTTGTAAAACATGTCATTAACAATTTCACACAGACAAAAAATATATATGCCAAATATGTGCTTCTTGTGTTCCTCAGGTTTCCAATGGTCAGGTTGCTCTGATAATCTGTCCTATGGCGTTGCATTCTCTCAGACCTTTGTGGGACGAGCCAGGAAGAGAGCTAAAGGCATGTCATCAGGGCGACCGCTAATGAACATTCACAATAATGAAGCAGGACGGAAGGCAAGCAAGATGTTTCACTTACTGATTGATAACTTATCACCAACTGCATATCGTTTTTTATGGTTTTCTCTGTCCTTGTTCAGGCTATCCTCCACAACATGCAGGTGAGAGTGTAAGTGTCATGGTGTTTCGGGGTCCTGTGAGCTCAGAACTTGCTGGAAGGTGATGCCTCCGTTCCGCCGGGTCGATGCTGTGCTGAAAGAACGCTTTGATGGTGCCACAGAGGTATGTGTTACAATGGCTCTAGTTGCCTAGCTGTCTTCTAAAGCAGAATCCTAACTGAGACAGAAACTCATAAATGACTGATTTTCTGCAATACTTTACTAGGATAGAAACTGCATACTTTCCATAAATAGCACTCTACACTGAAGTTTCAATAGAGTGCAATAGTGAGTCAGTCACTTTTTGTAGCGGCCTTGGTTTCAGGCTCTAATCAACCAGGTGAATCACAATTCTAGACTAGAGTTCACTTTTTAAGTTTGAATAATTTCTCATCAATATTTCTAAGCACTGAATGAAATCCACCATTTTGGATGATTTTTGGAGTTCGTCGCAATGCATTCTGGGATTACATTCTCTGTGAAGGACACTTACAATTCTGCATTAGAATTTTGCTATTGCAGTACTGTAGAAGGCAGCATAAACATGTGTATGTAATGTAATTTAATTTGCTCAGGTATGGCTCAACACGCGTGGGCTCTCGCACAGCTCTCCTTCCACGGGACCCCCAAGTGAAGCCACCAGCCACACGGGACCTTGTCTATTTGGCTTCTTCACCGGATTTCTGCCGCTTAGACCCAGACAATGGCATTCCTGGCACTGCAGGACGACGTTGTAATGGTAATAGTGTAAAAATCCAAATTACAGACTAAAATAATCAGTAAAAAATTTCTTATTAATTCTCTAATCATTTCATTGCTCTTTACTAATCCTTACCTATTCGTTCCACGTCCTAGGAACCTCACGGTTGGCACCAGATGGATGTGAACTGTTATGTTGTGGCCCAGGTTTCCGAGCAGGCCGGGCTGAGGTAGTGCAGCGCTGCTCCTGTAAGTTCTCCTGGTGCTGCTCAGTCGCGCTGCCAGCAGTGTAAGAACACGGTGCTCATACACACCTGCCGAGAATGAGACATACCTGAGAAAAGCGCACAACCACCACCTCGTCTCATGCCTGCCCACATGATGATGAACAAACATCCACCATCCAAAAAATCCTGCATCATGCCCTGAATTTGGTGAATTTAAAGGAGTAGTTCAATTAAAAAAAAACTTTTGCTGATAATTTACTCACCCCCATGTCATCCAAGATATCCATGTCATTCTTTCTTCAGTCGAAAAGAAATTAAGGTTTTTGATGAAAACATTCCAGGATTTTTCTCCATATAATGGACTAGGTCCAAAAGACAGTTTCTGTGCAAAATGCAAACAGTTCAAAGGGCTTTAAACAATTCCAGACGATGAATAAGGGTCTTATCAACCGAAACGATCACTCTTTTAAAAAATAATAACAAAGTTTAAGTTTTATAAGCTCAAATGTTTCTGTGAGGCGTGTTCATGACTCTCCTGTTCGAACTTGTTTATCAAAATTAACAAATCTTATTTTCGTGTCATTTGGTTCATTCAACGAACAAAATGAACGAGTTGACTCTAGAAAAGATTCGTTAATTTTCGAGTTTGAACAGGAGAGTCAGCAACTGACGCACCACAAAAGGCAGAGCAAGGTGAGCATTTGAGTTTATAAAACTTTGTTTTTGTTTTTTTAAATTTCGCTTGATAAGACCCTTGTGACTCATCGTCTGAAATCGTTTAAAGCCCTTTGAACATCATTTAAAGCCCTCTGCAGTTTGCACTGAAACTGTCTTTTGGACCTTGAACCGTTTGGTTCCCATTGAAGTCTATTATATGGAGAAAAATCCTGGAATATTTTCATCAAAAATCTTAATTTCTTTTCGACTGAAGAAAGCATGACATGGATATCTTGTATGACATGGGGGTGAGTAAATTATCAGCAAAGGTTTTTTTTAAAGTGAACTACTCCTTTAAAGTTATTTTAAATGTGACATTACAATTATTTTAATCTTCAATAGCACTTTTGTTAAAGGGCAATGTGTTGAACTGGAACACACAGACACCATTACATTTCTTAAATGCTCAAATACACAAAATACAAAAACCATTAACTAACTTGTTCAGACAACGCTCTTAAAGCTGAGATTAACCCCTGAATAACAGCAGGAGAATAATGTTAGTTTAAGTCTGAGGCCTTGGCATCAAATTGTAGTGTAGAGTTGCTCTATCCCTGTTTACTGTGTTTATAATTTCTTTTCAGTTTTGCTGATTATGTTTATTTATTTGAGTTCATCATGCCTGTGTGGAATTATCTCTGGATGGAAAGCTCCACATGCAAACTCTTCAGCTTCAGCTGTGTTTTGTTTCGGCTTGTCCTATTGCATAGACTAGAGGCTCGTTTATTATAATTGTCTCTTTTTTATAATCCATATGGCTTAAAAATAAAGTTGTTTGAAATCTTAAATGTGGAAAATGGTTTTGTTTGTCAATTATGTATGGATACATTTTAACCCTAAAACCGTATTCTGGACAAATGTGGGCAAAATAGTTTGGATTTGGTTTTTTGACTCAATTCAACAATGTTAAGTGGGTGAAAAAAAAATTCTCAAATAACTCTTGTATTTGGGTCAAAAATGGGCACCCATAGAAATGAATGGGAAAAAACGGTAATTTAGAGCATTCTAAAATAAGCCAAAATAAGACACCAGGTGACAGCAAAGTAGGTTTTAGCTCTAAGAACTTATTGGAATAATATTTTAAATGTAGTAAAAATAAGCATAATTTACATAGAAAATATGGTACTTTTTTGAAGTAAATAAATTACCCCCAAAATAAAAAAAACACCATAAATGGATAGACAAAACTTTATCAAAGAGAGTGATTTATCATTTATAATAAATAAAAATTAGGATCACACCTGAGTCCTCTGTGCCCACATTTGTCCACAATTACAGGATTAAGGGCTATATAGTGAATACTATAAAGTGAATATTTGAGGGCTGGGCTACAGGAATATTTACATTAATGTTTATGGTAGGTATAGGATTTATAGGTCGTAGAGGAATGTATCAGGAAGTCGTCTCTTATGCTCATCAAGGCTGCATTTATTGGACCATAAATAGTTAAACAAAACTTAATTTTAAAATGCATTTATTCCTGTGATGCAAAGGTGAATTTTCAGGATCGTTATTCCAGTCTTCAGTGCCACATGATCCTTCAGAAATCCTTCTAATTGATAAATTACTAAAAACACATCTGGTTATATTTTTATGGAAACTTAAACAGCACTAATTTGAAATAGAAATCTTTTGTAACCTTTTAAATGTCTATACTGCCAATTTGTTTAATTCATGCACCCTTGCTGAATAAAAGTATTAATTTAAAAAAAAAAAAAAACTTGACCTAAAACCTTTGAAGTTAACATGTTTTTACGTTTGTCTGCTGACACACACCACTAAATACCATAATAATCTAATAAGCAGAATGCAAATACAGCCGTGTCAGTCGCACCACTTTTATTACAAATATAGTGAGATTCCAAACACCGCAGAACTTGACTAAGAAAAGGCCACATTTCAAACCGTCATTATCATCAGTTATCCTCCTTTTTACTCACACGACTGTTAAAATCGGTTATTCAAAATATTACATTTCAATTTGTTATTTTATTAATAAATCACAATCAAATGGTACTCTAGCAAAAAAAAAAATCATAAAAAAAAACTTTCAAAATGTGTCACTACTAAATTCATTCACCCAAGAGAAAAACAGTAATACATTTAATACAACATACTCCAAGACAAAACAAAATGAGAAAAAGGCAAAAAATAAAATTCAGTTTTCTAAACGGCCAGCAGAAGGCACTGCATGGCTTAAGACTAAATGCACTTAGAGAATCTAGGAGTATGAACCACAGAAGAGGAGAACAGTCTGGCTCATACAAGAAGAAACAAATGCTTGTGAACTAAGAAGCTCCCACAAAACGTCCTAAACTCTCTTATAAACCATATAACACGTTATTTCGGAGGGGATGTGGCCATAGTGTGAAAGCCATAACACTCTGATCCAACATTAAAACTGTTTTTAATAATTAAAATATCTAAAATTGTTACGAGATTTGAATATGTTCTGTTTCAACGCCATTGTCAGTGATTAGAGCTAATTATACGCCCAAACCAATAACGTTAGTTATTTGGTGATAAATGTTGCTTTTGTGCCAGATCCAGTCCAGTACGTATTAACAACAGTAAGTGACCACATATAGGACAGAACCTGCCTAGAGGTGTCATGTAAGTCCAACGTCTAGAACAGGCAAAAGCGCAACATTAAAAACTGAAAACAGACCCTAAAGCAACACTAAAAGGCAAATTTTTCAAGAATCGCCTTTGTGCCCTTGGCAATTTTGCAATGTAGCGAAAATGCTCAACTGAAGAGATTCAAGAAAGCTGAAATCAGCTTACTGCACGCAACACTATCCACAGGTTACAGAGCAAATAGTCGAGACCCTGCAGAAGCACTCATCAGAGCAGTCAGCATTTGGCTTTACACTTCATAAAATGTGCCAGTTTTTAGACATTGTGTGCTAACCACCCGTGTGCAGCTTAGAGCAAAGCATGTGTTCAGGGACAAACCCGACATTTGTCCAGCAAAAGCATTTCAAATCATTCATTTTTGATGGCGATCAGAAACCTGAAGCATTTAATCTCATGTATTTGTGCCACTGTAGCACATTTTTTTTGGATCGATTACATGTAACTGACACTTAAAGCATTAAAGAGGATCTATATGTTGTTCTGTAGGCATCACATGCATAACGTGCGCCTGTTTTTTATATCTTTGATTGTAGGGGTGTTATTGGTTACAGGGTTCTCTAATTTCTTCCGTTCTTCTAGAAACATTTAGAAAGGCACAATGTGCATTTATTTGTTTGCAATACCATTTTTGTTGCCAAATTCCTCAAGTATCACGTTTTTCTTTTTTTTTTTGCTGTTTTGTTCCCATGATTTTTCCCAATAATAACTCTACTCCAAATCCAAGCCCAACCAAACTTAAAAACCCCACCAGAATGTTTCCTTTTCTCTGCCTCTCTAGTTGGAGTGAGTGCAAAACCCACTGCTTGTGTTCCTACAAAAGGATGCAGCGCTTCTTGGGTTTGGTCTCTGGAGGTTGCAAGGCGGCGAGTCTCGCCTCGTGGAAAACATTCTTAAGGCCTCTCTGTAAGATAGAGATCATAAAATGAAACATCATTTGCAGTAGGTCACATGGGTGATAAATGAGGAAAAGCTGTTATGTCATCGATAGGTGTGTGCGGCTGCTCTTTTAACCTGTGTGAGGGCGGAGCACTCCACGTATTTGACAGCTCTGAGGTCTCTGGCCAGCTTCTCCCCGCTCTCAGGCGATATGGGGCGCTGCTTGTTTTTGGCAAGTTTTTCCACAGTGTTACTGTCGTCCCCTCAGGTCAACCTGAGTGCCCACCAGAAGGAATGGAGTGCGTGGACAGTGGTGAGAGATCTCCGGTACCCACTAAGAGAAAGGAGGAAAAATTAATGGTGAGAGAGTATAGAGAGCTATTTATCACGATAACACAATCAAAAACAAACTCACAATTACAAAGAGTGCACAACTGGACCATCGACAGAGAATTTTGTTAAAAAAATTTTTTTTTGCTGATAACCAAATCTAGTCCAATTGATCACTTTATATTAGGGATGCAGTTGCTAGGGTTGGGTATCGAGAATCGAAGATCTGAATTGGAACAGGGACTAACTTTTTGTTTTTCCCAGAATCGTTCAAAAGTTAAAATTTCGATTCCTAGTTTCGAATTTTCACAGTCGATCGAACCAGAAGAAGAAACCGCTGAACAACACCAATGAAGAAGCGTCTACCGGAAGTGTTGGCATAACCAGTCCAGAGTTCGAACATGAGTAGCTTACATCGAGCGGTCCAAAGTGTGGCTTCACTTTTCTAAAAATAACGAAATCTCGGCAAAATGCAACATTTGTGACAAAAGGAGTATTTGTGACAGAAGGAGTATTTTCTTCAGAAAGGAGTAAAGGAATCGGAATAGAAAATCGTTCAGGAACCAGAATCGAAACAAGGAATCAAAATCAGAATCAGAATCGTTCAAATTCAAACGATACCCAACCCTATGCATTGCCTGGGGTAATTGGGTAATTGCCTGTATTTTCACTGCATTTGTAATGTTTTAATATACTTGGTAAATAATATACTTGAATTCTCAATTCCAATTTTGATATTACATCTCAAATGTAATTTTGAGAACCTTATTCTCAATTTAAAACTGTTATAAAAGACAAGCAAGTAATAAAATAAGAACAAGTAATCAAATTACAAATAAATACAAGAGACACTAGACACTACAAATTAAATAAACAGCTTTTTTTTGTTGGGGGGGGGGTCATGTAGCTCTAACAGTAGTTTTCAGGTACATAAATTGAATAAAGTTATCAAATGTGAGATAATACTGTATGAATTAAATAGATGAGTCATTATAAAGTTACAAAATACAGTCAATAGCAGTGATTACTTTGTCTTTTGTAGTTTGATTAACAAAAAACACAAAAGCAGGTTTATTAAAACTACAATATGTAGGATTTATGCAGTAAAATATCCCAAAACCACTTAGCCTCGATGAGACCATCCTGATCTCGCGAGCTTTCAAGGTTTCACTCGCAGATCAGTCTGGATACTTTCCGTTAAAGAAAATTTGGGAGCAGTTCACCAAACGGAACGTCCAATTAGCGTTGGCTTTGAGGCGGGTTGAGGTGTGACGCAACGAGAAGCGCGACAGTTCAGTCTGAAGAACATGGCGGCTTCAGCGGATGAAACTAGCATCAGCGTGGCTATCGAGCAAGTTTTATCGGAATTACAGAGTATTTCCTCACTGAAAGAAGAGCAAAACACTGCTCTGGAGGCTTTTCTACAGAGGAAAAGATGTTTGCTCTTCTTCCGACTGGTTTCGGCAAGAGTTGATCTGATTGGTTGATTTGGCCCGTCTATCACCAACATAGGCCAATCAGCTAACCAGTATTTCGCCCCTTCCAAAACTACTTCAGACGGAAGGTTTCCAGATGGATATGCGGAGCAAATCCATCTGGCAGAGTACAGGTTAAAAACCACTAGGCAAATGTTATATATTTTATTTAGTTGATTACTTACAATATTCCCAAATGTTTCCAACTACTTGTAAATCGATGTGAAAATTGCGAATTTTAATCGAAGAAACGGGCGTGTGAGCAGGGGTGAGGGAGTCGCCCAGTTAATGGTGTCATATCCGCGTTACCCTCGGTTTCCGCTCATGCTGCCAGTAGTGAGCCATAACCATTGGCTACAGACGTGGACAACTGGGTTATGCCTAGCAGGGCGCACACGCTGTTGTTTTGGTCAAAGATTATGGACCATGGCAAGCAGACTTTGAGACAAAGAGGACAAAGATCAACATCTTCGAGATGCCGAGAACACCACGTCCGTGACTAACTTCGACTTGACAGACATGCCACTCTTGTATGTACTTTATTAGACAGGTGAGCAAATGTACATAAAACGAATCAAATGTTATTTAGTTCAACATGATGAAATGTTAGAATATGATCTGTATGTTATTCTAATGTTGATTTAGATTACTGCTAATCTCATACCGACAACTGCCGTTTAGTGTGATAGTGCAACTGTTAGAGCAAGTGCAACAGCGCTGCGTTACCTCAAGTTTAAGTGGGAGTATTTGGAGCACTTGTATTAGGAGCACTTCTTGTGTTGTTATTGCCTCTTCACAATGACTTGTTTGATTTACTCCTCAGATGTAAGTCGCTTTGGATAAAAGCGTCTGCTAAATGACTAAATGTAATGTTGTGTGGAATATCAAGATGGAGGGACAGAAATATTGTACAAAATATTTTCATTTATGTTCTGAAGATGAATGAAAGTTTTACGGGTTTAAAATGAAGTTTTCATGTGAATTAACCCTTCAAACCCCTGAGATGATACATATTTGATTAAAAATAATTGTTCAATATTTTTTTACTTCTATAAAAGGAAATACATACATGCATTCAAAAGTTTGGGTCCAGTACTTTTAACTTTCTATTTATCAAATAATAAGCACAAGAGTTCTTTCAAAAATATACAGTCAGGTCGTTCTATGTTTTTTTTTAAGAAACCAAGCAGAAATAATAATAAATGGCCCCTGTGGTCTCCCATACATTGGAACTTGTAATACTCTGCACTGTTCCTTATCTAACAAATGAATCTGTGATGCCAATTTCCACACAAATTTTACTCTCCTGCTCCATAAGCAAATAAAGAACAACAAACAACTATATTATACAGTTTGTTGAGCATTAAAATACTTTGATACAGCTTCTTAGTAAATTGTAGGAGCAATGTAACATGAATGTTTAAAGTGAAAAACTTATCCGCGTGCTGCTGTTGTCTTTGGTTACAGGAAGGTTGGAAAGGTTGGTCGAAAAGGTTGCGTGCGTTCTAGACGCTAACCAGCGGCGTCGCTGTTTACATCAGGATATTGCAATTCCATGTATACAGGAGAAACTCTCTCTGCTCACGCATGTAAACGGGTAATTCCTAATGTTTCAGAATCCCGAATAGTGACCTTAACTCGAACATAACCCAAAAATTGGCTGCATGTAAACGTAGTCAATGATAGATTTTATTTTGCCTCTAGAGGCCGCTCTCGTACTGTATAATGACAGCAGCCCCTTCTCAGCCACTCAGTAAGCGACGCTACCCAAAACTATCCGTATGGATTTTTGACGATAACCGATTGTTCCAGCGCTGATCCAGCGATCAATCTATCTCTGAACCGAAGTAGCTCAGACTTTTTCCCTTTAAAACTTCTCATTTTAGACTTCTAATTTGTGACCAGCGTTTTGTTCAGCTCTGTCCTCTTCACTTCCATCCATGTCCGTTAAATTTCACCGAAGCTTACGGTTTGATTACTTCATAAATACGACATAAACTTGTGAACTTGCATGTTTTCTTACAAAAACCCATTGCTTCACTACAGTTGAATAAAGTCATTGATTAACCCATAAAGGCATTTATTAACCCATTTGAGTCTTATAGATTACTTTTGTGATGGATGACGCTTTTAGAGATTTAAAAACTATCACTATTCAATGTCATAAAGGTGGCAAGAGCAAGGATATTATTTAATAGAACTTTGATCAGTGTTACGACTGAAAGAAGAAAGTCACATACACCTAGAATGGCGGACGGAAAAATACTCCCTTGAGGAGGGAGTATTTTCAAGCGACCTATTCCTTTAATGACTTTACACTATAAATCTGAAGAGAAAACGAACAACAAATACAACATTTCTACATAAATATGATGCACCTCAGTAATGAGCGTGCTTTTAACACAAGCACAGATGATCAGTTTAAATAGATCTATCCACATGAGTTCCATTCTCCAAGTCCAGCAGGAAAATCAGGTACTGCTAAGTGTGTTGTAATGAAACTAGAAATGTGACGTCAGTGTCAAAGTAAAACCTGACTGTATGAAACATACTATGCTGTTAAAGAATGTATCAACACTGTAATGTATCTGTCTGTACATGATACCATGCCATAAATATGGGGGAATGGTAAACTGAACATGTAAACACTAAATCAGTGACAGTTTAGTATACCACTATAATGATGTCAGTAATGATGTCAATAAACCAATCAGAAAAAGGTAGCTTTTCCATGTTCTGATGCCCAAACTGTGAAACAAGCAAGAAAGCACTAAAAAAACACCCACCTTCTCTTTCACATTCTCAAAGGAGGAAGGAGAAACAACAGAGAAGCAAACAAGGAATACGTCTGTCTGCGGATAGCTGAGAGGCCGAAGTCTGTCATAGTCTTCCTGACCTGAGAGAACAGAAATAGATGCAGTTCATTACCACCTCTCTTCTGCTCTGAGAGTCATTTGAGACGCAGCATTGAACACAACGGCAAAGATTAAGAAATTCAATCCATTTTGAAATACAGCAAGAGGAAATTATAAATTAAGTTTAAAGTTTTTTTTCTTATTTGTCTTTATTTTCTTATTTACTCACCAAGGCTGCATTTTTTAATCACAAATACAGTAATAACAATAGTATTGTGAAATATTAGAAAATGGTTGTGCTGCTTAATATTTTCATGGAAACCATGGTACATTTTTTAGGATTCTTTGATGAATAGAATTCTTATCTCTCATTATAAATGTAATAAATAACGATTAAATGTAATATAATCAAATTAATGTGTCCTTCGTTTTAATTTGCAATATTTTGAATGATAGTCACAGTATATATTTTATATCTGGCCATTTTTCCTTATTGTTTCACCACTTATTTAATAAATCCTTATCCTATAATATCAAAACAAAATAGTTTTTATTTTCTTCAGGCTGTGACATACATATGTAACATCATCAAATGTGTATTTATGTCTAAAGCCGATATCCTAATTCACATTTTTGCTCCTCATATACTAAACTGTGTGACAGTCACTAGACAGTAAATAGTGAATGAGCAAATTAGTCAGGGGGTCTAAGCAGTATGAACTAATGCATAAAATGCCTGTAACTTACATTTTCTCAGTTCTCAAATTTCCAGTTTTCCATCTTTTTCCACAGCGGACAACTATTCTCTTATATCTCTTAGTATCATGTTGACACTCAAGTCAATATTACAGTAACCAAAGTTAAAGCACTAGATGCTGACTGAACAAATCAGTCATCATTACAAAAAAAAATTACAGTGTGGCCAATCAACTCAGATTAAGGTCACAAGTAAACAAGCCCGAAGACCGCATTACCTGCTGTGTTGAAAAGCCCCAGTGTATACGGTTCCCCACGATCATCACTGTGACAGCATAGTTGTCAAAAACCTGCAAACAAACCAAAATATCTCATTTATCTACATTGTATTTCAGACAACACTACACAACAAATACTAAAAAGGTTTCTACAATAATCTTATCAAATATCCTTTGACAAACACATTGATGAGAGCTTCTAATTTGAAACAGCACCAGGGACACAATAGATAATAATATCTGCCATTATTACTCATAATCATTCATTCACTGTGCCCCTTCCCAAATCTCTGACACCAGAGCCCACCACCCTTTACTCCCTTACCGATAGGGAACATGTTCAGAGGGAAATTTGTTGCGTTGTGTATGAAATGAGGAGGCAGGTACTTTCGGACAGCTCCATCTCCAACCACCACACACTTTTATGGTCTGCATCTATATGGTAAAAGAGAAAGGGTGAAAATCATGTTATCACTCACATTGGCCCTACGTGGGATTCAGAAATACCTCATTTAGGAATCATTAGTTTCAGTTTAGTACCACCGTTCACTGCCGCCAATGTCAGGGTGAATGCATTTACCAGAATTGTCAATAAGCCTTAAGTGATATGATTAGATTTCAGAGACAAAGGCAGGCATACAGAGAGCATCTACAAGAATGTGTCCAATTTTATTTGCTTCCGCATATTAACGCTGCTTAGAGGAAGGCTTTATTACTTGTCATATCGCTCTAACAATATCGCCTGCTTTTCAGCTTCATTGCCGTTTCTGAATTGTAGTTTTTATATTACACCTCGTTTAAACTGTTCGTCTTTATTTATTACACGATTTGAAAACAAATTAAGGAAAATAAAACAAACGAAAACCAGATAGCTTGAAAGTAAAACACTAACGTTAATGCTCCCGTTTATCGTTGATTCAAGGCAGTTGTTTGTTTTTCTAAACACGACAAGAGACGCATTTTATTAATAACGAAAAGTCGGATTTTACATTAGATTCTACTTTCTTCCCCCACCAATAAAGTTAATTATACACTTCACCTGATAAATTTACTTAATTGAATAACGTTACTACAGTGAATGGCGAAGAAATTGGTAGTTTTGGGTGCTTATAGAAAACGAAAATAATCCGAAAGAGATTTGTCAGCGGTGAAGTAAATCAAAGTTTTGTGTAAAAGAGGCGACAGGATGCTGCGATGCTAAGCTAATGTGCTAGCACTGCCTTAAGGCCACAAATCATCCTAAATCAAAATTACACAACGGTAAAGCCTGACATAGGACGTATACTGTTTAACTACAAGTTGATCAGATAAAATTCATATAAAATAATGCTACAGTTTAAAAAATGCTTACCGTTCCTCTCCGGCGACTAGGCGTTGGTTACGTCCGGGTTTGAGAGTATCAATCTGACGCGAATGAAAGCGAAAAACGTCCAGTTGAAGATTCTGCGATATTGAGCATGCCCACTCTGCGCACACGCCCAACACAAGCTGCAGTTACATTCAAGTGGCCGCCAGGGGCGCACGAAGGCTTTTGGGTATTATCTGTATTCCAGATGTGTAAAGTACAGGGGGGTCAGAAAGTAAAAGTCCTGCCATATGTTTATTCCACCCATGAACTCAGCGAGCTGATCTCCTGGCTGAAAAACTGTGCTAATGAGTAAATCCAGGTGATTGAAACAAAATACTGAGGGGGACTTTTACTTTCTGAACCTGAACTTTACACCTCTTTTGTATTGTACATATTTCATGTATACACTAAAGTAGAATATCTTTAAAAATATGTCTATGATTTAACTGCTTTTTTATTTCCATATTGCCGCTTTATTTCCATATCAATTAGCCTAAATATTCTATTAATAAATAAAATTTATAATAAAAAGATCCTTATGAACACACCAGGAGGCTGCTAAACCCATATAGTGAATAGTATTTTTATCCAAAAGGGTGCAAGTCAGGGAGGACACGTTATTGTGCAGTTCAACACGTTTTAGCCATACCAATATGACTAAAAATTTGAAAAGAAATCGAATGCCAAAAAAGTAATAATATTAGAAATAAGATCTAAAACAATGAAACAATCTTGTCAGTGACGACCACGTGACAGAATTTGGAAACGAGTGGAAAGGTGGCTTTGCTTCTGTCGATGAGAAGACTCTCTGTTGGCGTTCTCTATACTGCCATCTAGCGCAGACAAGCAATAAGGTCTATTATTTATAGACCTATATAGATTTATAGACCTTATTATTTATCTTGCAAAATATATTTTTTATAATTCGAACATGAAATGTATAAAAAGGAATTTCAGAACACGAGAACAGGCTAGGCAATTTAAAGATTGCATCAGGAAAGTGCTTCTCCTCAGTATGCATATATATGTACATACACTCACCTAAAGGATTATTAGGGACACCCAGTTAAATTTTTAAAGCAATTATCTAATAAACCTTTCACATGGCAGTTGCTTCAATCCATTTAGGGGTGTAGTCCTGGTCAAGACAATCTCCTGAACTCCAAAGTCAATGTCAGAATGGGAAAGAAAGGTGATTAAAGCAATTTTGAGCGTGGCATGGTTGTTGGTGTCAGACAGGCCGGTCTGAGTATTTCACCATCTGCTCAGTTACTGGGATTTTCACGCACAACCATTTCTAGGGTTTACAAAGAATGGTGTGAAAAGGGAAAAACATCCAGTATGCGGCAGTCCTGTGGGCGAAAATGCCTTGTTGATGCTAGAGGTCAGAGGAGAAGGGGCCGAACAATTCAAGCTGATAGATGAGCAACTTTGACTGAAATAATCACTTGTTACAGCCAAGGTCATGCCTTGTTACCACTGTGCAGGCTGGTAGAGGTGGTGTAATGGTGTGGGGGATGTTTTCTCGCCACACTTTAGGCTCCTTACTGCCAACTGGGCATTGTTTAAATGCCACGGCCTACTGAACATTGTTTCTGACCATGTCCATCCCTTTATAGCCACCATGTACCCATCCTCTTCCAGTAGGATAATGCACGATGTCACAAAGCTCGAATTATTTCAAATTGGTTTCTTGAACATGAGTCATGACAATGAGTTCACTGTACTAAAATGGCCCCCACAGTCACCAGAACTTAACCCAATAGAGCATCTTTTGGATGTGGTGGAATGGGAGCTTTGTGCCCTGGATGTGCATTCCACAAATCTCCATCAACTGCAAGATGCTATCCTATCAATATGAGCCAACATTTCTAAAGAATGCTTTCAGAACCTTGTTGAATAAATGCCAAATAGAATTAAGGCAGTTCTGAAGGCGAAAGGGGGGTCAAACACAGTATTGTAATGTAGCCTACATAGTACAATTTTACGAATTCAAATTACCTAATATTTTGCACACAATCAATAAATGCGCACACAATGACAAAAGAAAAAAATATAATACAATTACAAATCCTAAAAATATAAATAAAATAAAAAATGTATATACAAAATAAAACTAAATAAAAACGTATCGTGTAATTAATGCAACTCTCTTGTTATTTCCTCACATTTTCAAAACATATAACGTTAACTTTAACGTTACTGCACAACGTCTGAGCATCAAATTAATAATGCTCTAAAAACAATAAGATAACCTTCGAATGACCCACGGAAGACCAAAACACATAAGCATCTGAACCAAAATAAAAATAATTATTATTTTGAGAGCAGAGCTTAAACTTTTATCTTTTATTCACCGGAATGTGAACAGGGCTGTTCCCCTCCTCTTCCTCCCCCTCCCATCTCTCTTTTCTGTTGACGTTTGGCTTTTGTGCCTGCTTTACTAAGTGCACGTAATCTTCCTATCAAAGCCATCTCTTCCTCAATGGAGTTTATTTTTTTGTGTCAGCGCGTGACACAGCATCGGTTCTGATGTAATACACCCCGAAAATAGCGCGTGAATCTCTTAGAAGAGCAAGATATTCGCCCAAGATCTTCAAGGTTTTGTTTCCTTTGTCATACTGTCTTCCTGTGCTCATCTGCGGCGGTTCTTTCCGTCGGTCCGTCTGCTCTGCGTGCTGCTGTTTTTCTCGTCGGCTTGTCATAATTCACCTTGACTTGTACCTCTCCGGTATCTTGTTGTGGTTTTAAACAAATCATTTCAGCGCGCTTGTTATTATGCTAGGCTAACGATATGAAATAGCTTGCAGGCTGTTTTGGATTAGCACCTGTCTGGAATATTCGATAGTATTCGCCTAGATATATATGTTCTGCAGAGCTGCTTTATTATATCAGGGTGTTTTCACTATCTCGCTGGGTACATTGATGGTTTGCATTGTGTTTAGGTAAAATAACGTGCAGGCCGAATTGTGTAATTCTCCAATTGAGCGTTTTGCGTATCTGGCCAAGGGAGCTTGATGATTGGTTGACCAATTAAGAGCCCCTGAGCTGTTGTTGTGTTGGCTTTTGATTAAAGTTTTTGAAGTTATTCATTGGTGCAAGTTCAATCAACCAAGAAAGACCAACTAAAATGTTTCACTACTTGAATGATGTGGATGACAACCCATACATGATGTGAGTATTGGTTCTTTGAAAATGACAGATGTTTGATTACAAAATAATCAATTTGTGCTTTCAAAATTTTTTTTGACTATAAATGATGTGCATGATATGTTGTGACAGGGATCCGTTTACGGCACACAGGCACCAAATGAGGAGTCTCTTTGGGTCATTTAGGGATGGATCCGATTTCCTCTCACCCTCAGATCCAGCATCCACGTACACGCATACAGGTACCCACAGAGTCACAAAAAAAGGGCCTGGTTTAACATTTTAAGTGAAAATGACCATGTTAATATGTTGACTATCAGTTTGATGCTTATTTGCCATCACTGACGGCAGTGTGTGATGGCAAATTCAGGTGTTATGGGTGATTTTTAGATTTGTTTAAAAATTAAAGTGTCCATATTTTGTCCTCCACCTTCTATAGCCACAAGCTGGAGCCTTGACCCCCTTCGGCATGATGGGAATGGTACGATATTGTTCCTTGTTCACCCTTTTGCAGCAACAGTTTGTGTAAAACCTGATGATCATTTTCTCGAACATATATACATATATAAAAAATGATCCATAGAGCATCTTGTGCTTTAATTTGTGACAGACAAGTTCAATGAAGTTCACTAATTTGATGAGTGGCAGTAATGGTGCAGTATCATTCATAATTTTAATATGCGTACATTTATTTATTTTTTCTCAGGGTGGAGGTTTCATGGACATGTTCAGTATGATGAGTGGGATGATGGAGAACATGGTGAGTTTCATAGTGGCCTGGCAGCCACAATTCTGAAATATTGAAACACTGTGGTTTTCAATAACAAGAACAAGGCTTCTGTTTGTTGACTGCAATGGTGCATTGTTTGCAGCTTTTGAACTTAAGTGCATACTGTGACTTTCAAGTTGCTACCCTGTTCATTTCACGTTAATTGAATTTTTTGTTTTGAGAGAATACGATTGCACAAATTATTGAGGTCAACTGATCTTAGATCACACTTTCATAACTTCTCTTTGTCTTTAGGAACGAATGTCTGGTTCTCCAAACTGCCAGACCTTCTCCTCCTCCACAGTCATCTCATACTCTTCCACAGATCCAGGAGCACCCAAAGTCTATCAGCAGACCAGTGAATTTCGCACTGCTCCTGGGGGTGTAAGAGACACATAGACATAGTGTTACCATGTTTTACATATACACCCCATATATTATGTTATAGACATTAAGGCAGGCATATCCATGACTGATTCTTAAACGCCGATCTTCAATATCTGTCACGTATCTGGATATATGCCCATTTATAATGATGTTCTCCATTATTTGTTTCATGCTTCTGTCATGATGGCTAGAACATGTATGCAATTAATCTTATTTAGAAGTTCCATTTAAAAAAAAAAACACAACCAACTGATTTTCATAACATTTGGTTCTGTTAACGTATTTCGCATGTGCATTCTTCCACAGATCTGAGCATAATGGCAGATAAAATACTCTGAAAGGGTTCTACGCAATACACTCAGGTTCACACAAACTCTGTTTGCGATGTGTATTTTTAACTATGCCAACATAAATTCAATTTCACATTATAGGGCACCTTTAAAATATTCTGTCATTAATTACTCACCCTCATGTTGTTCCAAACCCGTGAGACTTTTGTTCATCTTTGGAACACAAATGAAGATATTTTTGACAAAATATGATGGTTTCCTGTCCGTCCATTTGCAGATACGCAACTACCTATTTGACGCTTCAAAAAGTCCATAAAGAGATCGTAAAAGTAATCCATATGAATTGGGTGGGTTAGTCCAAGATTTCTGAAGAAACTCGATCGCTTCATATGATTAAGTTTATTTTGGCTTTTATTCACACAAACTTTCAGTGAAGATAAACACAAGCTCAACCAGAACCTTAATGTGGAGAACAAAGCTCATTGGTTCTTGCAGAAGCTCAAACGTGTTGCGTAACAGCATTCTCGCATGATTGAGCTTCCGTTTACCATAACTGATGTGCGATTTAATGAATGTTCATGTGAATAAAAGCCTAAATTCAATCATATAAAGTGGTCTCTCAGAAAATTGACTAAACTACTATTCTCATGGATCTTTTTATGAACTTTTTGAAGCTTCAAAGTGGTAGTTGTGTAGCTATTAGCAGGGACAAAAAGCTCTCAGATTTCATCAAAAAAATCTTAATTGCATTCCAAAGATGAATTGTAAGTCTTACTGGTTTGGAATGACATGAGGGTAGTGAATTAATGACAGAATTTTCATTTTTTGGGTCTACCGTCCCTTTAATATATAAATCTGTATAGAAGTAATGAATTTATTAATGCTTTAATTTGAACGTGAATACATCTATGTGCTGTACTGTGTACAAAAAAACATTTTCAATAACAACTTTTGGATTTATAACGAATACATGTTGTGTGTTACTGTAGTGGTACTGTATACATCCACAGATCAGTTGCGCACTGCAAACGCATCATACGTATAAGCTTAATGAGCCTCTGCATCGCATATGTTCTTCATTTCCTACTACATACACACTGCAAACAGAGTATGTGCGAACCTGGCATTGCTATATAGCATGAAACATACGGCGAGACCAAAAGTCTGCTTCTCGAGTGAATGACTCTTAAGAGCTTATGCAATTATGTGAATTTCAAACATACAAAGCAACCACTTAAGTCCGACCCTGAAGTGAGTGACTCTTATGAGCTGGTTTTAGTGAATTAAAAAACAGCACGACCAGTGAAGTCTGGTTCTCGAAGCGAATGACTCTCATTAGCTGGTTCTTTTTTTAAACAGGACCAGTCAAGTCCAGTTCTGAAGCAAATGACTCTTTGGAGGTTATTTTTAGTTCATTAAAAACATACTGCATGACCAGAGAAGTTCGATTCTCAAGCAAATTACTCTTATTAGCAGTTTCTTTTTTATATGCACTGACAAGTGAAGTAAAACATTCGTCTCTTGGAGTTTAAATGAATCCCAATTTTTCTTTTCAATTAATGTAACTCCCTGAACCACAAGTCATTAATTTAATCATGTCTGACTCTATGACCCAAGAACAACTGATACTGTTATGTTGTACTTGCAGCTCGAGACCTAAATCAGTATAGTCCGCAAATGGTTGTTCATAAGACGTGTGTTAAAAAGAAACGCATTATGGTGTTCTATTTAAAAAAGAAATGTTAATATATTTTTGTTTTGCATTTGGCAACACAAATGCACTTTGTGCTTGCCTAATAATATCCATTCCTCGAATTTGAATTGGTAATGGAACTATTAAGGAATTGTTAAGCAATTAAATTATTCTGATTATCCTTATGATTCCCATGCCTAAAAGACTAAAAATGAGGATGATTGGCAAATAAGATATTTTGGTAACGCTTCCTTTTACAGTCCAGTTACCCATGTAAATACTATGTCCTTATTTTAGTAACTACAATTACTGGGTAATAACTAGTACTAACCCTGAACCTACCCTGTTCCATGTACTTACCTTATATTAGCCAGTACTTTCAAGGTAAGTACTGTATGTAAAAGGAAGCGTTACCGATATTTTTGCATTGAAGCACCACACTCAGAAATGGCACGACTGTTAAATCCCCCCCTAATTGTTTCTGTGTGTGTGTGTGTTGAGATCAGAGAGACGCGTCGAACGATGCGGGACAGTGAGAGTGGACTGGAGCGAATGGCTATAGGACATCACATTGGTGAGAGAGGTCATGTGATGGAACGGTCAAGGAACCGGTCTCACGGGTGACCGTGAAGAGAAACAGGACTACTTCAACCTGGAAGAGAGTGGGTCAAATTCTTTATTTTCTTTTTTTCTCTCTGTAACTGCCAGCAACGGCTTAAATTTCGTCTTGAACCTTTGTGAAATTGTCTCCTATTCACTATTGCAAAACTCTTTTTCTTTCAGGTGAGGCAGCTGCCTTTGATGAAGAGTGGAGGAGAGAGTTGGGACGGTACCGCCCCTCTAATGCCCGTAGTTTAGATTATGGGCGTGACCGGAGTGCAGGGGTTGGACAGCAGCTGGCCCTCACAGCGCCTCCGAGAGCTCCTCCTCTCCCTCCGCCCCGCCACGAGTCACCACGCCACCATCCTCCTCACTCCCGCCCTCGCTACGACTGGTGAGAGGTATGAATCTCACACAGCCCCAATGAAACTTGTCTATTTGGATTCGACATTATAGATTCGGGCTACATTTTTTACTTGTTGTGCATATGTTTACAGGTGGAGTTGTCTAGCTGATGCTGTGAAAAGCGAGAAGGGAGGAATAGAGAAGAAAATTATAACTGATGGGTCAAATGTTTGATAGCTCTGAACTGTCTCAATATGTGTAGTCAGCTCCTTACAGGGATGTGTGCTGGCATGAGGTATCATAACACAGGTTGAAGTTTTTAGACTGCATCTTTGTTGTGTGGAATTTGGCCTGGCCTGTGTGCTTCATACCATGCTACTCCCAAAGCATACACACCAGCATTCATCATAATTCAAACAGCTCTTCAACCTTGTGATATATACATACACACAGACATATTTGTATTTAAATGAATTCTCATGCTTCCAATATTTCAATATCCAAATATTTAATGATACACTACGCATACATGCACTCACTCACACACACGCACACATCCAGTGTAAAGTCCGTATATGTTTGTGTTGACATTAGGGTATCTGTGGGTTTAACTGTACAATGCTGACTAATTAAACTTATTAACTAATAAAAAGACCTTGTTACATCATTGATTGTTCCTTCAATGGGAGGTGGGGGGTATATAAAACATGTATATTAGGGTTTCTGCTAAAATATTAATCAGCACAATTGTTTCCTGCATTGATAACAAGGAATGTTTCTTGAGCACTAAATCAACATTTTTATAATGATTTCTGATCAATCATGTGACACTAAAGACTGGAGTAATCATGCTGAAAATTCACAGAAATATGTTTTTAATGTAAAATGCCTTAACATTTAGAATTGTTGTAAATAAAAGAAAAAATCATATTTGCAGTAATGCACTTAGAAAGTGGGGTTCATTGAGAACAGCATTTTGAAGGGTTTAAAAGCTATTCTTTAATGGTGTACTGCATTGTGCATGTCTTATTTTTCTGGCTTCAGAGGGTCATGACATTAGGGTTTTAACTTATGTTAAAATGTTTACTCTTGTTTGTTTTCCTATAAGGTGTATTATGTTTATCCTAGTATAGTCCAATGCCCCATAGACTTTAGTTAGTACATCATTATATCTTCAGATGTGAAACTGAAAAACATCTAAAATATATAATTAATTTAACTTTTATTTAAAATTAATTGATAAAAATAAATATAGAAGGACTGAAAACAAGCGTGTGAACCTAGAGCCGCAGTAGATCGAGTTTTAAAAACAATTAAAACGTAATAATATACAAAAGCTATAAAAAGAGAGCGGAATGGAGATACGCAGCAAGCTAATGGGCTTGAGTAAAAGGACAGGATAAAAGATATTAGTGCACAAGCATTCGGTGAAAACTACTGAGTACAGTGACTAAAAAAACGTTTTACAGCTGCTGTAACTGCCTTTATATTTAGTGCTTCACTTTCTAAACACGTTTTAATTTAACCTATTTTTGCGGTAGCGCTATTTAATCCAGCACTGTTGCGAGCGAACTGATTGCGCAACCTGATGCTGTCCAGACATCCCAAGTCTCCCGGAAATTCCAGTTGCACCTCAATGCAGTACACGAGATCCAGGGGGCGGAGTTGGATCCAGATCTAAGGGGTGGACATGGGTAGGATTAGGGGTGGGGTTAGTGATCAGGGGGCGGAGATAGGTAGGTTTAGGTATATGTAATGTGGATTTCGTGTTCTGCAGTGAGGACCATCTCGGCATATTGATAACGGCTACCTGATGCCCGCAAATTAGTTCAACCTCACACAATTTAGAGCATGCAAGCAAGAGTGCGCATGCAAGACAGAAGAGACCAAACCGTATAGCGCGCGCATATGGCAGAGCGGCGGAGGGAGAGAGACCTAGCGTGTGTGTGCCTCATGAAAGCGCATGTAAGACAGAGAGCATCATGATTGGCCTGTTTCAACCAATCACCAGTAAACGCTCCCTGTGACATAAGCAGATCAACTAATCGATAATGACATTAGTTGACAATGATTTTTATAATCAATACCCAATTATTATCGACTTTATTCGATTAGTTGTTGCAGTCCCCTATTATACATGGTTATATTATAGACCTGTCTGAATGGTTTTCACAGGAAATGGTGTCACAAATATCATGGTGTCGTCATATCGGTAAATATAGAGAAGTTGCTCCGGCTACTTTGATGCATGTATGATGTGAGTGTGGCATAGGTTAGTTGTCACAACTAGCGAGAAAGGTTAACATGGTTTTGTTGATTTAGTTTTAACAAAAGTTGACAGTAAATCTCAAACCTCTGGAGAATCGCCTGCAGAACAGAGCAGAATCTGCTGGTAAAATGATATCACGACAGAGATCGTAATGAGTGGCCTAATGGTTAGAGAGTCAGACACACTGTCACATAGAGCCTAAGCACAACCAAAACAATGTACTTAAGCAAAATGCATGCCGAATTACACAGTGTACCTTTAACTAGTTTGTGTGTGGTCTTGGTAAACCTTTTGTTTCTGTGATGAGTAAGTTAGTGGTTAGAATATAGTTTGTACAGTAAAAAAGTCATTAGGTCTATCCAAAGTCCCCATACAACATGGAAACCCAACGTGTGCTCTCTGATTCTGAAATCATTAGACACACATTCTGCATCAGGGCCAAAATTTGTATTATTATTTACTACAACGTTACACTTATAGACCAATTACTAAATTATTGACTATTATGAATAGGGTAAATAGTACAATTTATCAGTTGCTATAGATTTATGATTAAAAAATGTATATTATGTGTTCCTTTCTGACAGGTTTGCCGGTTGTTTATTGAATGGTAATCATGTGATGAGGAGCTGTAACAAACTCCAACCAGTAGGCCTAAGTGAACACCGCTCCGTGTTACACACCTGCAACAGTAAATCAATGCAAAGTACCTCTGCAGCCAGGCTCTAAGCCTCTCGTGCTTCAAACAGTAGATGGAGCGCTCACAGTGACGGCAGACATGATAACGCATGCGCACTTCTGCAAGGTTGGTTACTATGGTTACAACACAATGGGAGCCGGGACAGAGGTCTATTCGAAAGGGAAGAAAAAACTGCAGGAGAGAGAGACTGAGGGAGATGAATTGTGTATGTGTGTGCCTGAGAGAGAGAGAGAGAGAGAGAGAGAGAGAGAGAGAGAGAGAGAGAGAGAGGAGAGGAGAGACCGCTTGACTGGTCACTCCATTGCAGTCTTACAAGAAAGTACAGATTTGGGGAATCTCTTTTAATCTAATGCCATTTCACAATGCAAAAGGGAATAGAGGATCTGCATCTAAAATGGCTCATATTCCACAAAAAAGGTGCACTTATATCAAATTCTGCACAGAGGCAGGATAAATGCCTTTAGAAAATAATGTTATGAAAATTAAAAAAATTAAAATAAATAGTTTTTTTTTTCTTATATATATATATATATATATATATATATATATATATATATATATATATGCATATATATATGCGTGCAATCTGGCATGACAAAGAACATTTATTTAATATATATATATTTTTATGTGACATTGCGTCTTCACACAATCTGAAGCAGGCACGGAGCCAACTTAGACCCTAGCCTGTGTAAAGATGCCTTAAAGCATGTGAGAATTGCTATTTTCACCTTTACTTCAGTAATGTGACATACCTCTCCAAGTGAACTTGTGAGAATTTACAAGTCAGAGATGGTCCACTCATATATATATAAAAACTAGAACTTGTAGGGGGAAAGCCTGTTTATACTCTAGGACACACATTGGACCAGCCTAAAATACGTTTTTTATTATGAGAATTAAATGCATGATTTTGGCTTAAGAAGTGCAGTTTTCCATACTATTGTTGAAGGTTTGCTAAAACAATGCCTAAATCGCTAATTCGTTAATATCATCCAATAGCTGAGTGGCCTTCATGACATCGGAAGACATTACCCTGGTTTCAAAAACAAAACTTAAGCTACTATAGTCTTAGACTAAAATGCATGTTTGAGCTGTTTTAACTGAAGGCATCTTTGCACTGACATCTTAAAATGCGAAAAAAACATAAATAACGACTTTATTCGACTATTCCATTACTTCCTAATGGGCGGCGATCACGAGAACTGAGATGACGACGTTCTTCTTCTTCTACTTCTTGTTACCGGCTGCTCACCGCTTAGGAGTAGTACCGCCACCTACCGTATAAGATGATGATCCATATATAAGGCGCTCCGGAGTCCGGATTATAAGGCACACTGTCGTTTTTTGAGAAGATTAAAGGCTTTTAAGTGCACCTTATAGTGCGGAAAATACGGTAATTGAAAAGCGTATGTACAGGGCAGATCTTCCTCTGCTTTTAGGGGGCGGTGATACTCCTAAGCGGTGAGCAGCCGGTAACAAGAAGTAGTCGAAGAAGAACGGCATCAGTCTCAGTTCTCGCGCATGCGCCCATAAGGAAGTAATGTAATAGTCGAATAAAGTCGTTGCTTATGTTTTTTTTCGCACAAAAAGTAGTCTCGTCGCTTGATAAACTTATAATTGAGCCTCTATAGGCACATGGAATATTTAAATATTTTCTTTAATGACTTTATGGGCCGTCAAGAGCCAGTCCCTTAGGCAGTCAATGTAGGAGTGATCCAGCTCTCAGAATCAATCAAAATATCTTTATTTGTGTTCCGAAGATGAACGAAGGTCTTACGGGGTTGGTACAGCATGGGGGTGAGTAATTAATGACTTAATTTTCATTTTTGTGTGAACTAACCCTTTAAGACCAGGAATGTATTTTTAAGAAGGTAAACAGGATCCATGTTGATTTCATCTTGACTTTAACTTAAGGAAATCTGTTTTTTAAGCCTAAAGTATGGATGCTCAATTTTAATGAACAAAATTGCTTATTTCAAATAATAACTTTGCAGAAGAAATGACACCCCAACCTCATTAAGGTACTACAATTAAGCCTAATTAGTGTTCATTACCTAATCAAGCAGTTCTAGGTTAATTTCCTTTAATGATGTTTACCTTCTTAAAAATACATTCCTGGTCTTAAAGGGTTAGTTCACACAAAAATGAAAATTAAGTGTAGTAAATCGACACTTAAGTAAGCAGTAATTTACATAATGAATAAAAAACCCTTATCTGGACATCTTTCATCCTTCCTATTTCCTTTGCTTTCCTTTCCTCACCTTCCCTCTTTTCCATGAAGAATAAGAAGAATCACGCCCCTTCTCACCCTCGAGTGGTCGTGCGTCCCTCGCTCACCCCTCCGTGAAGATTTGTGTCCGTACAGACTGCAAAAGAGTGCAAGTCGTCTTGACAGAGGAGCGGGAGAGGGGCAGAAAGAAAGGGGGTGGGGAAGAATCAAACGTACGCATCAATTTGTACAGTCTTCAGCTGCACCCCGTTTTCTGCGCCGATTTCAGGGGGAGCGGCTGGGAAAACGTTGCGTTATTTGCGAAGCCGCAACAATGTAAATCTTTCCGTGCATCGAGTTGCCTGTGTGTTTGAACGCGTGTCGGTCAATGTACAGTACGAACGGCAGCAGGAGAGAAAGAAAGGGAGATACGCATCGCTGGATATTATAGGTAAGAAGGGGGAGAAAATGGATGCTTATATTTGACTCGTTCTTCTTTGGACACGTTCAGATGGTTCCCCTTTCCTCGCACTCCCGTCATTGTGCTTTACGTATGTGCATGTATTGGGCTAAAAATCATATTGCAAATCGGGGTGCGTAACCACTCAGGTCTCGAGTGCTCACATTCCACGGAGCTCGACAAGAATGCCATTCGCCATTCTGATCCCAAATCTTCCCCATATGAGAAGAAAAAGGCAGAAAGGGGGGAGTTACGAACCTCTCTCCTCGTTTTGTCAGGATCGAATGTGCAGTGCATTGTCTGAGAACTGTAATCCAGAGGTCGTCCAGTTAGTACAGTAGTGCACTGCCTCTGCATGCGTATCAATAACAAGCAGCAGAAGAATGGAAGAAAGGAACGTTGCGGTGCGTGGCCGAGAGATGATGCACGTCCTGGTGTCTAACTCACCCCACCTCTTGGCTTTGTGCATTTGCGTGCTAAAGAATTCAAAATCAAAGCGAATTATGTCTAATTATATTTTTTCCAATGTGCATGTGAAGGGGGTTAGTGTGTATGATTTGTTATGTGTGTGGCAAGCCATTATAGCATGTATTTCTTAAAACTAACTAGTTGCCTATCTGTTTTTATTACTAGTATGCCTACTTTTTGCATTTGCATTACTTAAATTTACTTCCAATATTGTGATCAGTATCTCTTTTTTCTTTCAGTTTTTGTAGTAGGCCTACTACATGCACTAGTAATTATCCATTACTTACTAGTATTTATCTGAGCAGTGACAATCAACTATTCTATTGTACTGCTAACATTTATTTATTTTTATTTTTACCATGGTTTCATGGTTTTTTACCATCAACTGCTGTGATTCTGTGCTTATCTATTCTCTTGAATGTATTCGTTGCTGGTACCCATTTCACTTTCACTAGGCCTAGTAGCTATTCATTAGGTACTACTAGTTAATATGTATTTCAATAATTTCATCATTTTTCTAGTACCATACCTGATTAAATACTAGTACCTATTTTAGTAACAGGCCTAGTGTACATTTGTTGTAAAAAAAAAACAAAAGTAAAAGGGCAATTCCTACTACTGACAAATAAAAACCATTGTAACTAGTGAGATTAAAAAAAATGGACAGTATTCTAATCGTATAAACATGTTCCAATAAAACTGAAACAAAGTAAATATTCAAATCTATTTCGGTACTATCAAACAAAACTGGAATACATACTAGTTAGAAGTGAATAGTTAATATCTAAACTACTGTTCCGAATAAAATTCGGCCACCAAAAACAAAAAAAGGAATATACACACACATATATATATATACACACACATATATATATATATATATATATATATATATATATATATATATATATAATCCCAATTGTAAAGTTACTGAACCAATTTTACTGCTGTTTCTGGTATATATATATATATATATATATATATATATATATATATATATATAAATTACCAGAAACAGCAGTAAAATTGCTTCAGTAACTTTACAATTGGGATTGTGGCTAGTAGCAAAAGAAGAGTAATGAATATGTACAGTAATAGTGACTAATTTATTAGATATTGTAATGAGTACTATTATCTAATGAATAGTTGCAAAAACTGAAAAGATACTATTCACTAATGATTATTATTAATTGCCAAACAAGTACTAGTTACATGCAATAGGTACTTGTTATGTCCACAGAATAATTGTTCAAACTGCTTGCCATTGCCATATGGTGTGTGACTGTATGCATATACTGTAAGTGACGGTATTGCTGATTCCTTAGATGCATGTGTTTTCAGTGGGAGAGTGAAAGGCTTTTGGTATGCATGGAGCCTGGCCAAGATTTGGGTAATGGACTCCAGAGTCCTGATGAATGAAATTTCACCTGTAGACAGAGTGCTGGCAGCCTTTATTGTCATTTGGATATATTACCTTGTGTACACCGTAATTGGATCACAAATATGCTGATTTTACATTTATGGGATATGCGCAAGGTGTAGTCTTTGTATGTTTGGCACTACTATTAATTCTTGTTTTACAAATGAGTATTTTGCTAATTGTGGTCATGATAGCCTGAGTATTCAATGCGTTGGTTGTCAGAGTTGCCTGTAAATCTGTTTAAATGTAATATTTATCAACACTGTGGTTTTTCTCTTGTGTTCAGTGGTTTAGGTGTAAACATTTAGCAGTTTTGAAGGTGGCGCTAAATACACTCACTGGCTTCACTCAGTCTGTTAGTGTGCTATATATAGTCTCATTCACAATAAATGGAGTGTGTGTAAAAGAGAGAGAAAGAAAGAGTAGAGGCTGACTTGAAATACTGTTACTTAGTTAACCTCTTAACTATGGCTGGTAAAGGAGTTATGGCTCTTTTAACTAATTATTTTATCATCTTTCTCTCTCTCGAGCAAGTTATAGTGTTTCAGTTGGTCTTTGTCATGAAAAAAAAAATTTTTCTCATGGTTAAGTTTTGAAAATGTTTTAAAAAGGCCAATAAATGCTACATAATCAGAAAACATGGATTCACTTCAACTGTGATTTGTGGTTAATTATCAATGTTATTGTATATCAGTGGATTATTGCATCCCTGCTAAGCGATTGTGTTTGAATTATCCAAATATTGTCAGACTATAACTGAAACAGAAAAATAGGCCTTGAAATTAAAAATACATTGCTGTTAGTGAGGCTAGAAACAAGAGAAGGAAATCAGCAGGAAAGAGATGAAAAGATGCTAAATGTGTGCTGTAAACCTTCCAGTCAAATATATATTCTCTGTCAGTGGTAAGAAAATTAAGATTGTTTCTATGACTTTAAAGGGTGTTTGAATTAACGTTTTTTTCACACCTGAAATGTGAATTTTTGTGACTATATTTTTCATATAAAATTCATTGGCTGCAGTAGAGCTCAATTCAACATTGATGACTAAAGCTGAGCTTCAGAGTACCACAAAACACTCTGAAGTGCCATGCAGTTGATATAAAAATATATATTTTAATTCTTATTCATTCTCATTCATTCCCCACTGCAAATAGTAGAATTGTTTGTTTATAAAACAATAATATCATGATAAGTATAGATTGTTTAATCACAGATCTTTTCATCATTGATTATGATAGATTTATCAGAAGAGAACATTAGAATATAAGTTGAATGCAGAACAGTGGACCAATCTCATCCCCCTTTCATATTACCTCAAATGGGAATTAAATTAACAGTTTACTTTTTCTGGCAAGATCAAGATATTAATAACTTTACTGATTAAATATCTGATAACAAATGGATATACATGTATTAAATCTATTAATGCTATGGTAAAGTTTATTTTGACTTTAGTGGTATTCACTCTGTTTCTCCCAGGTTTCAAAGATTCAGTGCTATGATAGGCAGCCTGTAGGCCAACCACCCATTTGTGGTCACGCTCCCGCTTTCTGTAATGGCTGAGTGGAAGGAATGGACCACATAGAGAGCTAGTCATGAAGACCCGAACCCACAAAGAATCGGTGAGGGCATTACTTGAGATGAGCCTCAAATGTGGACTATTTTGTTAGTGTTATTACAAAGTATTTGGATATGCATCGTAAATGACTCCTTCATTAAAATGGTATTTTATTCTTTAGAATTTAAGCAAAATAGTCTTTTAGTTCTTACTCCTTTTCTGTCTTTGTCTTGTGCTATCATTTTGTAATGCTGCCTTACTTTCTCCCTCTTTCTTGAATTTGTCTTTGCCCTCCCTCGGTCATGCTGGGCATTGCCACAGATGCCCGCTCGCAGTGGACGCAGGAGGGGGCAGCGAGGGAAAGGAGGGGTAGACGTCCGCACCCCAGCCCTTCTCGAGCAGAGCGCAATGAAAGGCAAACAGTAAGAATTCTTGTATCTTTCCTCCCTCTTTATTTCTTATGTATTTATTTTTGTGATCTTCTCTATTTTCGTAGTATCTTCATCTTTGATTATACCATCCTTGGTATACCTCATATCATTTTTACTTTCTCTGTCACTGAATTCTTTTATGTCTCTTAAGTTAAAATTATCTTATTTTGAATGTTCATGATCAGTCATTTTTCACACTATGTTGTATGTTAAGAGTTTCAGTTGGCTATTTTTGCTTTCTCTTTGTAGGGAAATATTGTCCTTTTGTTATTTTTTTATACTATATAGAAAAATGCAATTGCCTTAGATCATGATTAAAATGATACTATTAAGCAGAGAACCGCTGGAGAGGAATTGGCTGCTGGACGTTTCAACCGACGGTCTCAAGGTCATGATTCATCAGAAAGTGAAGGGGAGGAGCATGTGCTTCCACCCAAAAGACAGAAAGTCCAGGTACTGGTAAAATTTTAGAAACTATGAATACAATTGCATTAGATAAAAAAAGCATATTGATTTTTCATTTTGCCATCAGGACTCCTCCTCCAATCCCCCAGCCCCACCTCTTTCAACTAACACTCCGACTTCTGCTCCACCTCCAACGACAACCAACAGTCAATCAAGAGAAAGTGACAATGAGGATGGCCAATCACAAGGCAGTCGGAGCTCAGTTGGAGGCAGCTTAGCCAATAGTAGCAGCAGCATAAGCAGTGGTCGGGACATTGACCAGGACAATCGATCCTCTTCTCCGAGTCTTTCTGCTTCCCCCTTGGCAAGTTTGGATTCTGAATCTGACTCTCCGGATTCCCCAAAGCAGGGTGATAAAAATAAAGATGGAGGGGCATCAAAATGTGTAGCAGAAGACCGGAGAGGCACAGGGAGGGGTGAGGATGGCAGACCAGAGGACCAGAGGGACAGTGAGGTAGGAATTGAGGGAGATTTGTCTTCCTTGAAGTCCTCGTCATCCCTCTATACATCTCATTGTGGAAGGGTGGACAATGCAAGTGATACAAGTAGCAACAGGAAGTCGTACTTCCCTGTAGATTCTAAACTTGCAAGCAAAATTGAGTATACAGGTCCTGGTGGTCCAGAGACCCTACACACCTCTAGTCGCATCCCTTCAAAAGCAGGCCCTCAATGTGGAAAACCTGGGGTGGGTGGAGCTGAGTATTCCCATGGGAATTCAAATGTGAGCCATGCACCGACTCTCCCACCTCCACCTGCCCTGAAACCTCTAGAGGTAGGGCAGAATGCTCCAGGTGGGGAAAATAAAGTAGACAAACCAGAGAAAGGTGATAAGTCTGTTCCACCCTCATTGCTTCCACAAACTAGTACCGTTACTCAACAACCTCCTCCTCCCAACACTCACCTTTACACCCCTACCAGCTGGTCAGGGGGACCTCCCCTCTAGTTGTCCTGGCAACTGGGGATATGTACGTTACCAAGGTAACCACCATGCACATCCAAGCCAACAGCCCCCGGTGCAGCAACAGCTGCCCTCTGTGTACAATACTCCTTCGTCCAACCGACACTCCTCCCACCCACCTTACCTATCCCACCCTCATCCCCACCCACACAAAGAGTATCTGCCTAGGTATGGCACTACGGCTGAACGGGAGAGAGGTGGGAGAGAGTTTGGCAATAGAGACTTCCCTGCTAGTAATAGCAGTGGCAATGCAAACAGCAGCAGCGGTAGCATCTGTGGTAGCACTTCTGGTGGTGGTGGACTCAACTCTAATGTGGGTCGGGATTTTGGGAACTCTTTACCAGGACAAAGCAGAGAATATGGATCAAACCGGGATGGACCTGCAGGACCAACGAGTGGTCGGGAATATGGACCAGGGTTTAGAGATCGAGAGCGTGGAACTGGGAGGGAGTTTCCTTTGCAGAACCAGCAGCTTCAAGCACAAGGCAGGGAGTTTGGACCTGAAAGCACTGGAGGGGAGGATGCCATCCAAGAGACAAAGACAGTAGGTGGGGAGAGTTAGCAGGCCAGGTTAGGGAGGCAGGGAGTAACAGTTATCCTGCTAATGCCAACCAACCGCCTGTAGGTGGCCCATCATCTGTTTTACCTTCAACGTCCCTGGTGACCCGTGACCCAGCCAGTTCACCACAAAACAGCTCTGGTCATCCTCCTTTCTCCTCTGCCAATTCAATCCCCCAAGTAGAGACTATCCCTCTCCTATGGATGCAAATGTACAGCAGACACTGCAAGGACATACTCCCCAAGCACCCTCCAATGCTGCAGACCTTCCTCCCCCTCCGCACTATTTAAGAGAGTACCCTCCTCCAGGGACAAAGGATCCCTACCCATCCCCTGGATCGACCGCTTCCTCTGTCCCACTGTCTGGTGTACCAAGGGAGTTCCCGAGCCCACCTGGATTGGCCCCAAATCTTGCTCGGGATTATCCTGGAGGACCTCCTCATCACTCTCACTATCCTGGCCAGACAGCGTTGCCTATGCAGCACAGAGACCGAGAGAGGAAAAGGACAACACTACATCTGCTCTCCATTCAAATCGAAGTCACCCTCCATCCCTTTCTCCTTCATCAAGTGGTTCTGGACATGGGCATCCCCCCTCTACTACTTATCCCCCTCCACCTCCTCCACCCTCTACTAGTTCACATGGTCAGCCCTCACCCATAACATCCCTTCCAGGCAGTCATGTTCGACAGGGCCCATATTCTTCATCTAATCAGACTCCATCAACCCCGCTCTCACCTCTTCTCAGTCCCTCAACAAATCCGATGGGAGGGTTTACTCCTTTTCCATCAACCTCTGCTCCTTCCGTACCACTTCCTGCATCAGGTGTGTCCACCTCTTGTACATCAAGTTGCAGACCTACTCCTTACCATGGCACTTTAAGCAGTCATCCTCCTTTCAGTAGCACTTACCATGGCAACAGTAGCCATGGAAATGCCAGTGGCAATGTTCCAAACAACAGCAACAGCACTAGCACTCCATCACTATTGCACTCCCCTCAAAACACTAAAATACAACCTCATCTCAGTAACCCCAGCCATAACAACACTGCTTCAACCCCCAGCACATCTGTTGGAGGAGATGGTCACTCTGACTCATCTTCTGGCCCAGTGCCACCACCTGTTATCAAGGAGGAGCCAGTAGAGGAGAGGGAGGAGTTGGAGAGCCCACCTCCAGTTCTCCGAAGTCCTTCCCCAGAACCTAAACCTGTTGACATTCCAATCCATGCCAGCCAATCAGCTCGGTAAGACCAGCTTACTAAAATTAAATCTAATAAAACAAATGTCAATGCGACCACAAACAGAACTATCACGCAATTGATTTTAAAATTAGAGATGCACAATATAATGGTGTCATATACATTATTCACTGATATTAGAGATTTTTTTGGATCGATATTAGACATTTAATTATTTGTTTCATATTTTACGTATAGATTACCTTTGCCATTATGCACAAATCTTGTATTGCACAGGCTTACACTCCAAAAATTGTAAGGTTAATGTACTTTTTGTCTTATCAATTGGTTACAGACTGTGCGTAGTTTCGAACCTTACTTTGTTTATCAATTAATGGAATTAAAGCTAACTTATAATGATTGTGTTTAAGAATTGAAGGTGAATCTAACAACACCACTTCATGTCAAATGGCTATTGGTTGTATAAATATGTTGTGGAAAAGATAATACATCTTTGCTTTTTAGGTTCCACAGGGTTCTTGACCGGGGCAGTGGGAACTCTTGTGCCCGTAGTGATGTTCTATTTGTTCCGCTTGATGGTTCTAAGCTTTGGAAGAAGAGAAATGAGGCAATAGAACGTGCTCGCAGAGAGGTCGAACAGCGAGCGAGAGACCTGCGAGAGAAAGAGCGAGAACGAGAGAGAAAAGGAGAGGGAGAGAGACCTGGACAGACATCTGCAGGTAAAAAAGACAATTAACTATGTTTGAAGCACTGCAAAGAAAATAATATTTTTCTTTTTGAGTATTTTTATCTAGTTTTGTATCTAGTTTTAACATTAACATTATAGATGCATTTACTTCAGAAGCAATTTAGTGAGCTTTATACAAAACATTTGCCAGTGGAGTAAGTTAAAAAAAAAACTTAATTCAGAGGGGAAAATATTTTCCCACCACAAAATATGGCAAAAAAAAAAAGGTTCTTGTCACAGCATCGGAGTTTGTGTTTTCCTTGTAGTTATTAGATTCTTTACACATTTCTTGTCAGGTTCTTTACAAACATTTTTCTCTTTTTTCAGCAGAAGGACAGTGGCGCAAGTGCAGGGTTAGGAGCTGCAGGCACACGCCAGGGCTCTTCACTCTTCTTTCCTTCGTCATCCTCCATCCTTCTAGACCCTTCATCTTCCTCGCCCTCTGTGAACCCTTCGCATCCAGCAGTCCATCCACAGCACCACCCTGCCCACCATGCCTCACACCCCCACTCCATTCACCCCTCTCATCATTTGCATCCCTCTCTCTCTCACAGTATTCCTCATTCTCTTCTTCTCCCTTCCATGGCAGGGGGCTCTCAAGTTATTGGAGGCCCTCAGGGTGCTCTTGGCATCGGGCTTGGGGGTCCATACTTGGGCCCTGATACCCCAGCCCTCAGAACCCTGAGTGAGTATGCCCGTCCTCACGCCATGTCTCCATTGGGCGCTGTCAGCCGGGCACAGGCACACCATCCCCACCTTCACCACCACCCTCACCCACATGCGCATACGCACGCTCACGCCCACGCCCATGCCCACGCTCATCCCCATGTGCACCCTTCATTTTTCCTGTCCCAATTCCAAAACCCAGCCCTCGCACACCCCCACCACCTTCCAGCCGACGCTGCCACGGCTGCAGCCATTCTGGGCTTTTTGTATGGGGGCGGGCTGGAGGGAGGCCCTGCCCACCCAGGGCATGGTCCTGGGCCAGGGGGGTTGGCTGGGACGGGGCTTGGAGGAATGGGATTCCCTCATGCTGTAGCAGCTCAAAGAGAGCGTGTGAAGCCAGGATTTGAGTTTAAGAGCGAGGAGCGTGTCTACACAGCTGGAGCCTTAGCCGACCCGGCAATAGCTTTGTCACACGCACATTCGCACGCACACTCACACTCCTTGCTGCTAGGGGGTGGAGCTGGAGGTGGGCCTCCTGGTAGTGAGGTTGCCCTTTATGGTACGACTCCACCTCCCGCGCCACCCCCTCAAGCTTTAGCTGCAGCAGCTAGGAATCCAAATCCCGTCCCTCCACCTCTGTCAGTCCCACCCAACTCTATACTACCAGCCTCACTCCCCACCCACCAGGCTCCTGCCGTAGCCCCAGTGACACCAGCAGCCCCCGCCCCTCCCCCTCAACCTCCTCCCCCGCCACCACCACCACCACCTCCTCCTCCAACAGCCTCATCTCTTAATCACCCCTCTCCACACTCTACCTTTCCAAATACACACCCTTCCCTGTCAGCCTCCATCCCTCCCAACCCAGGCTCCGCCTTCAGAACGATATGCCACCCCGGTTCGCACTCCTCCCAGCACTGAACGTGCAAGGAGCGTGGAGAGAGAGAGAGCGATACCTGCCCCAGAGAGGGAGCGAGAGGGACAGGGAAAGGACAGGGACGGGTGGAGGAGCAGCAGGAGGAGGCACGGCTGCTGCAGGAGGCACAGGAGGAGGAGAATCTCTCGGCCGGCTACAGATGCTGAACGTGACTCCTCATCATCACCAGCATTCACACATTCACTCTCACCTACATCTGCACCAGCAGGACACAGGTATTCACCATACAGACACTCACACTTTACACAGTACTCTCTTTCAGCAAATTCAAAATATGTTTCGGTCACTATTCGGGATGGGTCAAGGTGGTTGACTACAGTCCAGTTGTTCTCAAACCTGTCCTGCACATTTTGCATGTCTCCCTCATATATCACACCTGATTCAACCTATCAGCTCATTAGTACAGACTACAGTGCTGGGTCTCAATTCGCCTACTATACTACGCCCTAAAATTATGTACTCTTTTTGTGAAGAAAAAGTGCATACTTTTGGTGTGTTGCAAAAGAGTAGGCAAGCTTTGGGACATACTACTTCGTCATCTTTAACGGACAGCTCTGTTGCGAGCATCCTGTAACCATAAACTGCCCTGTCAATCATCTTGTCACAGTGAAAATCTTCCATTCAATCAAATTTAATTTCCTACCATTTCGGAGAGAAATGTTGTAGCACATTGATCTGCCAGTCATGGGACTTTTACGTGGAGACTCTCCTTATGTGTTTATACTTTGAAGATAATTATACATTTAAAAGTTAATGGCTAAACATATATTTTCAAAAGTTGACAATGCTGCTGCAGATGTAATATAATGTGGACCACATTTGAATGCATTTTCGTCAGGTCGTTAGATACTGATAATTAATCACTCAAACTCCTCTATCCAAGGCTGCATTAACTGCAGGTCTTGATGCCCAAATTCGATTTTCTGACTATATCTGATTTTTTGACGAACCTGCTTATCTCATCTTTTAAAAGTGAAAAATCACTTGAACACTAGAGTGTTTATTTTTGCTTAGTGTTAATAATGTATTTATCAGCAATTAAAGAAAATAAATTAAATTGATGGTTATTGAAAAATTATGTTATTTACTCACCCTTGTCACTTTCTAGATCGACAGTATACAGTATCAAATTCGTTCTTCTGTGGTACACAAAAGAAGATCATTTTAAAAATGTACTTTTTAGTACATACAATGAAATGCAGAAATGCAGTGTGGATTGTACCCCATTAATTTTGTGTGGACAAAACTGTTAAAAAAAGTGATATAGATCTGGAACAACATGAAAGTGAGTAAATTTAAATTTTAGAGTCAACTCTCCATTTAAGATATTTAAAGGGATAGTTCACTTTGAAATTAATTTTTGATATGTTTTAGCTTACCTCAAGGGCATCCAAGATGTAGGTGTCTTTGTTTCCACAGCATTTTCAATTTTGAAATTTTTTGGTCAAACCGTTGTTGTCTGTCAGTCATATAATGCAGGTATGGGGGTCCACCTTAAAGAGCATGCACAGAGAAGTCAAAATTAAACATGATTTAATGCCTGTGAATGTAAGTACACACTGATGGCCTAAGACACGAAACGAGCGGTTTGTGTGAGAAAACGAACAGTATTTATATAGTTTTTACCTCTTGTTAACAGCCGTCGAACTGATCTGAATCAGATGTCCAACTGAACCGAACTGAACCGTCTCCAACGTGATGCCATGATCGCGTGTGTACGTAGGTCACGCATTGTTTACTTGGAGATTTCAGAAGTTTTACCTTTCACTGAAACATATTTAGATATATCGAAATTCCATTGCAATTTCCCAGACATCTAAATATGTTTAATGAAAGGTAAAACTTCCGAAACCTCAGTGTAAACAATGCGTGACGAACATACGCACGCAATCACTTCTGGCATCACGTTGAGAGACGGTTCAGTTCGGTTCAGTTGGACATTTGATTCAGATCAGTTCGACGGATGCCCTTGAGGTAAGCTAAAACATATCAAAATTAATTTCAAAGTGAACTATCCTTCTAACATTTATTCTGTCAACAATACAAATACTGTCGGCTGAAATGTCCAGTTTCATTCGGAAATACGCCAGGTTATAGAAGTAAAATAGCTTATTATTGCCAAGAATAATGGCAGCACTGTTCTTGTACACAACAAGCTTTTTTAACTACAGTGCCATTGGGAAAATCTGCTACTCTTATTAAATTTCCCACTTTTGTTTTGTTACGTATTTGGGTGGCAGCCGCGGAGGGGTACACCCCCTGATGGATCCGCTGGCATCAGGGTCTCCCCTGGCCCGTCTGCCGTACCCAGGGGCTGCTCTTGGGCCTCCCATTCTGGCACACTCCCTCACTGACAGCGAGGTGCTTCGAACAGCAGCTCTTTGGTAAGAGGTGTAATGATGTTCTGTTGCGACGCATTTTATCCTTCTCCGTTTTACATGATTTCTGCATTTGCTTGCATGTTGTGTACAGGTGGTCCTTTCCGTGAGATGCCCCAGTCCTCGTCTCTGGGTGGGTCAATGTCTGCAGCACACCAGCTCCAGGCAATGCAGCAGGCTCAGAGTGCTGAGATTCAGTTCCAGAGGCTCGCCCTGGAACAGCAGTGGATCCACCACCACCATCATCACTCCCTTGCACAGGACGAGTACTACAGGTGAGCGCAAATATGTATACTGTATATAGATGTGAATGAATAACACTAGCAATAGGTTCACTAACGTTGATACCTGTAAAAATTGCAGTCTTTTTTATTTCATAAAGAAATAGACTTTTTAGAAATTAGCCGCTTTCCGACCAAGTAGTTACAGGAACTTAGTTATAGGAACTGTCCACTTCTAAACAGTTCTAAGCACTACTCTCCCCCAAACTCGGTTTTGCTGCTTGCGTTCGCACTGGCCAAGTGGCCATAGGAACTGGTAGGAGGGGTAACGCAAGCACGGCGACGGTCTTTATAGCGTCATCACTAGACGTAGCGCGGCCACATACAACAACAAACCAGCATGGAGGAGGCTATTGCAATGTTCCTGTTCTGCCTTGCCGGGACCTTATTAACGGAGAACGAACGGTGGCGTTTAAAGACTATGCTTGAGTTCTGTACAGAGAAACACAGAAGACGAAGGCTCCAGCGTAATATGATATTAAGTAATATGACGGAAGAAGATAAAAGAGCAGAGCACAGGAGGCAAACAAAACGACGGGTGAGTTTAGCTAGCATTAGCAATTAGCTGGTTGAATGCGTTATGTTTGTCTTAATCCTCATTGTAATGTTTTGCAAAAACACACCGCGTATGGCAGACAGCGCTACAAGTTCCATGTTAACAGTGGGCATGACTTATAAGTTTAACCAATCAACGTAGACCTAGGGAAAGGGAACTAAAAAAGTCCTTGCTCTAGACTAGGTACTGAAAGAGTTATAGGAACTACGGTCTGAGGAACTAAAATAATCCCCAATTTAGTCCAGTCAGAACACAAGAAAAAAAGGGTTATAGGAACGTTAGGTTCTAGGAACTGCAAAAGTGCCTCCGGTTGGAAAGCGGCTATTGATAGAGCCAGCCTCCAAAACTGATTAACCTGTCCTGTGATTACAAAATAATTTATTGAAGCATCCAGACACTTCACCACGTTACAGCAGCAAGCAGCCTGGCCCCTGATTCAAAATTCAGTTTAGATTTTTCAACTCGGGCGGCAGGCACGAATTTGCGTCAAACGCGTGAATGCACATATAGCACTATCTAAATCATTTGCGCGAATTAATCAATTTGCGTCTACTGTGCCACACTCTATGCCTAATTCGCGCTGCAGGATTTTTTTACGCGCGTAACGCGTCTTTTCATTGACTTAACATTGAAATCACTCGCGCCTGATGCGCTATTCGTGTCCAGTGTGAACGCACCATTAGAATGAGACATTTATATCTACATAACCGTGGACACCCCTTCTATGAAGGTCGACATATTGTGAAGTCATGTTTCTACCGCAGCCGAATGCGAACAAACAGCGCAACAGGGCGCGTTTCGCCGCTACCTTGAAAGTGAAGCCGCAGTAACCTAGAGGCTAGCCATAAAAACTGAGTAGTGACTTTTCCCTTGTCCGTGGTGTAAAATATGTAGTTGGACTGTTTCATGTAACGTAGTTCTTTCTCTCGCTGTATTATGGCTTTGCTATGTGGGGATAAATGTGCTGGTGACATTCGTGAGACAGCTGATTCGTACTCTTGTCATTGACTGTAATACAGTATGTTGCCTTGCTTTTGGCTTACTTAGTTGGGTTTATTTAATATTTAACAATATTATTGATCTGTGTTGTACTACTTTCATGTTATCACTGTGAAGCTGCTTTGATACAATCTGTATTGTGAAAAGCGCTATATAAATAAATGTGACTTGACTTAACTTGACTATGTTACAGGATTCACCAACCCTTCGATCGCGGTTCGACAAGTCGATCTTGGAAGCATTTTAAGTTGATTGTGAAGAGTTTTCAAAATCAGAGAAAAAAGCCTATTGTGTGTAGTAAATGGTGCCTAGGTGATGCAGAGGCGCGCGTGCTGTTACAATCAAGTCGTTTTTGCCGCGCGCACCTTTTGGCTCATGCGGACGCGAGTATAAACAAGACTTTACGCTTTAACCAGCTTAGGCACAGTAACAGCTCATATTTAGCCAGCTAAACTTTTACTACCCTGTAAAAAATACATAGTTGCATAGTTTCATGTGGTTCTTCTCCATCTCTGTATTATGGGTTAGCTATGTGACTATTTTTAAGTTAGGCTACCTTTTCGTTCTTTCATCCTTTCATCATTGACCTGATTTGCCATCATTGACCAACCTTTGCCTTCCATTGCAGCCACCTAAAGAAAGAGAGTGACAAAACGCTGTGAGAAACACAGAGGACATGAAGACAAGAAAATGAAGAAGGGATGAAGTGCAAATAAAAAATAAATAAAACAATCATTTCAAAATTTCAGCACTGAAAGACAACAAATATGGATTCAAGTTTGGATGTGACATCAGAACACATATCATAAATTCTGAACTAGCCTAAATACAATGTGTATATTCCAAAAAGGTGAGATGTATAACTCTGGCACACAGATATTGTGGCACTGAATGGATATTCCAAAACGGCCCGCCCGGAGGATTCCTCGCTGTGTTGTTTCATAACACCAGGCAGAGGCATTTAGGCTGTGGTTCAGTCAATGTACACTACATAATGCCAGAGAGAATGTGTAAAAAAATCAAGTTCACTTTTATGTCTTTGCATGTAGCTAGATACAAAAAGCCCAATGGGCTAAAATTCTTAATCTGTTTTTATTTGTTTGTTTGTTTTTTGGAAAAATACCACTCTGAAAGAGTGTTTATGAAAGGGTGCATGAGATAAACAGCTTACCTTCATAAAGTTTCTTTATCGTGTTCTTATTAAAATTATTAATGTTGTTTGTTTGTTAATAATTATATGATTATATAAACATTATTTTTTATTATTTTTTTACATTTTCATGGTACCGCTGTTTATTTTTTAATTTGTTGATTTTACCTTGTGGGGGGCGGGATGCAAGATTAAAAAAAAACAATGAAAAGGAAAAATCTGGAAATAAAATACCATTTCTTTATGTGTGCAGTTTAATGTTTAATTTTATTTGTGCCTGTGTTATTTCTGACTGTCATAATGACCCTAGAATTTTTAAACTTGATTTAGGTTATATTCATAATGAAAAGAGGGTATTTTACCTCATCCAAAATTGAAATTGTAACACCTGACAAGAAAGTATCATTTAAAGTATAGCCTTCTTATTTATCAATGATTTTTTGTCATTACATTTGCTGTTGTTTGGTGACACAAACCCAATGTATGGTTTCCTGTTCCTGTTTTGTTCATTATGGAGAGTTGCAGTGTCAGCAACAGAGAGCCTCAAGACACTGTAGTAAAAGAACAGGCCTATTCTAAACACTATAATATATTGCATCCCTTAAGGAGCTCTTGTCTCTCTGTTTCGTTTCTCTCGCTGCATACACATAAGGAATTGCATAAGTGTGGCTAATAAGAGACACATGCAGCAAGCGTGAGACAGACTCGTAACACTACAGTGAGCAGCAGTCAGTGAGTGTGGGAAGAATAGAATGCAAGACAGGCAGCAGAGTAGGCTATATAAGACCTTTGTTCATCTTCGGAAAACACAAATTAAGATATTTTTGATGAAATCTGAGAGCTGGATAACTCCTGCAAACTAGTCCATAGACTTCTTGAGGAATTGAAACTTGCCGGCCTCGAAAAGTTATTAACCCTCTGATGGTGTTCCTTTATGAGTCACGTCCTGGGCCTTCCTGGTCAGAAGTGACTGGAGGCCTAAAATGAAACTGCTTCCATCCCAGTAAAACCAATGCAATTTATTTTTGTTTTATAATATTTATTCTTTTTAATTTAGTATTTTGAGACAATTTGATTGCATTTATTAATATTTATGCTCATTTTTTTTCAATGGACATTTTATTAATAACATATTATTATTATTTTTAAATTATTAATGCAATATTTTAGTTTAAAATTGAGTCTAGGCCTTCAGAAAAAAATTTTTTTTTGAAGAAAATTAGCACCATCTGGTTACAGTAGAGAGAAAAAGCGTAGAATCATGGTGTAACCACTAGATGCCATGTGCAGCTCTCTATGGAGAGGCATGTGAATTCCCCAGCTGTTTATGAACACATTTTGTGTGTGTGTGTGTGTGTGTGTGGGGTGGGGGGGGGGTATTTCTTATTTAAAAAATTTTTTAAAAATACATAAAAAATTGTGCATTTTTGTGTTTTTGTCAATTTCCCATTCATTTCCTATGGGGGTAATTTTTGACCAAAGACCACAAGTGTGACTATTTTTTTAAGACCACTTAGCATGCTCAGATCATGACCTCAATTTTTTTGTGTGTTCACATACATAATGCTATAAAAGTCACCCACTCCAATGAAGCTGTGATTTTTAAAAATTCAAAACATATTTTTTGTAGTCTGAATTTATTGGTGTATGTGTATAAAAGTGTGTTTGTATGTGTGTGTGGGGGGTGGGTTTTTAAATATCTTGATGTTGTAGAGTGTCACCCCTTTATTGTGGTATACTTCTTTTAAGAATCGTGGCCGATTTGTAGAATGTATGAACAAAAATTCAGAATTTTTTAGTTTTTTTGTAAATTTCCCATTCATTTCCTAGGGGTCGGTCATTTCTGACCGAAGACCACGAGTGTGACTATTTTTTTTTACGACCACTTAGCATGCTCGCATCATGACCTCAATTTTTTAATTTTTTTTTATTCATATACCAAATGCCAAAAAAGTCACCAAGTATCATAACCTTCCGATGAAGCTGTGATTTTTAATTATTCAAAACAGAAAATTATTTAGTCAGAAGTGACCGAGAACCATCAGAGGGTTAAAGACATTTAAAATAGTCCAAGTGACAGTGGCAACAGGTTAAACAACAACAGATCAATTCTGTTAAATTAAATTCTGAAAAAACGGCTGTTGTATTTTGTACTTCTCAATCATCCCATGGTGCTACCATTTTTATTCACCACTAGATGGCATCACGACCCCATTATGTAGAAGCAAAAGGTCTTCTATCTGGATCACTTGAAAATTAAAGTCAGGTGTGTTTGGGGTTTCAGATAAACTGTGCAGGACAGTCGATCGGCAGGAACAGAATTGAGCACACCTGAACTAGAATATTAAACTAAAGCAGGCACATATACACTGTCTCTAACATAAAAGGTTAATATCCAATTAATAGAGTAACAATTATTTATTAATTTGATTCATTTAAATTTTACGAACTTACCAAGCCAAAAGCCGCCGCCATTACTGAAAACTCGCGGGCCTGCTGTCTCTTTACTTCAAGGTAACGTTACATGTGATTGGTTGCTGCTACGTTGGACGATACTGATTGGCTGCCACGACCTGTCAGGTCCATCCTAATTTGGTAGGGCTTCCGGCTGTCAACGGCAGCTACTTCCTGCTGCCAGCTGCCGATTTTTCGCTGAACCCCTACTGGAGAAAAATAAACTGCTCACAATTAAAGGGGTTCATTCAACCAAAAATGAAAATTCTGTCATTAATTAATCACCATCATGTCGTTAATATGCATTGTGCCTTTAATAATAAATTAATAAAAAATAATTATTATTATTATAATTGCGGCACCCATCAAAGGCCTATTAATGCTTCATTGGAAGAACTTCGCTTGTTCAATGGTAAAAGTTGATAGCTTTTATTATCTCATTGTTCTTAGTACTAAGAGTTGATTTTTATTAATCATTTGTAACTCCAGATTCCAAGAGCTCGAAATATTTTTTCACTTGCATCTGCCATATACGGAGCGCGGAAAGTGTTAATGACAGAATTTTCATTTTTTGGTAACCCTTAAATATTGTCTTTATTATAAGTCTTTATTATCATGAACTGTCCTTGGGATTATATAGCTACAACATGAACAGATTTTGCCATTTCATAAAAGGTCAAATGATGACATTTTTAAGAGACTTCCCATTTCAGCTTCCTGTCATGCCAGACTGGTTTGGAAACTATTTGAAGAATCTACTATTCAAGTAAATTTTGAAGCGTCAACTGTATTTCACAACCAACCTGCCTCACTTCTTGTAATAGCCCTTTTTATATGACCATATCTAAGATGTGGACGATCTGTTGCAATGTGACAAAAATAAATTTAGGCTACCGAATAAAATAAATGAATGATTGATTGACTTTATAAATCTTTATTTTCACCCTGCACTGAACATCATGTGGGTTGTGGTTAGTTATTTTCCAAATCCAGCTCGTGAAAAATAATACTGATAATTTTTACAGAATAACAGCAACTGATGAAGCAAATCATGCCAAACCAGTAATACGACTATTTTGTGTTTTCCCAAAATGTCTTCCTCCTATACACTGTCTTCCAGATATCATGATGAAACATGATGACTTAATCCAGTTGAACTACAATGACAAAGTTTACAGGAATGTGTCAATGAAGAGATGGTAAGCTCAAATGAATCACGATGACTCAGCTTGTAAACAAACACATACTGTTGCCCCTGTTACTTGTAACAGATTATGATGATCACAATAACAAAGCCAAGAAGAGAAATGCACCATACAGCAAACATCACAACATGAGTTGAGTTCTACCTGTGTATGGGAGCTTTAGTTGTAGGCTATCTAGAAAGAGTAGAGTACAAAAAATAGGTAAAATGAAAAAATATTTTCACACATAGTTTAGTTTTCTTGCACCTTTTGCTTCAACAGGTGGATTGGGACACTTATCTAGGGAACAAAATGGGGAAAAAATGATGCAACAAATAATCAAATCTTGCACAATTCCAAAAGAACATAAAGTGCATTTAATACATTTTCCCCAACATGTTTATTGTCCTTTTCTCATTTTATAACCAAAGAACAAGTACACCTGCTTACACCTTTTTACACATCTTCAATTTACACTTCTTAAAGGAAGAGATAAAAAAGTAAAATAATAATAAATTAATTTGTTAGAGACAGTGTTTACTGTCTTTTTCAGTAAGGTCTATGCAGTTTACATGATATTTACATTATCTTTATGTATTGCTCCCACAGCAGCTTATGTGATATATGCTTATGATATGCTTATGTGGTCCATTTAATAATTAACATTGTTAAATTAACCAATTAAAAAAAACCTATAGCTATAGCTCCAAGAAGCAATGGCTACTCACAGTTGCATTTGACCACCAAGGAAACCTAATGCAAAAAAATGCAGCACATTTAGGGTGTCAGACATTAGGCATTAGACTAAAAAAGTTGGCATCATCAGTTATCATTGTTATGTGGAATTGGTATGTCTCATATGAACATTATCCACATAATACACATGGTTTTAAGTTCCACAAGTTCCCCTTCTCATCATCCAGCACGTGTTCTGCTCACCAATCAATGATATTTTTAGAACAAAAGTTTGGAAACACACAAAAACAAAGAAGCTGGCTGTTACAACAGAGGTCCATTTCTGCATTCTCATTTTCAGTATTTCCATAGCCTATATGTATACAGGTTTTTATTTTTATTTTTTTTTTGCAAGCTGCATGAATGTTTAGATTTTTAAATGTGCAGAAAAAACTACAGTAAACTGCAGCAATCTTCACGACTGGGAAGCATTGTCTTTTTGATTTTACCCAGCCTATTGTTGACTCACTAAGCCCCTTTTACACAGCAATCCCAGTTTACCATAAACTTACCTGAACAATTTCCCGTTTGAATACTCATACGTGCAATGGCATTCAGTCTTTTTACTGGTAAGATACCAATCTTCACATATCAGTACCAAAATACCGGTAAACTCTGTAATGTCAATTCATTGGAAATGACCTTTACATACTGAGCTGTTTCCTTTATGTTAGCCCAGAGTAACCTTTTTAGGTCCGCGCATTATGACCTCATGTGCTGCTGGTAATCCTGCGCACCGGGTGAACCTTTTCCTAGAACAACCTGGATTTCAGCGTGACGTGTTCGCATCGCAAGAACGATTAGTTCTAGGAACTGCTTTAGGGAAAAAAGAAAAGCGTACAAAGTGAGTTGTACCGAACTGTATCATGCAGTGGAAAAGCGGCATTTTTTAGCTCCTAATTCAATTCAAGTGTATTTGTATAGCGCTTTTCACAATACATATTGTTATACATATTGTCCTACTGACGGGCTTTGGTAGGGTGTAGCACTACAGTAGGTCTATGTTAAATAAACTGCTAAAGTTGTTTAGCAATGATGCAACATGTATCAGGCCTATTTATAAACGACTAGCTAGATAAAGCTATGGTAGGTAGCTATCAATTCATTTCTAAAAACCAATGGATGTCTATTTATTTCGAGAGACAAATTTCTTGATGGTTAGGTCAGGCGCGTCGTTAGGCTATACATGGGCATTCGGGCTTCAGCCTCGGATTTTTTTTATAGCCCCGGATCAAAAAAAAAAGATTTATAATTATTATTACATTTTAATAATTTAGTATTTATAAAAAAAAATTACCGGGTATTTTAATCTGTCCTTCGGAATTAAAGACGATTAAAATATTCAAGCAGATCAATGTTAGGCTATGCTTACTATGGTTACACAACACGCTCGAGTTTAGATTGCACACCAGAGGAGAGAGAGAGATGTTTACAAAACTTTATTTAAAACACTTAATATTCAACAATTAACATTATTTGTATATATATATATATATATATATATTGTATATATATATATATATATATATATATATATATATATATATATATATATATATATATATATATATATATAAAATTCCAAAAAACATTTCTTCGTACGTTCTTCGTACGTTGCTTAAAACATCCGAGATCGAATGAGACATCCAAGATAATATCATCGCGCTCATCGTGATCCGGCTAATTGGGTTCTTCGAACACTCCTGCCGGTTATGATTAGTATAGCTGGATTGAGTTATCTGAGATAGCTGCGCGTCCATGCGCTGGGTTAAAGGGGAAATGTATCGATAGTAGAAACATTGATCAGCAACACTGCTATTGGCTGTTCGCCGTGGCCAAAGAACGCGCTCAGTTTTTTCTCCACAGAAGAGCAAGTTATTGCTTAAAGGATAAGCTGAATTTGAAAACTTAATTAAAACGCAGGAAACACCTTAAAGTGTGCAAAAGCCAGGAGAGAGAGCTGGCAAAAAAGTAGCAGACAAATTAAGTTTGTAGTTAGATGTTTTTAACACTTATTACAGTATATATTTTTATATTTTATTTATATTTGAATAATTTCTAAATAATTAATAACTCATTGTAATGTCAGAGTCACCACCTACTGCTAGAACATATTCTACATAATAGTAATTTGTACTAACTTTTTAAAAAGCCACTGTTAATAAATGTTTGCCTGTTTATTAAATCAAGAAAAGGGTTGAATAAAAAAGAAAAGAAAAACAAACAGGTGGTGGTCCTGCAGCCCCACATTACCCAGGCAGAAGAGCTGACCCTTGGGTTAAATGTGAACCTTGTGGAGGGCATCCTTCTGTTCAGCTCTTCCTCACACACACACACACACGCACGCACACGCACGCACACACACACACACACACACACATACACACACAGCACCTTCACTGCTGGTAAATGAACTTTAAATGATCCCAATACACTATAAAATCATTTGTTGCTGCATTACATTAAGTAGGCCTATAATCCAAATGGCTGTCCAGTCATATCAGCTGTTAAACCTTGAGTAGTAATGAAAAGTGGCTGAAGCATGTGCAGTAGTAAGTCTTTTTCTAACTTTACATCAAAAGGGAAGAAAGTACAAAACTTTGTAATGTCCATTTTTCCCCAATGCACAGGACGGTGAAGAAACCCTCTCAGGTATCTTTAAGTGCATACATAGGTTCACTTAATTTACACTTGAATACCTATTATATCTGAATGCAATGAGTTGCAGGAGTCCACATCTACAGAAGAGTCTGCACAAAGCAGTGATGCCGAGGTTCACCCCTACCCCTATAAAACAATATTTTGAAAATACTTGACAACTTTAAAAAAAAAACTAAAAAAAAAAACCTGGCACTAGAGAGAGTAGTTGCTTCATATGAACTTCTGAGTAAGTGCTAATATATTATTTTACACAGAGTACATACAATATAGATTATTTGCAGGCAAAAGATGACTTGATCACTGGCTTTTCTTTACAATGAATAATTAAAATAAAACTCAAAGAACTAAGCATATTTGTCTTGTCATTTATTAAACATAATTGAAATGTTTTATATTTTTTCTGTTGCAAGTCGGGGAGGTATTGCCATATGAAACATTTCCAGAAATTTTCAATTAGAAGCTGGCTATGGCACCATCTCCTACGAATGAGCATTTTCGATTCCGGATAAACAGCTGCGTCCAAACTTAACGGGATCCAAACAGTCAATGCCCGTTGAATAGAAAGCTGGACGAAACAACCGAAAGTTAGAGGGAGGGAGATCTGCCATCATAGGTATTTCTGGCTTCCCTCACCATTTCTTACATTTAAAGCAGCTGCGCTGGTGTCTTTTTTTCTGCCTCTTACGATCCAATATTTTTGTCTCAGTTCTGCGAACACACGCTCAGGTCCTGGATGTAACAGGAGGTTGTCGTGATGTTGTATGAGAAGCTTTACAAGAGGGTGAGCAGGATCTAAGACAATAGGGTGAAGAGTGTCTGAGTCCAAGTGCTTACATCTGCGGAGGCGTCCACATACTCTGACTAATTTGGCTTTGTGATCATACTCTGGGGCTAGAGTTAGAAGACGACTAGAGTGAGATACAGGTTTGCCTAACTGGAGTTGGGCTATTTCTTCTGGGAAGATTTCAACTTGAGCACGTCTCAGAAGTCCCTTTTCAGCTTCTGTAGAGTCGTCAGCAGAGAGTTCACTTTCGTCTGCCGCCCCCTGAAGGGAAATAGCAGTAGCCTTAATTAGATCTTGAAGTGAAATGTATCGAGAGATATCTGATCAGTTTGACTGGAGGATAATGCTCCACAGAAAGTATAACTGTGTGTTCTTGGATGTCATCGCTTACATAATCATGAGGCTGTTTGGGCCAACTACTAACTGACTGAGTTAAGAACTGTGGACCTTGATTCCATTGGCTTTTATCGGTCTCCTCTGGTGTCAGCTTTGAGATGTAGCCTGCCTTTTCAAGTTTCTGCACTTCAACATACACTGAAGCAAGATCGGTGTTCTGCAAAAGGCGTTTTCTGTGCTTCTTAAATGGGCTGTTACTGCTTCTTTAGCTGATTGCAAAGGTGAAAGATTTATTTTGGGATTGAGTTGGTTCATAAGAAGAGAAAGGGTGACTTGAAGTTAGCTGAGTTGCTGAGCCTGGTAGTCTCAGGTCTCCTAGGTTGTCAGTGAGATAATCAATCTCTTGTGACTGACAGAATGTGAATGCAGAAGGTCACCTCGTAAATCTACAGGCAGTGCCCTCATGGGCTGAGGAGGATCGTCTTGATCTCTAGGCAGAACTGGCCTGCCCTCAGTGACTGCTGTATATGGACTTGAGGAGAGAACTCTCTGATCTGCAAAATCGCCTTGGAGAAGTCAGAGTACGGGGCATTGGCCGCGGCGGTGATGGCGGCAAATCTTGATATGTCTCCACATACGAACTCCTTTCACTTGATCCAGTGCTCGTACTTTTCGTTAGTTCTGGTCCGCTTTAAATACATGTGAACTCTTAAACGCAGGCCTTTTTTTTCTTAATTTTCTTAAGTCTTAATTTTGACAAATAACAAGTTGTACCACCAGATTTAGAACAGCCTTAAGATTAGCAGTGTTTAGGGAGAACGCAGCCAGTCCATTCTTGTTTTTGGTTAGATTCAACCGCAGTTTGTTGGGCCAGTTGCTCCCCTCCAAGATATATACAGCTATGTTTGTAAAGGACACCATTGCAGATTTTGACACCATTACATCTGCGAGAGAAAGTCCAAACAAACAGTGAAGAATATCAACTTTGTGGCTTAAAGTGCACGTCTTGTAAAGATGATAAAGTATATGGTTCAGATCAGCCAATAGCTCACCTGTTCCCTCCTCAGTAACATTCACATTTACAAGAAATGTGTCTTGCATTTGGTCTTCAAATTTGGTTTTGAAAAACACTGACGTATCAACATTAAGAGAGGCACAGTCAAGTCAAGTCAAGTCACATTTATTTATATAGCGCATTTTACAATACAGATTGTGTCAAAGCAGCTTCACAGTGATCACATGAAAGTAGTACAACACAGATCAATAATATTGTTAACTATTAAATAATAAATAACCCCAACTAAGCAAGCCAAAAGCAGGCAAAGCAAGGCAACAGTGGCAAGGAACCAAAACTCCATCAGATTGGATGGAGAAAAAAACCTTGGGAGAACCCAGGCTCAGTCAGGGGCCAGTTCTCCTCTGGCTTACATTCATATTGTTAACATATAAATATGAAATATAAATATTGTTTATATATAATACGGAGCCATAACATATCGCCAGTGTTGAGTCATCTCTTCCCAGACGTTGAGTCGTCTCTTCACAGGCGTTGGGGCATCTTAAATCCCTGTGGGAGGCTGGATACAAACTGGACCTGACAAAAGCCATTTTTCTCGGGACAGACGTCCCGAGATAACAGCAGAAAGGCAGATGGGAAATAATTAGCATAGCTGATGTTCAGAATGATTTCCATTATACAGGAGTCGGTGTTAGAAAAACATTATCTCACAAACTCTCCGCAACCCAAAACTCTCCGCAACCCAACCATACGTGCCGACACAGCCCATGGCATTCATCTGGTAGGAGAACAAAGACACAATTAAGTCAAGCACAGGCAAAAGGATAAAAAAAAGATTAAATAAATAAAGAACTGACCTACCACAAGACAAGAAAAATAAAGCATCACTCACTTGGAACATCTGTGTCTCACTCCTATATGGAAGTGTGTCCATTTGCCACAATTTCTGTACATTGTTGAACAGTTCGGCTTCTGCTGAGGACAAAGTGGAGGTTAGACACTGTTGTGGTAAGAGATGACTGGCAAGGAATTGAGGGGCCCTGCAGAGTCCACCCGAGTCTGGTTTTCACAGCGGCAGGACCGCCAGAAGGTCCGAGATATACTGGCTCTGTAGCTGTGATTAAATGTGGATAATCTGAGCCAATGAGTGAGAGTGGTTGAGCCTGCTGCAATGAGGGAATGTGCGGACCTTGTAGCTATCTGTATTTCTTCTGCAGCAACTTAACAGGGTAAGCGTGTTTTGCAAGGCTCAGTTCTTTGGCTGTAAAAGCTCTTTCAATGGTGAAGGATTTGTTTGGCTTAAATGCAGAAGCTACTGAGAATGAAACAGCCGCCCCATGAACAACCCGTATGTCTTCTCACAGTACAGAAGCCTATATTTTCAGGAAGTCCTTGAAGATCAAGTTGCTGTGCTGCTTCATACAGTAACATTGTCCTCTCTGACCCGTCATCCAATATAGCGTATGCATCAAGTTCCTTCTCTCCATTTCTCAAGATCACTTGGCTGACCTTCAAAAGGACTTTGCTGCCTGCAGTTGGTCTGTCCATATACAAAGTCTCTACTTCTAAGTTCACAAGACAACTGTTTTTTTGCTGAAGCTTGTGTTTCATGTTTACCTTTGGCATTGAAGTCATGCAGTATTTCTAAACGTCTCTTTTCACATTTGGCTTTAAGATTACATTGTGAGATCTGGTGATCACAGCCACACCTAAAGCACTTCTGATTTGACTTCAGCCAAGACTCCACTGGATCTTGATTCAGCAGTTTGAAATTAGCACATTGACTGAAGTAATGCTGCACAGTGCTGCAGAAGGGGCAGTACTTTGTCGGTTTCTCCTTCTTGACTGCAGTAACACTTGCTGGTTTACTCCGTTCGCCACCATGCAAGACCGTAGCAAATCGTTGAACCAGTTTGCAATTCCTTTGCTGTTCTCTCTGTGGCTGAGAGTAGACTCTGCTTACATTAGTAACGTACTGCGACTCATCCTCTTGTATTCCGAGCTCATATTCTAGCCAATCGTGGAGTTCGATCAGTGTTGGAACTGGGTTCTGAATGGGGTTAATAAACCTTCTGAAGTTTGCTTTAAGAACATGAAGCAATTTGGCAAGGAGACGTGAAACACGTGACCCACATTTGAGCTCTGTCCATCCTTTAGCTCCAAGTTGGTTCAGCATTCCAACTAATGCATGCACTTTGAGGGCAAACATTCTAAAAGATTTAGTGTCACCACTCCTGATTTTTGGGCCATCCATCAATTCTGCAATTCTTTGTAATGCGAGTTGATGTGGTTGACTATAAAGTGCCGTTAGAGACCTCATTGTGTTGGTGTATGGGTACCTGCTGTTGACGTACAAGTCTGCCATGAGCAAGGCATTCTCCTGTTTCAGATGATCAACGAGTATTTGGTACTTGAAATGTTCTGTAGCCCTGGCAGGTAGCAAATTCTCCAGTGCAATTTTGAGTCGTGCAAACTCTCTGGGATTTTCACTGCAAAAATGAGGAATGGTGGAAATAGGACCTCTGTAGGTGGGCTCTACATGAGGATATGGAAGAGAAGGAGGGCACATTGGGTGGTATGGCTGATATGTCTTAGGCTGAGCATAATATGTGTACTGTCGTGGGGTCAAGAAGCTTGATTTGTCTGCAGGATTAGGAGCTGATTGACCATAGCTGTCTGAGTGTCTCTCATATGCATGTCTCTCATGTGCATGGTGAGCTAATGTATCCCTTGGAGTAAGTCTCTCATCTTGATAGACTGGACTTGTAGCTGAAATCCCATGATAAGGTTGCTGATAACCATATGGTTCAGTGGAAGGGAAATAGCGGACGGGTTTGCAGTTTAGACTATGATCTTTATAAGTCCCATACATAGCTGCTGTCTCTTGACTGTAGTTCTGAGGCATAAACTGAACAGCTGCGGGATATTGGTTGCAATCTCTTTGGTCAGTGGACATATAGTTATGGTCTGTGTTGTAGCAACCACGTGGTCTATCTATGTGCCTAATAACAGGTTGAGGATATGTAGCATCTTCTTGATGGGCTAGCTTGTGTTGGGATTGAGTTGGTTTATAAGAAGAGAAAGGGTGACTTGAAGTTAGCTGAGTTGCTGAGCCTGGTAGTCTCAGGTCTCCTAGGTTGTCAGTGAGATAATCAATCTCTTGTGACTGACAGAATGTGAATTCAGAAGGTCACCTCGTAAATCTACAGGCAGTGCCCTCATGGGCTGAGGAGGATCTTCTTGATCTCTAGGCAGAACTGGCCTGCCCTCAGTGGCTGGTGTATATGGACTTGAGGAGAGAACTCTCTGATCTGCAAAATCGCCTTGGAGAAGTCAGAGTACGGGGCATTGGCCGCGGCGGTGATGGCGGCAAATCTTGATATGTCTCCACATACGAACTCCTTTCACTTGATCCAGTGCTCATACTTTTCATTAGTTCTGGTCCGCTTTACACACATGTGAACTCTTAAAAGTCTTAATTTTGACAAAATACAAGTTGTACCACCAGATTTAGAACAGCCTTAAGATTAGCAGTGTTTAGGGAGAACGCAGCCAGTCCATTCTTGTTTGTGGTTCGATTCAACAGCAGTTTGTTGGGCCAGTTGCTCCCCTCCAAGATATATACAGCTATGTTTGTAAAGGACACCATTGCAGATTTTGACACCATTACATCTGCGAGAGAAAGTCCAAACAAACAGTGAAGAATATCAACTTTGTGGCTTAAAGTGCACGTCTTGTAAAGATGATAGAGTATATGGTTCAGATCAGCCAATAGCTCACCTGTTCCCTCCTCAGTAACATTCACATTTACAAGAAATGGGTCTTGCATTTGGTCTTCAAATTTGGTGTTGAAAAACACTGACGTATCAACAGTAAGAGAGGCACAGCCCATGGCATTCATCTGGTAGGAGAACAAAGACACAATTAAGTCAAGCACAGGCAAAAGGATAAAAAAAAAGATTAAATAAATAAAGAACTGACCTACCACAAGACAAGAAAAATAAAGCATCACTCACTTGGCACAAGACTCAACTTTCAGTCCAATAACTGCAACGCTGTAGGTCTGTGGTTTTGTAACTTGGGAGAAACTAAACCAGAAACAAAGTGCTTTAGATTAAGGCCTCAGATCTGTCATTGAACTTCCCTTACACAACTTACCGTATATTTTCCACCTCAAAAACTTGGGAGACTAGTGTTGGGACTCTTCACTCCATGGCTACTCCATTCTGCAGCGCCTAGGTCTTTGTGTCTGATGGACGGAAGCACGGACGGACGCACGGACGGACAGCACGGACGGACGCACGGACATCACGCACAGGACTGACGCACGGACGGCACGGACGCACTTCCGACCATCATATTAAAAGACCACATTCAGTAACAAAAGCTAGTATAGACCAATACAACACAAGTCTACATTCTAACTTTAAGTCATGTACCAATTTCTAGAGCAAGAATCAAACTAACAGACATACCGACACTGAAGTTGCGATAAAAATTCATGCCCTTGTACTTCAGACACTGGTGGCATTCTAATCGGAAGTGCCACACACTGAAATATTCAGATTAAAAGCCCAAACAAAAAACCTGATTGAAGCACACAGAAATCCTTTCAGCACTCAGACGTCTTCCTGGCTCCATGATCCGGACGCTCTGATCTACAGCACTGAGGCTACACAGAGATCCTTGATGCTTGAGCAGAAACCATCAGAACATTTCCCTCCGCAGGAACAGCTGTAGCTGGAGAAAACTGCAGAGACACATGGAAAAAGGACCAACACGCTGTAGGACACACCAACATTCCCAAATTGAAAAATAGCCACACATCATACAGTACCTGGTTCTGGAAACACATATCAGTGTCAAACGGAACACTAGCAGCAACTACATTCTCACTGGGAAGAACGCTGAGAGCAGAATCTGCACTGCTGGAGCCATATCGACGCTGACAGACAACTGGAACGTCACAGAGCCGCTTGTGACAGCATCAACAGCCTTTGCTTTAACCGTCTGAAATCCATGGAGGACGATCACTCCTTTGGATAAGACCTGACAGAAGACATAGTGTGCAAGTTGCGGAGCAGCGGAACAAACAGACCAGCAAACTTAACTACAAAACTAATGTCCACTCACCATATAGATTATGTCAGCGCTGTAGCTACCAGCCTCTCCAACAAATGAATACTCCATGGTCACTGGAAAAAGTCGTACCACCAGATTCAGATCAGCCTTAAGATTAGCAGTGTTTAGGGAGAACGCAGCCCATCCATTCTTGTTTGTGGTTCAGATTCAACAGCAGTTTGTTGGTGCCAGTTGCTCCCCTCCAAGAGATATACAGCTTTGTTTGTAAAGGACACCATTGCAGATTGACACCATTACATCTGCGAGAGAAAGTCCAAACAAACAGTGAAGAATATCAACTTTGTGGCTTAAAGTGGATGTCTTGTCAGGTCAAATTATGAAGCAGACTGTATGGAAATAGATCACGGCGCACTTCCACTAAGGCTTGACCAGGGGCCTATACCATGAAGCCGGTTTAGGTGGCTAGCCAGCTATGTTTCAATTTAGTTTGTGCCAACCCTGGGTTTTAGGTACCATGAAAGTGGTTTGTCTTTTAGCAGTGTTCATTGCCATAGTAACTTACACTCCACAGCTAACCTGGTCCGGAGCAGGTTATGTTCCAGGTTGGAAATTGCAAACCGAATTTGGACCAATCAGCTGTGAGCAAAGAGACATGTCTGACGCGAATAAAGGCACTCCACCTGTTTCTACTCCAAATTAAAGGTCACTATATAGCAGATGATTAAGACAAAATCGTGGCTTTTAGTAAATACATTTTTAGGATTTTATTAAAAATTATTTCTGTAATTATTATACCTTAAAACAATCTCACATGTACAATTTCAGTTCATCAATTATTATTACACATATTTTAAATGAATAAGTATATAAAGGTAATATAAATACGCTTTAGAATCAATACATGAAGCTATAAAATGACTACATGTGGGTTTAAATAATCAATTCTCTCTATACCTTTATCAACTGTATAAACTAACTTCACAACTTTTACTTGCACTGATATACATTAATGTGACTTTCTTTTAGTTGTCCTATTTCATAGACAGCTATTTTATTCTTGCTGTGTAAATTTGTTTAAATTCTTAATATTTTAATACTTTTATTTAATAAGTGAATTGCGCTACTTCTCTCACGAGAAATTAATTTCAATGAGTTTTGGATGAGTTTCACTCTCTCAGCATGTGATTGGCTGTTTGCTACTGATGTCACACCTAAACTCAAGATCAAAGCCTGAGTTGACAGAGAAAGTTGATGATCAGCATCATGGTACCAACAAAGCCTGGTTGGATTGGTTTGGTTTTGTCAACTCAAAACTAATCCTGCAACCCTAAGTTTGTTCAACTACCATCATGGTACAGGCCCCAGGTACAGGTTGGCCATATGCATATCTTGTTATGATGTTTCCCAGATAAAGAACTGACCAACTACAAGACAAGAAAAAAAAGCATCACTCACTTGGCACAAGACTCAACTTTCAGTCCCATAACTGCAACCCTGTAGGTCTGCTGTGTTTACGGTCACGTCAAACTTCGGCAAAACTAAACCAGAAACAAAGTGCTTTAGATTAAGGCCTCAGATCCATCATTGAACTGCCCTCACACAACAACTTACCATATTTTTTCACCTCAAAAACTTGGGAGACTAGTGTTGGCACTCTTCACTCCATGGCTACTCCATTCTGCGACGCCGCAGACCACCTCTTTTGCCTTTGACTAGCTCCGCCCTCCCTCAGGTTCCACCTCCATCTATGGTTGCTGCAGATCAGCCTCTAACCTCAGGATCGCTGCTTCCACTTCAAGGGGTCAGCGCTGTGGCCTAGTCGCGGTCGCCTAGGTCTTTGTGTCTCACTGCCTCATCGCTTCTCTGGCTACGTGGTGTGCTCCACCTCCATCACCTCTGGTAATCCCCTTGGTAATGTTGGGACTCTTCACTCCATGGCTACTCCATTCTGCGACGCCGCCGTGGCATGCAGTCCTGACTGTGGGCTGGGTCTCTGTCGGCTTTTCCCTGCTCAAGGCCAGCCCCCCTGGCCGTCACCACCACCTGCACTAACCTTTCCTCCAGCTACGGACGGCTTGGACGGACGGAGCGGCTTGGACGGACGGGACGGCTTGGCAGCGGACGGGCACGGCTTGGGCGGACGGCACGAGCTGGACGGACGGGCGGGCATGCTGGCAGGCACGCAGGTCGGCGTGGACGGGCGGAGCAGCGGCACGGGCAGTGGCTGGGGCGGACGCGAGCGATGCTCGGGCGGACGGAGCAGCTTGGGCGGACGGAGCGGCTTGAGGACAGGCACGGGCGGCTTCAGGACGGGCAGGAGACGCGCTTGGCGGAGCAGGCAGCTTAGGCGGGCAGGCTGCACGGACGGGCAGGCGTGGCAGCTGGGCGACGGATGCAGGCGGCAGCTGGCACGGCGACGGCTGGCGCACGGACAGCTGGGCGACGCACGACGGCTCAGGACGGACGGGCGGCTTGGCACGGACGGGCACGGCTTGGGCACGGGACGGCGGACGGCTGGACGGACAGGACGGCTCGGACGGGCAGCGGCTTGGACGGGACAGGGCAGAGACGACTGACTTACTTCCGCCAGTCACATTAAAAGATCACATTCAGTAACAAAGGTTAGTATAGACCATTACAACAAAAGACTACATTTTAGCCAACGGCTTGCAGTTTCCACGTCCCTTAGACTAGTTAAGGACATTGAAACTGCAAGACATTGGATAAAATGTAGTCTTTTGTGTTGTAATGGTCTATACGTAGCACCCGCAGGCGTTCGTCTGGAAGGAATGCGGCTTAGCTGGAGGACAATAAAAAGCCAAAGAGAACCATGCAAAAGGTTGGTGCAGATGGTGGTGACAGCTAGGGGGGCTGGCCTTGAGTAGGGAAGGGGAGACGGAGACCCAGCCCACAGTCACGACTGCATCCCACGGCAGTGTCGCAGAACGAAGTAGCCATGGGGTGAAGAGTCCCAACACTACCAAGGGGATTACCAGAGAAGATGGAGGTGGAGCACACCGCATAGCCAGAGAATCAATGAGGCAGTGAGACACAAAGACCTAGGCGACCGGGACTAGGCCACAGCGCCGACCCCTTGAAGTGGAAGCAGCGATCCTGAGGTTAGAGGCTGAGCTGCAGCAACCATAGATGGAGGTGGAACCTGAGGGAGGGCGGAGCTAGTCAAAGCGCGAAAGAGGTGGAGAGCCGTAGGGTAGCGAAGGGGCCGCAAGTCCATGGCGAAGAAGATGTAATGTCCAACAGAGGGAGGCCGAATGGCTGATGGTCACCTGGGTGGTAAGAGAGCACAGCTACATTCTTACTGGGAAGACTGTAGACCAGAATCTGCACTGCTGGAGCCATATCGACGCTGTCACTTTGTTTGCAATTGGAGTCTTATCAAAACGAGTCATGGATATCTGTTAGGAAAGGGAAAAAAATAAATTAAAAATTAAAAATAAAATAAAACACAGGACCATCATCCATTTGATCACTGGATAGCAAACAAACTAAGAGTAGTAATGGTGTTAAAGGAAAGCTTCAATGGTTCACAAAGCTTATTTTCACAATCTATAAAGTTCAGTAAACAACTCTAAAATAAAAACAGAATGCTTCTGTTCACTTCAAAGTCTAATGGTACTTACCTGGTTCTTTACATTCATCAACAGCAAAGAGAAAAAGGATGAAAATGAGCTTCTTCCAAACACAAATCTCCCTCACAGCTATGATCACCCAAGACCAACCCTTAGCAAGCCACTCTTCAGACTCAGACAGATTTTACAAGATCACAACTTCGTAAGACAAGGCACAGGACAGCAAACAAAAGAGGATCAAATAGAGAGAAACAGACATTGACAGCAGGTGACATAGATGAAGCAATGATGACAAAACGAGGGTAACAAGGGGTGGGGCCAGAGAACGAGACACCGCAAACACACACAGCCCAAACACAAGGCCATGTGCCTGCACACAAAACAAGGATCTGTCATGATCCTGCCTCAAGATAGGACAAGAGGGCAGAATCATGACACATACATAAGTTAAATTAATACAGTATGTGCAAATTCACACACCTCAATTGAGAATTGAGTTTAAAACAGTCACTGCCAATGGAACAAATGATCTCTTGTAAATATTCCTCTTGGCGAGCGGCAGGGCTGGACTGGGACAAAAAAGTGGCCCGGGCATTTTGGCCCAGACTGGCCCACTACATATGAACATGATTGAATACAACCGAAGTTTGTACGCACTTGAATATGTGAGATGAAATAACTAAAATACAATTCTCCAATTGCATTGGCAATCCCAGTCTTTCTCACAGATTTTTCAATTGGTGAGTGCACCTGTCCCTCTAGGGGGGTTCGGGCCGGGGCATGCTCCCCGCAAGAAAATTTTGTGCTTTTTAAATGTTAAAATCATCAATCTGGTGCACTTTGAGAGTTCAAAATTAAGAGCTCCAACCCATATTCAGTGTGCAAATTGAACAAAGAAAAATTTAAAACTCTTTTAGTTGTGATAGTGTCTACATAATTTATCATAGTTATAATATTAATCACATGACAATAGCCATATATTGTAAATAAAACACATGCACTGAAAAAATAAAACCAACTTTCATAATTAGCTTAGAACTAGCCTAACTTAAAAGAAATAAACAATCTTTTATTTTGATGGAAACGGCATCGAGCTTTTATTTTGGCGGAAAACATGGTTTACAAACGGGTCTCATACTCTTATTACAATTCTAGTAAAATGCGTAACTTAATCGTCAAATATGCAGATGTGGAAATAATGCATAACTAGGTATGAGTTCCTTCTCCCAGCCTGTGTTTTGAAAGTAGCCTAGTTCTGCTTACCACAGTTAACTATCATAGAACGATGCATCGTTGGAAAAATCAACTAGCTAGTCACGACCATAGACATCATATGATATCTATGGTCGCGACTGTTTCCGAAACCCACTGTCGCAAAGTATCGTTCAACCACGTTGGTTTCGCACGTGGTGGAGTAATAACTACTTTTAATGAAACTGTTTGAGATCCAATTAACGCTAGATTTGTTTTATATAAATTACAGACGTCATCTGAGGACTATTTCTAATTGTTCTCAGTTGTTTTGCTTTATTACCAGACTCAATATTTGGCTCGTTCTTACGTAGTGGAGCGCGTTCGCACATGCGCACTCTTCAAAGGCGTTACTTAAAATCTTTTGACAAACTAAAAGACGTAAATTTCATTTGTATGTATTCTAAATAAAAGACACCGGTTGTACTGAATGTCAGCTTGCTCATTTTGCTCAAAATAAGGATTTATTACCTCCAAATGTCATGCAATATATAACGATGCCTCTAACCACAGGTCGAGAGCTGTCGTTCAAACCACACAACTTTGCGATGCTGTTTGCGAATGTTCGTTGGAACGATGGTTTCGGGAAACACCGAATCGTTGAACTATGCTGATAACTACGGAATTTGCGACCATAGTTAGCTAACGATGCTTTCGGGAAACGCACCCCTGATCATCCTCACTCCTCATCAGACACTGAAGACCCTGTTTTTTTTTTTACGCTATTTCTCTGCACATTCATTGCGTTTCTTCTCAATCGCTCTGACTATTTTGAGAGATACACTGACAAAGTGCACGTTCGCTCAGAGACCATGAAGGGGGAGGTGATTAAAGATATGATTGGACCAGCCAAGTGTCAATCAAGAAATGAACCAATGGGCCTCTGATCTCCGTGTTTCATGGGCCGGTGTGTGAGAAATAAAAAAACCCACACTGACTTTTTTTAATCCAATGCGTTTCAACGGCACAAAGATCGCGCCCGTCAATTAAACAAAACTAAACAAATGGGCCGCCGAGGGATGAGACTGGTCTGAATATATTAATAATGCCCTTTTCTCCAAAAAAAAATTGTGAATAGCTCTTGTATGTGCTCTGTTTTTGGCCGATGATCATTTGCTTTATTAGTTTATTCTTCTGTTTCACTGTAATACCATGAAACAATATTATAAGTTAAAACACGTTCAGTCATTGATCTATAAACAATGGTTAAGAGCCTCCTTTCAATGTCAAAATTTCTTAACTTCCTAAGTAGACTCAAACGCTGTCTAGTTTTCTTATGTAGCCCATAAAATCCAAAAGGAAAGTTTATCATCAATGATTGTACCTCGATATTTTTCTCTATCTTTACATTATTACAATATGTTCCTATTTAACACATATGTCATCTGCTAATTACATAAACTATAAGCTCAATTCATAAGTATAAATATATATTTAGAACATGTATATATTTGTATGGTCCTCGAATGTGTTCACCATTATCAGCCTTTTCACCGTTTGTATCACTCCGCTTGTCTGTGTTTGCCCAACTTGCATCATTAATACAGAAGGTGGTGACAAGTGACTGTCTTTATGAGTGCACAATTGAACTTTAACTTAACAGATTAGTGCCAAAAATATTGATTAGCTAACCTTAGAAAGAAACTAGTTGCTGAAACCAATCTTTAATGCTAATATAAATTGCTCCTTTTCCTCTGGACACAAATGTAAAATAATCCTTGAAAGAGTTCTCATTAAGGTCATTCCTATTTGAAATTTGTGATTGTGTATTGTCAACAATAAGCAGAAACATTCTGCATTTGCATCCAAGCGTGAATCATTCATTTCAAAATCCTCATTCTCATATTTAAGAATCTGTAATATTTTATGCTACTGCCCACTGACATGCTTTTAAAGCTGTTGTTATACCATTTTTATGACCTTCAAACACCTTAAAATGCACAAATGTAGGTCTGAGAAATCCACATTTCTCTGGGGATGCCCCCGAACCCCCCTGTCTAACTCACCTTTGCATGTGTGTGACTGTGTGGTAATGTAATACATATTGGAAATATTTGAAGGTAAGGTAATACATATTGGAAATATTTGAACCTGATTTTTTTTACAGTCTATGGTGAACACACAAAAGACACATTTATAGCTATATAGGCCTATGCATGTAGGCTAAATCTCTCTTGCTAAGTAGAGTTAAACTGGACACTGAAATATTTTGATTATTTCCAACGTCACACACAAACCCACATTAAACACTTTTCCCATATGATTTGAATGTAGATTTTTCTTAAAATGGACTAAAATGTTTAGCATACTCTATCTTTACCAAGTTCTCTTTAACTTAATCTCATGAAGGTGTGTGTTTGCTTTAACTAATAAAGAAAATTTAAATCTCTCTCTCTCTTTCTCTAAACTTCTATAGACTATAAACACCCATCTATCTTTTTACCTGCATTCCAAACCAATAGTTGTATATTAAATAAATGACTTACAGAGACATACATGGACATGTTTTTTAATGTCATTTTTTTTCCAATTTTCAATTCATTTTCAATTCATCAATTCATCCAACATGTGACAAGATCGTTTTTTATATTTTTTTTTATCAGTGAGCAGCTGGAGCACTTTGACAGGAGGATAGAAAAAAACACAATGGCAAGCCATAGAGGAGTCATCTACGGGAGTCATCATAATTCATGGTGTTAATAAATAATTCTGGGAAGGCTGCAGACCTGGAGCCGGTAGAAATAAAAGATCAATGATGGTACTCAACAATAATGAAAAATAATAAAGAAAATCAAAAAAAAAATTAACTGACAAGCTCAATAAATAGAAAAATTGTTTCTCGGATGTTCACACCAAAAGGGACTTCCTTGTCATGTTTAATTTCAAAAGATGATTGTAGGTTAAGAGTTTAAAAATAGTTACAAGGTTTAATAAAAAAGCACACAACTGGAAACATAGCAAATAAGTAATTAATTAAATGTCAAATAATTAAGAAAACATGCAGATTCAGATTATTCCATATATAGCCTATAGATAGAGAACAAGACTATCAGTAATAGTTATTTTATGTTATAACAAGTGTGATTAATATTTGTTAAAAATACTTTAATATTGCATAGGTTAATTATTAGATATTATTTTTATACTATTATTATATAATAATTTTTACAATATAGACTGAGTGCGCTGTGATATCTTCTCCCAATGCTCATCATTGTCACTTTCAGTCCTTTCAAACTCCACTTTGCGTCATGCCTTACAACGCCCTTCAGCTGTGACTTATTCACAATACAGCACAGCCTCTCATACCTTATTGTTTACATATAATATAACATAGGCTAATGTAATATAATGATCAATCAATAATAATATTACTAGCTTCCGCAGCTTTTATTATAAAAAATTAAAAAAAACTCACTACTTATAAGTGAGTCATTAATCAGTCAATACTAATTAACACTTGTTCTGGAGGCATCAGTGACCTCCTAAACAATTGGTGTTTCGTTCTTTGGCACTGCTTTCCAAATGCACCTGAAAACATTAAAAATAGCAGAATTGGGATATAGCCTACAGTGGATATAAATCTTTTAGAATGCAACCAAGAAGATAACAAAAAAAATCTTACTAGAACTGCTGAGATTTATATGGAATTAATTCAGGTAAAGAGAGGAGTATACTATAGTATTCACACAGGAGTTTGATGATCAATTCTGAACACTACCACATACCCAATTATAAAAGGATGTGCACACTTATGCTGTAGGTTTTAAAAATCAGTTGTCTGAAATGTATCACTTAACTTATCGGTTAACTTATCTTATCGGTTGTATCACTTACCGGTTTTCATGGCATTGCGTTCAAAAGTTCTGATATGATTTATCTTTTATTGTAACATATGTCTATCAACAGTCTGGTCTATCTAAGATATTTTTACTAAAATATTCTCTGCAGTGATATCATAAAAATACTTTTTACCTTAATGCTTGGCACTTGTTTCTTTGGAGACAGATGACAGTGGTGATGATGATGATGATGATGATGATGATGGATGATGCTGACAATGGCATACATAATGCCATGATCTCTGACTGTTATTTGAGCAGTGTTACTGGCTAGAAAAGATATAAAAACTAGGGTTTAAACTGAGCTCAATGGAAGCAAAAGAAAAATCACATTTATTTATTTATTTATTCCAAAAAGCAACAACAAAACCAACAGCGACTTTCACAATAAAACTATTAAAATTGGCCTATGAGTATTGGGATTGCTATTGATATTTTTAAATCTCTGCTTTCCCCTGTTGGAAACATCCCTACAATATTGTATGCTGAAAGGTATACAAACAGAAGCACAGTTCTCTCATATTAAAAATAATGCTTAAAAAATGCTCCTATGTTTTAAACAAAAGATTAACAATTTTCTAGTATAAGTATTTAATTATTCTGACAATACAATAGCAGGACTAACTGAAGTAACATTATAAACAGTCCATTCTTCATCCCTTATAAACATCTCTGTGTGAGATATACAATTTACATAATCAAGTCTGATTAAGACTGTATTTCCTAAAACAGTACTGTTAGAACACCACAAAACCTTTCCCAAAAATATTGTTCTCTAAATAGCACATACAAACGTTGTAATGTAACAAGAGCCTTAAACTACTCATAAGTCCATTACATGCAACATAAAAATTAATTTACTTGATCTTACCTTGAGTAGTTCTTAGCTCATCCAAAGCAACACAAGGACCTGCCATGCAAAACAGAGATTTTATTGTTTACTCAGACAATTTTTTCATAAATATTTTTAAAAATATAATTATTCAACAAATAATTTGTTTGTGCCTGTTGGGAGATTCCCAAAACTTTCCCCTAATGTAAGCAATGCCAGTATATGGTTGATTGGTGTATTTCTTACAGCTTCATAACAGAGCTAAAATAAATATTTTTGGTAACAGCTTTAGATTAAAACAATGCATTTAGAATTTAGTGCATTATATTTAACAATATATGTACAATTATTGCGATACGCTCTTCTCTAGGTTTTCTGGCAAGATGACACATTGTTCATAAGCTGTTTTTTGTCTAGGGTATGAGAGGTGATACCTATTTGAATATTATAATAAAATAGACATAATTTGTGTGGCACACATTGTTTGAATGTTGATTTGTTGAATATGATCTTAAATCATAGAATTACAACATTATAACCCTTATATTAAGACACATATTAAGACAAACTTACCATGACATTCTGCAGTGTAAGCATGCTGTTGAATCACAAGGAAGAGAAACACAGAAAGAAGAAGAGAAACTTAATCTCTGAAGACTAAACAACATTCATATTTAATTCAAAATATCCTTATTTAGGCTAGGCCCATAATGCTGATGTTTACCCCAGTGCGTGGACAGTCCTTTCGGTATGTGACCTGCTTGAACTTTTCACCAATGTTTCCTTTGAGAATCAACTTCTGGGGTTCAAGATATACCACCTTCGTCTCATCCACATTTCCATTTTCATCAACCACAACAAATTCCTAAAAAACACACGCACACACACAATGTGTTTTTGATGTGTTCACAATGTGTTTTTGATTGTCTTTTGAAATATGCAGAAGTGTTATCTGTGCTCTGTATCCTCCAGACTTTCTGGTTTTTTTTTTTTCATGTCTGGGTTAAACAAATGTTATATTTAGTGAATTAAAGGGATAGCTCACCCAAAAATGAAAATTCTGTTGTGATTTACTCCCCCTCATGTTGTTCTAAATCTGTATAACTTTCAATGTTCAAACCAAGCTAAAAATTAGACCACAATTGCACATCCTCTGTGCTATAAATTGCGAGCTCGCAAATTATTTTTAAACATTGAAGAAATTTGGTTTGTCATGTGCTTTCAAGGAAAATACAGTTTCATTTTTAGGGAGTTTCTTACTTTTAACAAAGGTCATCTTTTGGACTTCTTGTTTCTGAGTGCACAGACCTTGTTGTGTCTATTTCAAACCAATATTCAGACTATGTTTACCCAAAAATGATCATTTGCTCACCCTCATGTCATGTCGTTCCGATCCCAAACCCGTAAGACTTTCGTTCATCTTCGAAACACAAATGCACATCTCTTTAATGGAATCTGAGAGATGTCTGTCTCTCTACTGACTGTGTGTCTCTATTCATTTGTGTTCTCTCTACTGACTGTCTGTCTCTTTTCATTTGTGTTTTGAAAATGAACAAAAAGTTTTATGAGTTTGGAACAACATGAGAGTGAGTAAATTATGACTTTCCCCCATCTAACACACCTTTTAGTACCACAATGCCAGCAAATGGTTTATTAGGCAATTACTCACCATTGCTGACCATGTTGGTGTGCATGCTCCAGGTGGCTCACTAAGATTATAGGAAACCGAGTGGTTTCTTAAAATCTCAAAACAGCACTTCAAACTTGAACCATTTCCCTTCATTGAGCAATTCAAGAGAATGGAAATAAAGCCTGTTCATGGAGAAAAGGAAAACTGATAATGTCCTTAATGACCCTCAATGTTACAAACAATTTAAAAAATGAGAACAGAATTATCAGAACATAAGATTGTTTTTAAAACGTGCATGAATTATTGCTATTTTCATATTTCTGTGATAAAACTCAGAATAGGCCTACCTTAAGATTTAGAGAAACAGTTGACTGATTTTTTATAGGCCTATGTGACAAATTTATGATTCATCTATTTGTTTAGCTAGGCTATATTAATAGTAGGCTAAACAACTAAAAAACATTTTCGAAACTGTTTATTTTATGTGAGAGATATCTTATTGACGTAAGCAAGGATTCACAATTAGGGAAGGAAATGGGTTTATATTTTAGAATTTTAGAATCACATATTGGCTAAAGCGATTCTGTGTTTGTTCTAAAATTATATATTTATATTTAAAAATATCGCCGTACTAAATCTCAAATGCTGAAAATAAACTGTTTAATTATCTGCCCTGACGCAAATTCATTTTTGGTTTAACTTTAGGCCTACTTAAAAAATAAAAAAGAACATAAAAAAATGTTTAGTCAAACCAAATTACCGATTGTTTTGCGATTAGGCTACACATAGTTATGCCATGGTATAGGCTAGTAAAGATGTGGTTATACAAATGATATTCAATCCGCCAAAAAAAAAAAAAAAAAAAAAATGGTTGGGCTATGAAAGCTACTCTTTTACCCATGGTTACTTTTCGTAAGGGCAGATTTACTCAGATGTATTAATCAAAAGCAGTGTTTGTGCATTTGGCCTGTCATTGAGCTTTTTAACTGGCATCAATAAGTATTAATCTAGAAGAATTAAGGGGGGTTATAGGCTAGCCTATTTAAATGTTCAAAATCTAATCCCCTAAAAAGCACTGCTTACCGCACGGTGTTGTGCCTAATTTCGACCCCCTTGCCAAATTATTAACCTCCTCGTTGAAACCAGTAGCCTACTTGATCCATTTTTGACCAAAGAGCTATTTCATTTTTGGTTAATTCATTTTTCCAAAAGAGCCACAGTATAAGAATTATATAGCCTACTATTATTATTAAAGACATGCCTTTTTTTCAATAAAATTTCAACAGCATTAGGCTACAACCAAACAAATATTTAGTAAAGTTTCAATTTTAACTGTGAGGGCTTTCACTGTGAGGTTGAGATCAACTGATGAGCAAATCCTTTCTGTCTGTGTAAGAGTGAGTGAGTGAGTGAGAGATAACACAGTAGGCTACTAACATCTACCGTGTTTACGTGAATACTCGACATGGCATTTTGATATATTTATGTATTTATTTGGCCATATGGGTGCGCAACCGAAGACAGGCTAGCCTTTTTCCGTGTTGCGATTGTAGCGCGCGCACAGCATCCTGCCAGTAATTCCGTTCTCTTTTTTAATCGCGCTTTTAACATTTCTTTTCAATAGAAAGTACTACACCATGCTCTTTTTCATTACTTCAATTTTGTTATTAACTTTAAACAGAATCGTCAACTGAAATCTGCGTGGATTATAAAAAATACGACACATGTGTCATAGGGGTCTCAGCGGCAAAAGTGAAAGTATTAAACTTTATAGCCCTCTTTTATATTTTTGCTGCTTTTCGCCATTAGGCCTACCTTAAACAAGCTGCAGGTGCTTGAATCCCAGTGCATGGGAGCTGGTTATCGCAGAGACAGATGATTGCTCTGGTAACACTCGCGAGCGCGCGACCAGAACTGAATAGGCGCACGTTTGCCGGTACAACATGTATCTATAATTAGCCTATTATCGTAAACGTTTAACGAACTTCGGTAAACTGTGCTACAAGGAAATTGTAACTGGCAGATTTTTCTGCAAAGAGCCGATGTGTCTTATTTCAGACCTCGCGAGACACTTGATTATTTCCAAAGAGCCAGGTGTGGCTCGCGAGCCATATAGATTCCCCACTCCTCTCGTGAGGAAAGGCGCAACACTTGTGCATGCACGAAGAGGTTATTGTTAGGCTATCTATAGCCTAGTGATTCCTTACAAACTGAAAGTGCAAAAGGTTATATACTATTACGTATATTGTAGATACAAAAAGAGTAATTTTACATGATCATATTTCCGAAAGTAGGCTAGGACGCAGTCAGGGGCTCCAGATGCAACAAACCCAGATGACCATAACAGAGCTCGTGTTCCCATATCGAAACCATGTGATTAGTGCACCATTTAAGTCACTTTGATCAAATTTAATTTTCATATTAATATCTAATTGGAAAGCAAATTCTTAGACAAAATGGCATTATAGCCTACAATAAACACTTTCACTTTTAGAAAGGTTTTGAAGATGAAAAATAAAGACGTGAACTGCACTATTAACTTGCACGTAATGCAATGCACGTAAATGATTAAGTTTCTATCAAAATATAGAATCTTAAAGTAGACTATAGTACTTACAGGGTATCGCAAAATCCTTTGGGTTCATAGTTTGTGATTGACGTAGACGATTTATAAGTTCCGAACACGCGGGGACAGATAACAACAAAAGTTGCTTCTTTCAGTGCAGCAGCGAAAAGAGTGGAGAGACAGTACTCAGCAGGTCGCATTGGGTGTGCCAAGGAGGCGTGCTGAAAGGTAAATTGTTACGACTTTGCCAATCCAGTTCTCACAATTTTTTTCTGGCCACGCCCGACGCCCCTCTTTAAATAAAATGTATGCATTTACTCATCATATAGCCTATAGCGGAAGGGTGATGCGCTGTATGAAAAAGCCTTAAGGCTTTTTTAAAGTAGGGCTACCCTCACACAAGTATCTGAATGATGTCACCAGTTTCACCATGTCACACAAGCATTCTGCAGGTCCAACCATTTCGTGTGTTTGCTTCTCACACTGTTATCACGGATGCCCCGAGAAAAATGTGGATTTACTTTTAAATTGTAATATAGCCTTTGACGCATCAGCCATTGTGTTAAAGACATAAATCGAAACATTTGTTAATTTAGTTGTTATAGCTCAAAAATGTCAAATATTAAAAAAACCATGAATGTGTCCATTAACAAATAGACAGCCAAATATAGTCTAGATAACAGAACGAATACGATATGTTGTCTGAAACGTGAATGAGTCAGTTGCTTTTCTGCACAGCGTGATTAATAATCGCAACATAGTCTGACAAAATCATCATTGGCTCGATCTTTGCTTAAAGGATTAGTTCACTTTTGAAAAAACGTTTGCTGATAATTTACTCACCCCCATGTCATCCAAGATGTCCATGTCATTCTTTCTTCAGTCTGAAAGAAATTAAGGTTTTTGATGAAAACATTCCAGGATTTTTCTCCATATAATGGACTTCAATGGGAACCAAACAGTTCAGTGTAATGAGCACTGAGCAAGCAGAGGACTAAAGGAGGACTGAGGACTGTCGATCGTGAGGATGAAGATCTTATCATTGTAACAGTTTCTGCACTCTCTAATGCTTTCACCAATGCAGACACAATCATATAAATACAGTAAGAGCTTGGTTGTGCAGTGTAAAGTGCGTCATTGAATTCATAACGAGTTTGGCAAGTGTCCAGATAAACTCACGCTGTGTGGAAAGATTGTTCTTTGATCGCTTTCTGTATATTATTTATTCACAATTTAAATACGTTCTTTTTTCATCCTACTAAAAGAAACGATGTGAAGTTGATATTTTAGTCACTGGCTTGATTTACTGATGCATAAACGATTTTGAGATAAAGATTGCCTGTCTGAACTTGAACAACAATTACGCATCAGAAAAGCGTACTGGTAGCTGGATCCAAGGCAAGCTCTTGGCCCAAGTTGAGGACAGTCATCGGTGAAAGTGTTCTTTTTCTAATCAGTTATGTACATTAGGGGTTTTATGTGACATTTACTGTTGTTAAATGAATGTTTATTGCCTTTTTACAAATGTCATGTGTGTTATGATGGTGTTTAATGTTTGACTGAATGAGACTGTACAGCTTCACTATAACAATAGAGTCAGTAAATTGTGGAAGAGCTGCATGTGATGAGCTTTGATATGTCATGTTACTCTTATCACTATTGTGCTGTAAGTGATTAGATATAATAAATCTCTTATCATTGCTCTTATCGATACCTCTTATCATTGCTATGTGATTATTGGCTGTCAGTGTATTACAATTAGTTCAAAACAGGTCGGTAAATTATCATATATCAGATAATGAAATAAGGTTTATTTCTGTTAATTTTAAAGTCTGTAAAACCTTGCTACCGTAAAGTCTTGCTACTGTATTTTTATATGGTACATTTCTGGCAACCACATCTGCTGGTGTTTTACTGTAAATTGAAGTTGAACAGATTTTTTTGACAGTGATAATTCAACATGCCACAATGAATGAGCAATTTATAGAGCGCTTTTACTGGCCCACACCCAAAGTGCTTTACAGTCACATCAGGGAATCTCTCCTAAACCACCTCCATCAGTGTGCAGCATTAACCTGAACATGTTTCAAGTTCTTTGTTTGCATGTTGGCATACTGTATTCTTTTCAGTGGTAAAATCCCCATGTGCTGCACTCAATCTTTGAGAAGCACTGAAACAACCTTAAACTCAAACAAGCTCTTAGGCCTATATTAAATAGAATATCCGATGATATTTTCAATAAAATATAATGGCAACTTGTTAACCCTGTGAAGGTGTATTTGAGATTATTGTATATTAGAACATCAAGTATTAAAGGGGGGGTTGACTGCTTTTTTTTCTTTGCTGATTGTATTTATGGGGTGCAATATAACATGTATTCGTGGTTTTTCTTTTTTAAAAGTCATATTTTTTATAAACTTCACCTTTAGTGTCAGCCGCGCTCTCCTCTGTCCCCTGAACGAGCGGTTCACTTCCTGATTCTATGAAAACACTCCCTCAGAAACATGTAGTGAGCTCAGATTGGTTAGTTTGGCCCGGTGTGTTGTGATTGGCTAAACTGTCGCTCACGTTGTCCGGAGATTAACGCCCTTACCTTTACAGGCGAAACGGGCTCGCAACCGGCAGATGTAAATATGTGTCGAACTGCAGTATCAGTTTCAGGCAGAATCAGACCGAGAAAGCCGCGATGAAGAGAGTCACACAGAACCTCACCACACACGGCTCTTACTCAACGTTTCTGAATGATAATTTGCTACATTTTTTAACTTTATACACATTTGTTTTACACAATAGCATCTGACTGGCAACAATAGCAACTGACTGGCTACTAATGTTAAACACAAACAGCGTTGGCATGTTTACGTTCTTGATCAAATCGAAAATAACGTCATAAAGCATATATACATGAAAAATATGTTTAAAACATTAGTACTTATAGAAAATTCAGGTCCATAATGTTTGTACGCGTTTGTCGTAGACACAAAATAGCATAGTCTAACTAGTAGTGGCTAAAGCCAGCGCTGGCATTTGAAAAAAAAATAAAACACAAGGCTACGTCTTGAATTATACATGCAAATACATTTAAAACGATGAAGTCTTAGCCTACTTACAGATTGTGGCCCAACACTGCTGCTGCCTCTTGTTTAAAAGTCGGAACTGCTTCATGTTTTAGTAACAATTTCTTGTTGAATCCGGTGTTGAACTCGCTAGATTACGATCGTCATTTTCAGGAACATAATCAAACATAAATTGTATCCATTGTTGAGGAAGAATAGCGTCCATGGGAAGCCTGAACACAGAAGACCTGACAGCTGCGTGAACAACACACTTGACGAGTCGACGTGCCTCAGAAATTTGCCCATGCCATTTTCTGCATATTCTGAGGGAGGGGTTGATGCAAATGTGTGGGTTAGTGACGTACCATAACCCAGCTGTAGTCCCAATTCGAGTCGTTTTTGTAGGCAATTATACTTCCTGATTTTTAAAAGACGATATCTCTGCTTACACTGAACTTTCAGCTGCAATGCTGCAACTTTGCAGATACTGTTCATGCAACAGCAACATTACACACTGTTTTAAATTAAAAAGTGAAATCGCAGTCAAACCCCCCCCATTTAAATCACACTTCCTGTGTTCATTGTCATAAGTAAGAAACAGTGTTATTTCATTCTGTTTGAAAAATACAAGTGGATATTTGTTGCGCCACTGAGTGAAGTATGCGCCTGAGTAACTGGCTATCAGTGTGCATCTTAGGTCATGTAGTTCATGATCTAAACATAGATGCCTAGTTGAAACCTGAAACTGTGAGTTGTGACTTTGTAGTTGCATGCATAAGAGAAAACTGAATGATTGTAGTTTGAAATTTGAAATGCAAACAGGGTGGGGCGAAATACCAGAATTAACAACAATACAGGACAGGACATCAAATGTGGTCATAACAGGCAGTGGGTCAGGGCAACAGATCAAAAGAAGGGCAGAGAAGAGTCGTAAACGGTAATTCAAGGCAGGGTCAAAACAGAGGATATAATGATAGAATAACGCTTAGAAATGCTGCTGGGGCAAACAAGATGGCTCCTGAGTCCTGACACTAGAGCACATCTTTCGTCAAGGTCTTCCCAAGGTCGTGGGGCCGGTCTCTCCGGGTGGGTCCTGTGAAATTGAACAATGAGAATGGGTTGAGGATGTCATCCACATTCTCCCAGGACCTCACCATTTCTCAATAGTCGAACTGATACCTTTGTGGCCAGAGCTTGTGGTTGTGCACTCAGTGGATTACCTTTTCTCATAGTTTTAGAGGAACAAAGGTTTGGTTGGGCGTGCATTCCATGGTGGTGGGTTCTGGGATCCATGGCCCAGGATCTCACTGTCCTCTGATCTAGGTTTTGAATCCTGATCTTAAAACAAATAATATTTCTGCATTATAAGCCCAACATTTTAACAAAAATACATAGGCGATGGCATTTTCAATTTCTTAAAGGAATAGTTCTCTTAAAAATTAAAAGACATGCAGTTGATGGACCCCATTGACTTTTATAGTAGGAAAAACAACTGTCTGGCTACCAACATTCAAAATATCTTCTTTTGTGTTCAGCAGAAGAAATTCATACAGATTTGAACAACTTGAGGATGAGTAAATATGAGAATTTTCATTGTTAAATGAACTATTCTTTTAATGCTCGTTTTCAATTTGAATAACATTTGACTGTCCCACTTTAGTCAAATCTGTCTCACTTTGAAAACAACATTTTCTAAAGTTTGATGACAAAGATTTTTTTTTTACAAAAAGTAGTCTAGTTACATAACACAATAGTAGTAGTAGTAGCCTAGTACATAACACAACACAGTAAACAAACAAAAGATTGCTTCAAATAGAAGATTTTAACAATATTATTGCAACAGTTGTACAAATACAACACAAATATAATTTGATAACAATTTAGAACATTCTTTATTTATATCATTATTCTGGCGAAATCCCATGACTCACCTTTGAATGTACTATACGCATTTCCTGTTTGATCACAATCATGGCTGCATTTGACATAATTTCGAGAAAGTCATGTGATTTAATTTACTTGACACACCTTTGATGTTTAAGAAGAGTCAAATGCTCCAAAGCTTATGTGTCCCACAATAAGCAAACATCTTAAAAAATGCTAAAGTAAAATGCATAAAGAAAATAAACTTGAAATCTGAGAAGGTGTGTGAAAAGTGTTATTTGCTGTTGTTTCAAAATTAGCATAATGAAATAACAAATATTCTGCTCAATGATCAGACACAAATCCTAAACATCTTTAAACTCTTTTAATGTACAATTCAGCCACAGATTTAAAGCGTTACACTTTAGTGAGTTGAAAAAAAATTACAGCAATGACATCATAGGGTCCTATAATGGATGTGAGATAAAAGAATAATCAAACTGTCTGGAAGAAAGAGAGAAAAAAAGTAACTAAACTAAGGAAAATAAACTGCAAACAACATTAAGAGAAGTGCACAGAAATATAAAAGATATGAGACAGGTTAAATGCAAAAGCAAAGCAAAGAAAGAGAACAGGGCAGAAAAGAAGTGAAGAGTTCAGATGCAAAAGCCTTTAAATGCCGTTTGAAATCTTCTTGTAAAATGATCATTTTTATCAAGCTTGTATATTTAAGTTCAGTAATTTCACTTAAATGACAATTAATAGGTAATCTTCATTGCCATTTAAGTGAAATTACTGAACTTTAATATACAAGCTTGATAAAAATGATCATTTAGAAGAAAATTTCAAATGGCACTTAGAGGCTTTTGCATCTGAACTCTTCAAATGAAAAAAGAAAAAGAGGTGAAAAGAAAGAAGACTGGAGAAAAGAAATCAGCTGTATGAATATTAAATAAGCCTTATAAGCATAGTGAGAGTCAAAGTGAAGGAAGAGTTACATAATCAGATAATAAGATAGAGAAAGAAGAGAAATAATGAGAGATAAGAGAGAATAAGAGAGAAAACAGTCAAATGGAAATAAGATGGCATGACTCGTGTGAGATTAAAAAAAGAAAGCTCTTAAAAATAGAGATAAAGAAAAAGAAAGAAAGAAAGAAAGAAAGAAAGAAAGAACGAAAGAAAGAAAGAAAGAAAGAAAGAAAGAAAGAAAGAAAGAAAGAAAGAAAGAAAGAAAGAAAGAAAGAAAGAAAGAAAGAAAGAAAGAAAAAGAAAGAAAGAAAGAAAGAAAGAAAGAAAGAAAGAAAGAAAGAAAGAAAGAAAGAAAGAAAGAAAGGCACATAACAGTTCCCTAGACAGAGAGATAAAACATCTAAATAGTCTTTTGATTCATTTTTGAATCAGTAATTTGGAATTTATAAATGATCTTAAGCAGACATTAATGCACTACTAAGCCTTAGAAAGAAGAAAGTCATTAAACGCAGACAGTAAATGGAAATAAAGCACAAAAGAGGATAAAATAAGCATTAAAAAAGCATTTGAAACACAGCAGAAAATGAACAGAAAAAAAGAAGGTGAATAGACTTGAAACCGTACAGCATGACGTAACAGGAAATGACTGGAGAAAATCAGTAAGGAAAGCACCTCAGATTTATAGAGATAGATAGATAGATAGATAGATAGATAGATAGATAGATAGATAGATAGATAGATAGATAGATAGATAGATAGATAGATAGATAGATAGATAGATAGATAGATAGATAGATAGATAGATAGATAGATGTGAGTAAAGAGATGTTTAGCTCAGAGGTAGATTACATTGTGAAAAAAATATCCCCCACCCCAGTGCCATTGCTGTATCAGCAGAAAAATTACGCTCACTCGAACACTCCAAAAGACAACGACCAACATACACACACACACACACACACACACACACACAGTCATATACATACTAGACCAGTTCAGAGTTCTGTATTTCTCTCAGGGGGAAGTTCCACTAGAGGTATTTTACTTGGATTGTATAACATCAGCATTCAGCAGTGCGACAGATCCAGAGGTTGTAATAAATAACAGTGTTGGGCCCATAGATATCCATATAAAGGCTAGATATCTCTGTCCGTGCTGCTGGCCAATGGAGGTCGACGTCTGCACCTGGCGGCCATCTTGTCACAGGCAGCTCGCTCACTCGTAACATTGTGTTAATGGTACATGTACTATAGAGGGAATGCGTGTGACGTCACCTTCGGCCGGAGTGCTGCAGTTTCTCACAGTGAGTGGCAAAAAGACTGAATGGCTGTATATGTGTTCAGCGTGAATGCCGCGAAAAACAAACACAACACATATAAAGTGGGAAAGAGCTTTGCGATTGACTGTACAACTAGATTTGACAAAAAATCGGAGGTATATTTTTACAGACTGCGATAGAAAGAGGAGCAAATGGATCGCTGCAATTCACAGAAACAACTGGACTCCAGTCAGCGAAAGGTGGATTTGCAGTTTTCATTTTGTGTCAATATGCTGAATTTAGCTGTAAAACCATACCCATATATTTTGTGTTGTTATATATATTAACAACTCATCAATTAAATATTTATCATTCCATATTCTGCATTATTGGATTTTTTTTTAATAAACACTGACTAAAAAAAACTATAAAGTTTTAGGGCTGGACAATATGATGATATATAGGCTATATATATAACACTGATATAAGTAATCACCCAGATTTAAACCTATTATTGTATTTATATAAAACATTCACAGGCAAATTTGCTTTATGTTTAGGTCTATATTGCTTTTATTTCCCCAGTGTTGAAATCAGGCAAACATAAATGTCAGGCAACACGATTCCTGGCTGCATGTCAATAATATCCATGGATCACTGATCTTTAGTAAGTTGTAAGGAACACTATATTGAGTCCAACATTTAATTTAAATTGATAAAATTGTTCGTTTTAGTCGCATTTTCCCCTCATTAAATCCAGTCACGCAGCAGATCTTTTGCCACTCGGTCAGGCTGAGAGGGGGTTGTTCCGGCGGGAAAGTCACGTGAATGCATTCCCTCTATTTAAATAACCATAACTTGCTCAATCTTTCTACCGATTTTCAAACGGTTTGGTTTGTTATAAACATCAGAGATGTAGTTATGACACTGCATACTTATGAATAATAAGTGTATAAATAAATAATCATCCAGATAATTATAGCCACGTTAATAACTGTTTGTAAGAAACCAAACCGTTTGTAAATCCATCAGATTTCAACGAGATGAGTATTTGTGTTCATGCTGACCACTCATCTTACATCAGCTTACCTGTGACAAGATGGCCGCCGATGATCACGATAAAAACTCCGCCTTAAGACATCTAGCCTTTATATAGGTGAGGTGAGGCCTGTCATCTACCTGTGAGGCTCTATGAGCACATGATGACTTCCATATCATGGCACCATTATGATAGTTTCAGTATGTACTGTCGATAACAACAACAATACAATAAGCTAGACACTGTGCAGTCTGATAGGTATGTATGTACTTATCTTTTTTATGGGATATTTTCTTAAATTAGGAATTAAATAAAAGTCCCTAAATTTAAATGTATTAATTTATATTTTCAGGCTGTTTTCCTAAAATAAATATCAGCAGTATTTACAATCTCAAGGTCAAATGGTTACTTAGAAGACAGTGGTTCATGAAGTCTCTGTCATTTCCCAGTAAAAAAAACTGTAAGCAGAAGTGAGTCAAAGAGTGGTCTCCATTCAGTACGGAGTAAAGCGGTTATAGCCTCCACGGTACAGAACTTGCCTGTAAGCAAAACAGAGTAAATCAGACATTCTGTCAGAACAATCAGTCAAGAAAGTGTGTTTACAGTTTTTCTCAGTCGCTTTGGTGCATTTCTCACATCACTATTTACATTTGCACAACAGTTAGTTCAACCTCCACAACATTTTGTCATTTGTGCACATCATAGTAGCAGTTTCTCATTCCTTCCAACAAATTGCAAATGCTTTTGGACATGCATCAATTGCTTTCATACAACTCTCTGCTGATTTATAACATTATCATTTGCTTATGTCATATCAGTCCAAATTAACTATACTTGTGAATGCTGAATAGTCATTCCATATAAAACTAATAGTCCTCATTTCATTGCTTGAGTCATCACATACAAAAATGTTGAACTTGTTGTCAAAATCCGTCAAGCAAATTTTACATTTGTTTTAATCTTTTAAAAAAAACTTTTTTTATCCTAAATTGAACAATTTCTCGCAGGTGAACCTCAGCTTTTACTGATGAGAAGAGATGTGCATGAATGATTTACAGTATATGTATGTTGAATGTTCGATATTGTTTACAGTTGTGCATCCAATCTACCCAAAGGGAGTTTATGCTTGTTGTAAATAAGGGTGTATTTTTTCTTTTGTACAATGCTCTGAACAAATTAGAATTGCAAAGACCATGCAGTAAAAATGTGAAACATACATATTCATTGTCTTGTACTCAATTACCGTACCTCACTAAAATACAGTAATGTGAAACTTTACTGTAGTTTTCAAATGGCTGTGCAAATAGTTTACAGGACTGTCTTGAGCATTTTCAGGAAGTGTCACCAAGATCTGACTTTTTTTGCATTGTCAAACACTTACAGAGTAAACCGTCATACTGAAAACATGACAAAGCCATTTGATTATCCTGTTCATAAACACTGGTGTTAAGACTTTTCATCTTGATCGACACTGACACTTTCAATGACACGAATACTTGCTTTTGAGGAGTGAGTTATCCCTTTTAGCAAGTGCACACTTTTGCAGGTTACAGTTAAGTTTTGCAGTTTGTACTAATTGTTTTGAGAACTGCATTAACTGTTGTTCAAATGTAAATAGTGATGTGAGAAATGCACCAAAGCAACGGAGAAAAATTGTAATCACAACTGAACTGTACTTACCATTGTTCCAACTCCATAAGTGGTGGTGGGTCCCACTGAGTGATGGTAGGGGTCTGTTGTGGTATAGACTTTTCCTATCTTAGCAATTTAAATAAATAAAAAAAAATAAGAAAAGATAGATAGATAGATAGACAGACAGACAGACAGATGTTCTTACCCATCACTGTATGCGGCTGTTGCTGCTGCTGAGGCCGACTGGGCCACTCAACATGTAGCGGGATATCCTCCCTAAAGACAGGATGTTTGAAGAATTGTATTGTTATTCATTTAGAAAGCTGTTTAACTTGCTAAACCTGTTTGTAGGAGGGACAGGCCTCATGGAGAACCCTGATGTCATCAGCGAAACCTTCAGTTCATCAGAAAATGCTTTGTGCTTGGCTAAAATGCAACATAAATTTCCAGGTATGTTTAAATTTGTTTGTGTTAGGAGTCCGCCTTGAAAATAATTTAAACTTGGATGAGTCCTTTCAGTGGACATTTCACCTAGAAACTTCAGTTAATTGTAGTAGTCTATTTAGGCTTTTGCAGGATCAGTTAGCAGGGCATGATGAGTCACATTCTCGAATAGCCACACCCATCACCACTATTAGATGTAACACATCTTGTGGCTTTCATTTTAAGCAATAACATGTCTGTGTAGGCCTAGATCATGTCTTTTCAATCCTAAAGAACTAAATGTACTTTATGGTTTAGGCTAGATATGACTACAACAAGTAGGCTAACAGTAAACTCTCAGAAATGTAAAAGTTGACTGGTAACATACATAGACCTCGTGCACCATACAATCCATCTTGATACACCACTCTAGAGGAGATAGAAAGTAGGCACATTACATAACGCCATAAATAAAATGAAATAATATCAATTAAAATTAAATTCACATTTAATGTAAGTTTAATTTAATTTATATTTCAAAATTCCATGAGTTAAAAATAACTGAAAAGATTAGTAATTCCAGTATGGTGTAAATACTAACTAAACGTTTTGTAGTCAAAACATGGCCACTGAGAGAATGACTGACCCGGGATAGGCAGGTACTGCAGCTGGTGTGGCTGTGGCTGTAGCGGGAGCGGATTGTATTGCAGACTGCCCGATCACGTCCACGGAGGCCAGAGCCTCTGTAGGCCAAGGTCGGTGTGGGAACAGCATAAGGGAAGCTGGCGACTATTAAACCCAAAAGTGAATATCAGAGGGCAAAACAAAAGTTCTAAGTCAAAATGGAACAAAGGTTAGGATTAAGAATATATCCATACCTGTGTAAAGTTCTGGGCGTACATGGCCCCCATTACTTGATTGATTTTCCAGCCAGCAGCTACAGGAATAGACAAATAAGGAGAGCTGAATTCTATCAACCCTTTATTTTCATACTTTCACACTTTCATACAAGTACAAGGAAGCTCACCGTTCACTTAATGGCGTCCTGGGGCTTTTTTGTTACCACTCTCGCTGTGGCGTTGTTCACCTGAGGATCAGAGTCATGTAATTGTTTAGTTGTCCCTTCACTCTATAACACAGTAAACTTATCCTCATACCTCAATCTTTCTTCCTCGACGATCGTTCCGTTGAGCTTCTCTCTCGCTCTATCTGCTTCCCCTGCACTCTCGAATGTCACAAATCCAAAACCCTGAGGAAAGGATTGAAATCAAATTGAATCAGAGTTGAAACTCAAATAAAGAAGTGACTAACTCAACACAACTAGACCTACTGACCTTTGATCCTCTTTCATTAAAGATGATCTCCACATCTAGAATCTTGCCAAATTGCTTAGAGATAAAAACAACAACAACATAACAGTTACACATATGGAAATGGGTTTGGCCGAAGGGATAGTTCACCCAAAAATTCAGTCATCATTTACTAACTCCCATGTTGTTCCAAACCTGTATGAGTTTCTACGACTTTACAAAAACGATGATTTTATTCAGCTTTGTATTTTCTTCCAGTTCTATTGTCAATCCGCGTTCACGAGTCCACAGTGACGCTGCTGCATCTTATGTCAGGTCCGCCACAGCGGACTCGTGAACACGGCTCGACAACAGAAACGGAGGAGAGTGACAATGCGAATAAAGTTGTAGTTTTTGTTATTTTTGGACCAAAATGTATTTTCGATGCTTAAAAAAATTCGAACTAATCCAACTGATGTCACATGGACTACTTTGATGATGTCTTTATTTCCTTTCTGGACAAGGACAATATACCGTATCCATACATTTTCAATGGAGGGACAGAAAGCTTCTCGACTAAATTTAAAATATCTTAAACTGTGTCCCAAAGATGAACGGAGGTCTTACGGTCTTGGAACCACAAGAGGGTGAACTACCCCGTTAAGATACTTAAATATATCTTAGTGTTTTGTTTTTTGTCCATACAATGAAAGTCAGGTGGTTCAAATGTTATTTTAAACCTCATTGATTTTAAAATATCAACATTTCTCAAAATATCTTCATTTGTGCTCTGCAGAAGAATGGAATTATATGAGACTGAGTAAATGATAACTGAATGTTCATTGTTTGGCGATATTTAATTGCCACAAAAAAGAGTTATGCATTATACTTGGGACAAACACACATGCCCTTACCCCAAACATTTGCCTCAGGTCTGGGTCCCGAAAACCTAAAGGGGATATTGGAAACATGGAGCCTTTTGGGTTGGGCCTTCCCAGCTCCTTCCTCCTCACTTCCACTTCCTGTTCCACTTCCAGATGCCACAGTAAGAGACTGTGGGTCTGATGTTACAGGTGCCAAAGAATCATCCTATGGGGATGACAGGAATGAAAGATGGGGAAGGGAGAAAATGTTGGAGCAGAAAGAGTGAGGAGGAAGTTAAAGAGAAGAATAGAAAAAAACATTAGTATGCATTTCATGACGACAAACCTTTAGTTCTTATCTATGGTGTAAGATCTCTTATTAAACTTACTGCAATCTAACATTTTATTGGGAGAAAACAGGTTTTATAAAGTGACCACAACAAAACGTAAAGGAGCATTCCTCTATCCAGTGATTCCTCTTCAAGCAAAAGTGAGGAAATGTGAACAAGTTCCCATTTTAGTGAGCTGTCTAAGTACATGCCTGTTAGACAAATAAAAACACAATTTGCATTGAAAATAGAGCACAGTCCAATTTTAAATTCAGTAAAGTCAATACCAGCTTAAAGTCATTAAAGATTACTAGCATTTACAACGTGTAACTTTCTGAGTGCTGCAACTGAAGTATTTTCATATGTAATGCATGGTACACAGCATTTCCTATCGCACTGATTGTACATGACTGTGAATAAAATGCCCCCATGCAGATCAATACATAGGAGTGTTTTGTGCTTCAAACCCAACACATACACTATCCCACAATGCATCACTGATGCCAGTCCGTATATCTGCACAGCCTACCTCACCAAACGGCACAAAACTGTTACCATTAAAAAATGGATTAAGAAGTCAAAAGAAAGTGTATTAAAAATGTTCAAAAACAGAAAGAGCCAATAGCGTAGAAGAAAAAGAGGCGAGCACAGCGTGACAAAAGTAGAGGAATGAAAGGGAAAATGGTGAAAAAGAGGAAGGGAAAATGGTGAAGGTCAAAAAGTTTACAGTAGGTAAAAAAGGAAATGTGTGGGCACAACGTATTATGTGAAGTGAATCTAAAAGCAGTGGAAAAAATTGTTATGCAAATGATAGAGTCATTAGAACAAGAAAGAAGGACAGACAGATGGCCAATTCCATATCTTGATGGAAAAAGTTAAAGCAGAAAGGCTTTGTGACCTCTGCTTTAACTCATCCATTACAGATCTGCAATACTGAGATATAAAGGGCAACAAACAGCTCTGATCTGGGCAGAAAAAGGGGGTGCATTCGGTTCATCATGTTCCCTTCCTTTGATTCTACAAAAAAAAAAAGGATTTATTTTAAGTTTTTCAACCATCATCCCAGAGGTTCCTCCTCCAGAGGAGTGATTCAGACTGTATACTTCTCAAAATCATTTAAAAAAAAAAAAATTCGGTACTACTATGTTGAGATGCTTCAATTTTAATTTGTGTTTTTTTATGTATATAATACATATATATATATATATATACATATATATATATACATATACATATACAGTATATAATTTATATTATCTGCCATTAATCGATTGTTGCCCATAACATACAAATATTTATTTATGTTTATCAGTATCAGTTTATTTAGAAATTTTAATATCAATGTATCCTACATATTTAATTATGAGAAAAAAGAGTTTAATTCATCGGCTCACTTTCAGTGCATTTTACCAGAAGTTGAATAATTCCTAAATTATTTTTCTGTTTCTATAAATAAATTCCACTGTAATGACTAACCCTCCTTAGTGTTCCCTCTAATTGTACAATATACAGAATTAACACAATAAAAAGAGCACAAAAATAGAAATGATGGGTGTTGATGTGGCAAGAGAGTAAGGAAGGGTCAAGAACCGAGTGAACCCCAAAACGGAGAGAAAAAGACAGAAGCTCTAAACAGGGGAATTCAAGCAGCTTACGCATTTCAGCATCAAATTTTACAGGTTGATTGCAAAACTGCATTATTGTGCCATTTTTTGAACCAAGACAGAACAGTGTATTAATAAGGAAGTAAGAGGTAGGAGAGATTTACGCACAGACACACACACACACACACACGCATCCACACACAAACAGATCATGGTTATGGTTAACTCTGAGCTGGCCGGGCTGATTGCTAGCTGTAACTGACTACGAGAGCAGACAGTCACACAGAAAATACTGTTGAATCATCATCATCACTACATTCATCCAGAGAACACAGGCTAGGGAAGGTTTTGGGAAAAGTGACAGATTGAGGGGAGGTGTGATGGGAAGGTATATGATGATATCACGTCACGATGCAGAGTGCTTTTCTGAACTGGACCTGGTTAACATAGATGAGGGGAGGGGTCATCCCGTCTCGATTCCCCCCTTGACCCCTCCCTCCACGGCGGCGTCTCATAGTCCCAATATCTGGCTGCTCTCTAGTGATATAAGCAATGTGGACAGAAGATGGTGTGACAGAGAAAGAGAGAACTCATTGCATAAAACTTTTTCAGTGAAAAAAACTTTCATAGTGAAATTATTACTCTCAGTCCTTCCCACAATTCCTTTGTTAAACTTAAAATGGCCTTCTGCCATTACCCCATGAGCCATTAGTAATGGCCCAAAACACATTCTAAAAAAACACATCATACATATCCATGGTGACACATTAGTCATGGGTCCAAGAGACAATATTTCAGCAATTACAGATTGTCCTTTAAAAACAATATTCACATCTGGGCTTAAAAACATTAGAAAATGCATTTCAGTGCATTGGTCACACTGAAAAAACTGAAAAAGTCACAGTCATAATAATAATAATAATAATAATATATTTGAGTACAACTAATATACAACTAATATACAATTAATATACAATTAAATGAATGTATCTCAGGTTGATTCACTGGGGATATATTTTAGGGGTTTTCAAAGTTTTGATGCCATGAACTCAAAAATATGCTTATCATTATGCTAAAATATAAACAGCTATATAATTTCATGTATTTCAAATATTAAGCGTCATATTATATCTTACAACATGCAACATGTACAAAATTATATTGTCTTTACTGAAGCCAAAGCATCTTATTATTATATTATCTGGAGAATATTTACTTTTTGTAATAAGTTGGCAATATATTTATATAATATATATAATTATTATAATTTCTTACTGTTAAAAATTTGGACTTAAAATAAACTGAATCTAATACACTAAATTAACTAAATTACAATTTAATAATGGTAAAATAATCTTGTGAATTTCAACTAGGCTGTATAAAGCAAATGAAACAGTAATAATTATACATATACATATAATAATAATAATTTGTTACATTTATATAGCGCTTTATATATGGAAGGGGGAATCCATAATATTATCCTATATTATCGTACTATAGGCTACTGTATAAATGAGCTTGTTAACTTAAAACCTAAACTAAAATACATTTTCTGTTCCTAGACCCCATTTTGAAAACCCCTAAAATATATTAACACATTATTCAGAATCTAAATTAATGTAATTCATGTTAAGAGTAAATACAGATGAGAATGAAACATAAAATTCAAACACATCTCTGAATTTCTGCTTATTAAAGTATAGTATAAAAACATTTTAAGATTAAAACTTCAAACTTTAAAAGTTCTTTGAAAAGAGAATTAGAGACCAGAAGAAGAGGGACGTTTGAATATGTTTATCTTCCATAGTAAACTTAAATAGGCTACTCTATATGGTGCCCTGAGCCAGCTGAATTGCCATACATGGACAAGGCAAAGGAAGGATGTGTAAAGGAGAGATATTTTAGCTCAGACCAGGAGATCCCAGAGGACCGAAGCATGAGATTATATATCAGCAGCCCATACATATTCCTGACATACCTTCCCTGACACAAATACATCTGAATACGCTGCATTTTACTGTGTGTATATACAGAATTCACAGCAGTTGCACAGTGTTGTCACTGTAAAATAATAATAGTTTATACTCATCTGGGCACTGCTTGACCTGTTGCAGCATTATATTATTAAATCAATCTTTGTGCTTGATTTATATATATACACTTGGATTTTTTTAAAGTTGTGTAATATTTATTTTATTTACTTTTGAGTTTACTAACAAATGCATTTTCAATTTAAAGTTATTTCTAATTTAAGTTATTTCTCTACTTTAGATTCCAAGTGTTAACTGATGTTTAGGATATGCATATTCTTCTCTAAAACACTCTTTGTCCAGTCATTTACTGATCGGGTAATCAATCTTACTGTGTTATTGGCAGGTAAGACTCCGTCCGTCGTGCTGAGGGCCCTGATAGACTTCTCAATTGATGACTGATCTGCATATTCTGAGTTTGGGTGGGCAGCAGTGAAATCGAGGGCTGGCAGTCGGGCAGCAGGTGTGGGTGGGGCTTGTCCAGGTGGAGGGTATGAAGGGGGTTGGGCATAGACCTGAGGAAGTGAAGGGTCACCATTGCCTGGCCCCGCCTCTCGGGCGGCAGCACCCTATAATGAGACAGAGATGCTGTTTACTAACAGAAATATAAGTTCCGTTCAAACTCTTCATAAACTGTTCAAGAATCAGGTCAAATTAGAGAAGATCTGTCTGTAATTAAAGGGATAATTCTCCCAAAAATGAAAATAATCATTATTTAGTCATCATTTAATTGTTTAGCAGGAAAAAATAAACTCATACAGGTTTGGACATGAGGGTGAGTAAATGATGACTCAATTTTCATTTTAGGGAGAACTATCCCTTTAAATGCAGGACATTTCTTTTTTTTGTATTTTGATTCAAGGCCTTCATATTTAATATAAGTACTCTTACTAATTTTTTCACAAAAAAATTTACTTATTATAAATGCCAAATAAAACTGACCTGAATTTACCAACTAGAATAAAGAAGCCCGTTACAGTCTGTTTGCAGAAATGCATACTGCACATCACATATTATAAGTACTAAACACAGCTAAACCGGACCTCGCATACAAGTCTTAGCAAAGACACAATTTATAAAAAAAGGAGTATAAATGTAGTATTAATGATGTATCTCACCCCTTCAGTGCATTCCACAGACGGCCCAATACTCACCAACAACTGAAGCATGCTTTTAATGCTAAGCTTTCACACGCCCACCCCACCATAAGTCCCTCGCACCCACCAATCACAGAGCACCAAACCTTTCTCAAGGGGGTCTTTACACCAGCTGTGTTCATTTGTTCATGTCAATCATCAACCCATTTCCCCCTCCTACACTGTTGACACTCAACAGGCACGTCTGTTTGGATTCAATAAGTTGATTCTTACATACAAACACCTCAATGTTCTTATTCGTGGTCCTAATCATGTTTTTACCTTTATTTATTTTCCAGACCAACCAGTTTTCTGTGACTATTGAAAGTACAGCGTGTATGAAACAGATAAGGTAAAACAGGTAAGATCACTTAAACACATTGAAATAACTGTTCAGTTCAAACATAGAATAAAACTGCACAAAAAGTGGGAAGTTAAGACATTAAATTTACTCAAATATAAACTGTAACACAAATAGCAGAAACTTCTAATTATATTGATAGTGTTGTCAAGCTTGGGTGCTTGAGACAAAAAAGATCTTTATAAATTCAAAGGTTTTATTTTATTTTTAAAAATAAAATAAATAATTGGCAAAATTATAGATAAAGAAGCACTTCACACTTTCTACGCTGTAAATAATTATAATTAATAAGCTATAACAACATGTGTTTTTATATTTGCTTAATTCAAATAAGTTATAAGTTATACAAGATTCAACTAATTTTTAAGTCAGTTTAATGTAATTTAAGGTGAAATTACTTTGACATAGGTGATTGTACCTAAAACTTAAACTTTTTTTACACTAAGTTTTTACTCTTTATCACCAAGCAGATAAGGCAGAGTAAATTTAGACTTTACTGATAAACTGTGACACTAAAGACACAGCTTTGATTAAATATCACAGCCACACATTTTCCTTAAACAGAAACAAAAGGGTTGTATTACATCAGTGTCTGTTTCTCATCTCATCACGGTAATTAAATACAGAATTACAATGTTTTCTGTAACCACTGTAACATACTTTCATTCTTTAAAAAAAAACAACCCACAGGAGCAACCTGATACCCCTTAATAAGATTTACGAGATGCAACAGGTGTTGTCAGTACCCGCAAACTGAAACACTACAGATTGCTGACTCAAAATGTCACTCGATGTGCTGTTGTTGCTGCTGCCTCAAACCGAATCAAAGATCAAAATTAAGAAGTGCATAACAGACTTTAAGTTAAAAAACTAGGCTACTGCTTTTGTTTGCAACAGAATACCAGACCATGTTCTGGCACAGGGGTTAAGGAGAACAATCATAAACATGATATAATTGTTCAACAAACACCATTATTATCTTGGCATTCTGAAAATAATCTGTTCAGTTTGCCATCGTACTTCTTTGTTACTGTTAGAGTATTTAAATAATGCCTCTATTTTCAGGTCTTTTCAGGCACACTGACAGATACGAGATTTCTTCCCCCTCACACACACTTTGGCCTCTTCAGCTGTCAGGATTGGGGTTAAAGATCAGAGGCAGCATGCCAGGTGCCACATCTGACAGCTGCGGGATCAATCAAACACACACACACACACACACCACACAGTCCTGATGACAAGAACTGCGTATGTAGTCTACTCATGTATTACAAGGCTCTTTGGAATACTGGATTCGGGGTCAGAGATATATATCGACTGCTAAACAATATCAGTTTTGTCCAAAGCAGTGTTTTTTTATTATCATTATTAATATACTGTTATAGTATTCATTTTAAATTAGCTTCTATTTGTACATTTTAGTTTTAGTGTTAGTCATTTTATTATGTGGTATAAAAAACTAAAACTCAAACTGATATAATGTATTTAAGTTATTTAAGATAAGTATCAAATAGGTTATATTTAATTTTATTTCAGCTTTATTTCAATTAACTGATCCAAAGCCATATTAAAATGGGATTTTTCAAGTAAAAGTTTACATTGTTTAACTCTCTTTAAACTCAAATCAGCAATTTAGATAAATTTACATAAATGCAATATCAATGCAATATTGGTTCTGCGAGTTATTATTGCAAAATAAACAATTTTTAAGATAACACATTACTTATCAGATTCACATTGTGGTCTTTACAGTATTCCTATATTCATTGATCCATTAATTAATGCACACACAAACATAGAGGACAAATTCTACAATTTGTACAAGTATTTGTACAAGTATTATCATCATGTTGTTCCAAACCTGTCTAAATTTCTTTCTTCTGCTGTACACAAAATAAGATATTTTGAAGAATGTCGGTATCCAAACACTGTTTATTTTCCATACTATGGAAGTCAATGGCTGCTTCCAACATTCTTCAAAATATATTATTTTGTATTCAGCAGAAGAAAAATCAGACAGGTTTGAAACAACTTGAGGGTGAGTAAATTATGACAGAATTGTAATGTTTAGGTGAACTATTCCTTCAGAAGCAACAAAGAAATTGCCTCTGTTAATACTTCCCACTTCTGAAATCGTGATTAGCCTACGAGCTAATTGTTGACTTAGAGAGGGCGGTCGTGTCCGATAATTCCGATAGCACGTGAAGGCAGCATAAATCGGTCACCGTGTATAATAATAAGGCAATCTGCGACTATGTATCTATTTCTCTTATCTGTGTGTTTGCGGGAATCGGAAGTGAGAACAGGGTGACACTTTATTTTTCGGTGTCCTTATGTTACTATAGTCTAATAACAGTATAGGCAACATTATGCGTTTTTGGATGGAACTAACCCTCAACCATTGCAAATACATGTAGTTGCTTAAGATTACTCAGTACTAATATATAATTACACTGTAACAATGACACCTTAAATTAAAGTGTAACCGAGTAACAGATGAAAATACATAACAAGTGTGACATAGAGAAAGAGCAGGCACACCGTTTATCAGCTGTCCTGGAAACTCTCTCTCACACACACACACACACACACACACACACATTCACTCACTGAACCTGTTTTCAGCTTGCCATCCCTCAGGTACACATAAAATAACAGAGGTACACAGCGTCCTTTACTGACAGAGACAAAAACGCATTTCACGTCCTCACGACCCACTTGATGACACTGTTTACTTCAGTACAAACGAAGCTCAGTGATTGGTTGATTTGTTCAACCATTTACCAGACATGTGACAGTCAGAAACTCCACACGGAAGTTCTTAAAATGCTCATAAATTAATAAACAAATAAATAAAAATACATTAAAAATACTATTCCAGAGAAAGTGTGAAAGAGGAAGAGAGAGAAAGGGACACTTTTACCTGTACAATGCTGGGGTAGCAGGAGGCTGTCTGCGGATAAACAGGGAGTCCATAGGGCTGAAGGATCACAGTAGGGGAGGACAGCATGGTGCATAGCCAGAGAAAAGGACAGAAAAAAGGGAACCACTGACAAGGGATGGGAGACCAGGAGGGGAGAGAGGGAGAAGGAGAGCTTTCTGAATCAAGAAATACCAGACTGAGAAGTTTTAGAATCCAAACAGAGGAGGAGAAAGATCCAAGGGTGTGAAAAAGAAAAGGGTGAAGAAGAGTGGGTTTCACTGCATTAATAAAACAAATAAGCTATAAGCAATAAAAAAGCAAGATTAAAAAAGGCAAAAATAAGACCTTCTCCTGAAAGTTAAGAGTGCCGAGTTAGTCTGTCTCACACATGGTAGAGGAGATCAGTACTGAAAGACTCTGGGACACACGCATGTGTATGTGTGTGTGTCAGTCAGTACATTTGATAGACAGAAACACATGCTCAGAGTTGTGTTACACTCCTTTATAAATAGCCCCCCCCCCTCCTTTGGTTGTCCTATATCACCCATCATAGAAATTAAACAAGCATGCAGTTATTCATAATTTAGTCCAAATTTAATAACATTATAGAGAATAAGCCTATAATAATAATAATAATATTTTTTTGTCATTTAATAATAGGCCTATATATCAATTATTTCACAAGAATATCGAACAAAGTGTCATATTCAAATCACTGGACTATTCTAACTCAATTGGCTATATGTTTATAATTTTATTTTAAATAGCCTAAATAATTCAGGCCTAACACTTGAGAAATGTATGTGAATGTAAAAATAAGCTTTGTTTGTATATAAAAAAGTTATGCTACTAAATCAGCTGAATGCAATAATTAGTAAAAAAAATAAAAATAAAAAGTCAAGAAAAAAAACTGAATTGGTCTCATTTGTTGCATGCTGCCTTTATGCCCATTGTATAGGCTACTTTATTTTGTATTAGGCCTACTTATTTATGTTATCTAACAAAATTTTTTTACTTTGCATGAATCAAACAGTGAAAGAAGAGTGACCAACTTTAGATTTGATTTCTAGAAGCCTTTTCGTTCATAGTAGCTAATGGGCTCTATGCACAGCTCCACTCCTGAACTTCAGCCAGTTTCTTGTTTCCTGTCTGGCATTATTGGGCACATTGATTAATTCAGGTGTGCTGATTGTATCTGATTGTATCTGATGTATCTGATTGTTGCCATGACTACTGAGGTCAAGCACACCTGAATTAATCAAATTGTCCAATAATGGCAGACAGGAAACAAGGAGCTGGCTGAAGTTCAGGAAGTAGTGCAGTTGTGCATAGAGCCAATTCATTACCAAGGTCACAACAGTCTGGCAACACTTGAATCAAATTTCCCCACTTGTAATATGACTTCGTTTGGTCATTCATGTGCTTGAAAAACTCTTCCAATTCCACTTAAAGCCTTTATGGATGATTCTCTTCGCTCAGTTCTGAATAAGGCGCTTTTAATTCATTTGTAAATAAGGGACATCATTTTATAGAAATGCGCCATTAAGCCAGTAGGGGGAAGCAAATGATTCATAAATAGGGATTTAAACGGAAAACGCAAAGCTTTGTGGGTACTGTAGTTTAACAGCCGTTTATAAATTTCCGGCGAGGCTGACACGCGCTCTCTTTACTCTGCGAGCCTGACACAGACAGGTAATGGCGGGCTGGTCCTCCTTATTCTGTAAAAATTACTCATCGTTTGTGCTTTTTTATTTAACATTATAAAACGTGTGCATAGTAATGACCCAATCTTCACGCCCAGTATTGTTGTTGGTTACATTAAAGCTCGTTTCTCTGCTTACCGCGCGGTGTAAGTTAGCGCAACGTGTTTTCATAAGGCTTTCCGGCCTAGTCATGAAATGATCTCTCATGCTCCTAATTTGTTAATTTAATTTTCGCCTAAACGGTTGATTACATGTTTCTTAAAGTATAATTTGAAACCATATGATAGTATAACATTTTGATACAAAGCCTTATGTTGCAAAGATGAGGAAACACTGTGCCGGTTAAGTGTTAAACATTAAATGTATAATATTTTTTTTTTACAATGTCAACTAAAATGTTTATTAATTCACAGGCGTCAGTAAGTCGCCATGCCGGTTGCCAGGAGTTGGGTTTGTAGTAAGACATACGTCACCCCAGACGTCCCTTCGAGAAGTCACGTCTCGACCAGGAGTTGAAACTCATTGGTAAGAACAAAATGAAGGAAACCTATTTTGTGACTTCTGTCCCTAATTCCATTTGTTTAGACATTACGTTTTAAATCCTTTTTCCCACAGGCGAGTATGGACTCAGAAACAAGAGAGAAGTCTGGCGTGTGAAGTTCACTCTGGCCAAAATCCGCAAAGCTGCCAGAGAGCTTCTCACTCTGGATGAGAAGGATGCTAGACGTCTATTTGAAGGTAGATGAAATGTGACTTGTATCTGAAACTGAGTGGCCAATGATTAAAATGTTACAAGTCTGATTGTCAGTGCTGCCTAGAATTCCTCGTCAATGAGGCCATCTATTTTTTTATTTTTTTAACTTTGATGTTTGGTATTGTATTTATGCCTTTCTTACCGATTTATCATCTTATTCTAGGTAATGCTTTGCTTAGGCGTCTGGTGCGTATTGGAGTGCTGGATGAGGGCAAGATGAAGCTCGATTACATTCTGGGCTTGAAAGTGGAGGATTTCTTGGAGAGGAGGCTGCAGACCCAGGTCTTCAAGCTTGGCCTTGCCAAGAGCATCCACCACGCGCGTGTGCTCATCCGTCAGAGGCACATCCGGTAAGTTTCAGAAGTGTGCTGGATGTCTAGAACCCTCTTAGTTTAGGACTTCTTAACATTGTAAACCATTTACCTGAACATCTTGTGCCATTGAGGTTCTCTTCCTCTTTCATTAGCTGACCATGTTTAAACCTCCCGGTGAGTGGGAATGAAATATTCTGCAAGGTCAATTCGGTGATTATACCGTATACCTTTGCTTGTAATAAAAGCCCAAAACCCAGAGCTTTCCATGACGTCTAGGGTGCATTATTGCACAAAACAGTCGACCAGGTAACGTATGTGGGCACTTTGGCAGGTCTTGTACTGTAATGTTGCTACAATTTCTCTTGGCCAGTGATTAAAAAAATTGAACTGTCAGATTGTCTGTGGTGTCAGAGAATTCCTCGTGAATGAGGCTCTCGAGAGTAGCAACATCAGTTCATGAAGTGAATAAACTTCATTGCATGTGGCTACATTTTTATTTTTCTCGTTCTGCAGGGTGCGCAAACAGGTTGTGAACATCCCATCTTTTGTGGTGAGGCTGGACAGCCAGAAGCACATCGACTTCTCTCTCCGCTCACCATACGGTGGTGGTCGTCCTGGCCGTGTGAAGAGAAAGAACGCCAAGAAGGCCCAGGGTGGCGGTGGAGGCGGTGATGATGAAGAGGAGGATTAAACTCTTCCCTTTCAGAGGGATGTGGGCACTCAGCAGTGCTTGCTTTTGTTTCTCTTCTCCCTCAAATTTTCAATAAAAAAGGTTTATTCCAAATTGTATTTGCTTGTCCTTTTCAAGTGATCTTTTAACTAATGCTACAATTACTGAATTGGGTAACACTTTATTTTAATGCGCCATTGTTACATATGTTGCATGTAATTACTATAGTAATATCTATAAATTATGCATAATTACATGCAACTAATCCTAACCCTTTAGTAAGTACATGTAGTTACTTAATATGACTTGGTACTTAAATGTATAATTACAGTGTAGCAATGACATTAAAATAAAGTGTAACCCTGAATTGTCCATGAGCTTCAACATTTTCTTGTTGTGGTTTACCCCCTGAGGTTTCTAAATGGACCCAATGGTTTGTGTTGCAAGACTTGAATTTATTATTTTGTGATGAGTTAAAATATTGCTGCAGAATATGGTTTTAGTTCCTACTGAAAAGTGCAGTATATGGTAAAGCTATTTGTGCTACAAATCAGTGTTCACTAAAAGTTTGCAATATAAAGCAGTAAGGTATATTTGATGTAGAAAAAAGGATGGATGGAAAATAATGCATTTTCCCCAATCTGGGCCTGTTAGGCTGAATGCATGTTCTAATCAGATTTATTGGTTCTTTTTGCAGATGAAACTTAAATATTTGAAATACACATTTAATCATAGTTGGATAGAAAACTTCAAATCCAGAAATTGAACCCACTGTCACTGGGGTACATTGGGTATAAGCAGCCACTGAATCTACACAATACCACTTAAAATACATTCAAATTATATACAAATGGAATCTTATATATTCATATATTTATGATTGCACTCGCAGCTAGTCACAACTTACCTTAATACAAAGTTTTAGTTAAATTATCTATTTACGTAATTGTGCTTTGCACTCTTTACTGGATGGTAAGCACTTATCTTGAAGTCTTTTTTGTGCTTAGTCCTGAAATAGCAACACATTCTTCATTTATAGTTCATCCTGGGGACTGGTTTGACCTCTCATTTCAGTGCATCCCACTCCGCTTGTCTGTTCGCTGTGAGTGAGGTACAATTTCAAACTAGCTTGTATAACTTGTGTGAGAAGCTGTAAGTTACATTGCACTTAACATCACAGGAAAATGATCAAATATTCCATATATCTTACCTTTCACCATCCTTGTCCAGTGTTTTAGCAGTACGAAAAAAAGAAAAGAAAATATGGTCATACTTTAGTAAAAAACACAAAATTATGATAAAACATGTCACGTGTTAAGGGAATATTGGTGTGTTACTGGTATTTGCTGACCTTTGGTCGCTGCCCTGCTTGACCACCTGCTTTCTTTGGTACTCCCAAGGTATCAAATGAGTGGCTTCGCACTCTAATAGCTCTCTTAAGATGGAAAGGGAAACAAAGTATTTATTTGATGCTCATTTTAATGTCAAACAGTAACAATATCAAGGAAGGCCTATTGTATATTGCTCTGAGATTATCTACCTTAAAGTTCTCAATAAATCCTCCACCACCCTCTGGAACACTTCTACCCCTTCAGTGAGGGGGGCGCTGGGTAGTGACGCCTCTCCCAGCATGCACTGGGAACGGGAAGACAGTTCAGATCGCAGTGCTTCCAAGAGCGATGAACGTGTACGTGACTGAAACCACAAAACCAGAGAAATAGAAGCACAAGTGTAATAAAATAAGGCTGTGGTTTTATAAGAGAATGGTTAGTTCAGGTGTTTTATCGCTGGGTGGTTACCTCTAGTCGACTGAACTTCTCTGCCTTGTAACAAGAGATTTCAGCGTTTATAAGTTTGGTCAAAAGGAACTCTCTTAAAACTGAACCCTGGAAGTAGAAATTCAGAGCATTGTCAGGGACTAATTAAATCATTCACATATGAGGAAATGTAGTGGGTCTGTCATGTTTCTTATTTGAGACCAAAGCGTAAATAATTGTAATGTAACAGAGTTGAAAGCTGCCTTGCTGAAATCTCTTATAAGTCATGTGATCTTACCTCAGTAAAAATGGGCGGTGTAGGAAGGGGTGGGCCAAATGGAGGCACATCCTCCCTGGCAGTGATAGATACCTGTCAATCAAACAATTGAGAGCTGATAAAGCATTTTAACTCTGATGTTTCTGAGAATAAGGTGCTAGGGTAACATATTTTCTTCTGATTTAGTTTACTATTATTATCACTTCAAAAAATCTCCACCAATAAAAAAGCTATAACAACTTTAAGTAGACTGTAAATCTTATTCCCTACTTGTTCTTTTTGGTTCTCTAATCTTTGTAATTTTTATTGAAATATCAATCTGCAAATGTTGATAAAGCTTTTTTTACCTGAAATGATCCTCCATCTCCCTCATTTTCTCTCTTTATTCTCCGTACTGCAATGAAACAATGCAAAAAGTGGGATCTGATCATATTCGAAATAAAGGGAGTGTGACCCTCTTGGTAAACCAGGCAACAATATCATTCCCAATGTGTCTCTTTCTCTGCAACTGAGGAGGAAAAACAGAGTAGAGTTGTAATTCAACAGAAAAGAAGACTGATTAAGTTTGTTTGTTTTATGAAGGATATTCAAGCACTTGTTAATCCGCTTGTCTGTGATTGTTCATTCTGTGTATTAGTGGTGAGGATTTCAGAGTTTTTTTTAGCAAGTTAAAGTTATATCGATTCACCAGTAGATCGGTCAATGAGAGTAGTGACTTTTTAGTGAATCATTAATTCATGAACGAAACAGTGATTTAACAGATTCGTTCAACCACACTGATTCATTCGGGAACCTCCACAACTGTGTGTTGATGGGAGACGCAGATTGGATTTTTTTTGGGGGAAAATATTTTTAATTTGAAAGTAAGCAACTATCAATTTTGTGTCTAAAATGTAAGTTGCTCAATATTAACTTCTAACGTTAATTTATTGTTGAACTGTTGCTTAAAAGCAAAACATTAGTCGTAGCCATTGGTCTGAATGTTAGCATAGATTATAACATACAGTATTATGTTATAATCTATGATACAAATTTGTTATAATCTATGTTACAAATTTGTTAAAAGAGGTTAATTGATTATTTTAATTAATTTGAATAAAAAAACGACAACACACACACATATCCATTCAATTTAACCTGTTGTGTATCTCCTTCTGTGAACGGCAGTTTGGTGACAACATGGAACATAATCTCTCGTCCATGGAAGGAAGTGAAAACTGCTTCATTTCCTGTCTGGCCATGAGAGACATCCAGACCTCCCCTGAACCTAAGAGATGGAAATGTTTATGTTCTTTTGGCAGGTGACAACACATTTGAAAGTAGTGTTTTGTAATTGATTTTGATTCCTGGGTCAACATATTTTTATTGATAGAGGTCGAGAAACAATGCTCCTGTCCAAAAATGCAGCTAAAATGCTAACCCCATCCCTACCCTTAAATCTAACCCTAACAATAAGTTATCCACCAAACCCTGAATGTAAGCCTATTCTTGACATAAACTGTAAACATGAATTGAAATGTGGTTCCAGGATCATCAAAGATGTTTATCCAGGAACATGTAATTGGTAAAATCAGGTTGTGAGATATGGCACATTGATATCAATCAATATCAATAGGAGCGAGTCCTAACCCTCTTACCCAGTAAATCCTTGCAGTTTGACTGTCTGTCCAGAGTATTGATAAAAACTCCAAAAACTCCTCACTTTCCTCATTGTTAGTGAGAATATCTTCCTCTGTTAACTACATAACATACATTGAAAACAAAATAATGTTACTGTAATTACAAATATCCATTTAGGATATTATTTCCTATAATATATAAAAATATCAATTTTTTTGTCAAATCCTAGTCAAACTAACAAAGCTGGCATTAGAAAACTTGTGATGTCAGGTGAACAAGGCATATTATGTTTCTGCATACCTGTCCTTCTCTCTGGTATAAGACACCAAATTTAAAGTTTTGAGACACTCTGTGTTCATCAAACGCCATTATGATCTCTGGGGCCTTTAGATGCAGAAAGAAAAAAGATGATGGACGACATTTGCATTGATTGTGTCAGAAACGTTTTTACTTTATGGAATTTATCAGTTTATAAAAGAAGAATGGCAAGTTAGCACTTCCACCAGATCATAGTACAGCCAGATTTGATGTACCTTTAAGTAACTCACAGCCTCAAAAATTGACACGCTGACACTTGAGCACAGCATCTTAAAAAACAACAAATGAAAGTAAAATGAAAGCTAATTAAACTTCTATTCACTTTCATTCATATGTGAATGAAGTAAAACGTTGTGGGGTTGTGAGATACCTTTGCCAGCTCCACTGCCGTGGGAAATTGTTGAAAGAGAGAAACAGAGAAAGTGCCATTAATTGAGCACTCCTTCATTCTGATAAAATGGAAAAAGAAAAAGAAAGAAAACTAATCAGGATGATCTGGTACAGGCGTTTACTGCACCATCATAATGAATTACATGTAAGTTGGTTACAAAATACGAACCTTAAAATGACTCTCAGGCGATTTTCCTCTTCCTCAAGACAGACAGACAAAACTAGGGGCCCGAGTAAGGGGTCACAGGCAGTGAACGAATGATGATACTGTAGCAAAGATGAAAGAAAGGTATAAAAATAATAAAAACATTCAAACTATATGTAGTTGATGAAGTTTTCCAAATGAAAAAAAGAAAAGAAAACATTATCACTGACTCTGTGTCGGAAGAATTCCTGAAAGACTTTAGCTTCACTATCTCTCTCCATGATGTCATAGCTCTCCAGACCAAATCCCCCCTGTGAGAGAGTAGGGCTGGTCTCCACATGTCTATCCAGGGGAGGGTGTGATCCAATAACCTCCAGATTTAGGGGCAGGATGAGAGGTAAGCCATCTCCAATCTTTAACAGCCGTGTCTGAGTGATCGATAGTGATTATGGGAACTTGATAATATACACTATGGTTCAAAGGTTTAGGGTCAGCAAGAATTTCTTTTATCTTTTTTAAAAGCGGCCATATCCTTCAGAAATCATACTAATATGCTGATTGGCTGCTCAAGAAACATTTTTTATTTTAGCAACTGTTGTGCTGCTTTTTTGTTGTAAAATAATTGTCAGGATTATTTGATTAATAGAAAGTTCAAAAGAACAGCATTTATTTGAAATAGAATTCTTTTGTAACATTATAAATGTCTTTATTGTCCCCTTTGTCCTTGCTGAATAAAAGTATTAATTTCTTTTAAAAAATAAAATAAAAATCTTACGGACACCAAACATTTGAACGGTAGGCCTATGTTTGTATTTTCTAAGTAGCCTACAAGTACAGAACATGTACATGCATATCAGGGTGTTTCTTCATCTACGGGCACTTTTAGCCTTCTGGACTATTAGAAAATAAATAATTTTAAATCATGCTTTTTACTCTCTTGAATAGATTTTTTTCTTCTTCCTTCAGGTGTGACGTGACACTCGCGGGCGCACGTGCCCTCATTGGTGCTTACGTCACGTACAGTCCAACGATAGTTTGCATGCGAGCGGCCTCGCCTAGGTCTGCTCTGCGCAGCAATGCGTTATAAATTAATGTAAAACTGAAGATAATTTTTTGACTTCAGTATTCTCAAGAAAAGGGATGTACCTATAGCGTAAGCTAGCTTACGTAACATGAGAGTACTCTCATAAGAGAACTTCCACCACAAAGTGTAGACTGTGTTTAATAGTATTATGTGATGAAAAGGACATTTCTAAAAAAATCCTTCAACCTTCATTTATAAAAAATAATAAAACCTGGTACATAAAATTGGATAAAGTTGAAGAAACACTCTTTATGATTTGCTAAAAAATTCTCTATAGACAGAAACTTTCACATAAACAAATCGTTTTGGGTAACAAGCACTCATTTATATTTTTATTGGTAAAAGTAAAACCCCTACCTTGAGAGGTGGTGGGAACTCACAACGTTGTTCATCCAATCTGCTACCCTGCAGACAAACACAACCACAGCGAAATCATCATCATCATTGCAACCATACTGTATTTACACTATACTCTGAAAAAGAATGTGGAGAGAAAGATCATGACGTTACCTGTAGCTTTTCAATGATTGCAAACAACTCAGTGACCTGCAGAGAAATGACGAGGAAATGACAGAAGCAGTGAATGTTTCAGATAATGCACCCTGCAAGGTATAATCAGAATATTATCAATATAAAATGTAATTTATCCAGTTTCTCCTTAATGTTTCCATGATGCGATTACCATCTCCATAGTTTCATTTTCAACATCTTCAGAATGTCTAAAACGGGAGATTTCTTACCTTCTGACTGGACGGTGCAGAAGTGAGTGGCTTAGCCTCACTGGAGAGGAATCCAAAATATCCAGTATGCTGTGACTCACAGATTCTGCACAACTGTAACACACAGAGAAAGCGTCATGGAAAAGTCTGCATGTGATAGTGCAAACACCTGAGAACAGCAACAAACCCAAACTGTGAGCTGACCTGCTCTCATTCCCAGTGATGAACTTGTCAATCCTGTGAACAGAATAAAGATGGAACTTCTTAAGAATTTGTTAATTCAGACAATATTGTATTCAAATTACAGTAGTGACTGAATGCTTTTTGTCTATTCACTCACCCTCCGTAAGCTCTGAATGTGAAACTTCTTTTTCTGGAGAACTTCTCGTTTCTCCCCTCCATGGTAAGTGTTTATACAGACGGCCACAGAAATGTGCTAACCAGGCATGCAGGCCATCAATCCTGATAGGGAATTAACTGCTTCTCTCTGTCTGTCTCTGTGTGTGTGTGTGTGCGTGTGTGTGTGTATGTGTATCTCTCTCTCTCTCTCTCTCTGCCCCCTGCTTCTCTCTCTCATTTAATCTCTCCTTACATCCTTCCTTGTCTCCTGCTGCCTTTTGACTGACAGGAGTAACTCTTGCATGCCCATCCCCTGCCACTGACATCAGAGGTCGGTGAACTACTGCACATATACAGATCAACTAAAATGCTTTGAATAGATACAATGGTGAATATTTGCTCAATGAAATTGTCTTAAATTGTGTGTGTAGTGTTTATACAGCCTCTCAAAAAAAAACTGCTCTGGGAGGACAACATGAATGGGCAATGGACTATGCTATAGACCTGTTACCCTTTCAGTAAGCAAGATTCATCAATTATTGACCAAACTCTCTTAGAGAGAGGAGGCAAGGCAGCAGGGAGAGAGGGAGGGAGCAGGAAAAAGAGGAAGAGAGAGAGGATAGTGAGAGATAGGGGGGGGAGAGAGCTTACCATCAAGAGAATAGAGAAATGAAAAAGTGATGTTGAGATGGGGCAGACACTCAAATAAGGCACTCACTTTATTAGTTTATGTTTTAAAATTGTATAGGCATACCATTTATTTACATGTTACTTCAGACATACAATGGAAATCTCATGCAAAGTCATTACAATGCATTTTATATGCATTTTTGAAACTGCAGGCGGTTCATGGGTTTATGTCAAATCATACAAATGTGACATTAAAAATAAAACACTTTCTAAAAAATTATATTTCATTTTTGTGCCTGCATATCATATCATGTAAACTGACATCAGAACATACAGTCACTATAGCATAGTCCACTTGAAGGAGTGAATGTAAATGAATGAGCGATTTCGATTTAAACTCAATTTACTTAGAAATGTAAGTTTGCAATAGCAGTAATCAATAATGAGCAAAAAATGCCATTGTATGGTATTGTCTATTTTCTTTATATTCAAAACTATATTAATCCTGGCCGATATGTGAATTACTGACCTATGGAGAAATAAAACCATAACTGCTTTTTCCTCCCTTTTTATAGTTCCTTATTCTTATAATATCTATTTTAGCTAACATAATGCTTTGTAACACATCATGTTTCTACCCAATACACTGTCCTTACAAGCCGATTTAATTTTGTAATTGAGACATAACTTCTATAAGTTCTTAACTTATGTGGCTTTCTGGAATATCAGATGTAGAACAGCCAGGAAACAGGACAGAACCTCTTCTTCACAGAAAACACGCAATTCATCGATTTTCTGCTGTGTTTCTTCATTGATTCTCAGGTAATTCCAGTAGAAATCTCTGGGTTCTGTACCATTCTTGTGGTAGTGTCTAAACACCATGACGGCCCTGTCAGAGATGAAGTCTTTTGTGTGTTTTGCTACCCTGTTTAAGATGTACATGTAGGCCTGAACTTGATAGCAGTACTCATGTGTTTCTTTAAGGACTGCACAACGACCACCATTTTTTGGTTTATTGAAGGCTTTGCCTATCATATCTCCAGTGGTTCCTTTACACTCAATCACTATTTTTTCTTCTTTTTCCCCTTTTACTTCTGCTAAGAAGTCTAGTCTTCCTGTGATGAATCCGAACTCTACTTTGTTTTCTTTGGTGTACCTCACTGTCTTGTTTGTTTTCAGCTCATGGTAGAACTTCAGGCATTCACGTTCATCATCTGGGTTCTGGAAATATTTGCCGAACCTTTGAGGAGAGGAGGTCGTCCCAGAGAGCTGATTCGTCACAATAGTCTCTGTTCTCAATGTCATGGATATTTACTTTCTCACCCTCAGAAATGTTTGCAAGATTGTCTCCAACTTCTAGCTGTCTCCAGCTCCTTGTCTGTGTTGTAGCGTATATAGCGGGTGTGGAGATGGCCATTGTCTTGTATTTGTCTCTGAACATGAATCCACAGCTTGTGTTTGATGCATTCTCTCTCCACTGTGCTCTTAGATTTTCCTCGGAAACTTCACTTTTTTCAAAGAAAATCATCACAGTAATTTCAAGAACTTTTCTATTGTCTTTCAGTGACAGTGACTTCTTAAGTTCCCGGCAGCCAAGACGTGGAGTCCTGTTAAACTGAAGCTTGAAGTTTTCCAGCTTTTTTACAATATCCTGGGCTTTCTGAATGATCCCTGCCTTCTGTGATAGCCTGATGACTTTAGGATTTAAAACACCTTTGGGCAAGTCAATCCGGAGTGACTTTAGAAGAACAAGGTAGTCATTTACAGACATTTCACTGGGGCTGGTGCTAGAGCTGGTCACCAATCTGGAACCAGGATGCGTTTTTTCATTCAAAGAAACCTTAGACTGGAGCCTAAATCCTGATCCCGAACTGTCAACTCCGGCATCAGCCTCACTGGAAAAATGGGAACTGACATCCAGCTGTGGTCCTTTAGTGGGTCTTTTTACACTAAGATGTTCTTTTAGTAAGTCTTCATTCCTCCATTCTCCCTTTGCTTCTTTGTTCATGTGTTCTTTAGAAGTTGTCTTTCCACTCCCAGATACCCTAACACTTGAATGCTTAATTTGACTTTGTCCCTTTGTAGCATGTCCTAAAGCCTGATTTTGTGTCTGTCTTTCATTCTTTCCACCTGTATTTTCAGTCAAGCCGACCTCCATCCTTATTTTCAGTTCTAGCTCGCCAACATTACTCCATCCCTTCTGCCTATCCAACCACTTTTCCCTTTTCCATTGCCCAACTTTCCCTGAACCAGCCTCTGCTTCCGTACACGACACGCTGGATCTTGCAGGCTTCATGTTTTTTATGTTTAAAATTCTTTATATCTGGAAAACATAAGCATTGCATTGATTGCATTTAAAAAATTAAGGCAGCAACTTTTTTACTATGTATGGAAAAGCTGATAGAACACTGATAAAAATACATATATTTCTTCAGAATAAACTATGTTTACACAACCAAACATCTCGGTGATGCTGTGCTTTTGTGGAGATTTTTTGTATGGGATATTGTCTGTTGATATGAAAGTTCACTGTAGATCATAATGATAAATAACATGTATGACAGCTTGTATAATTTGTTTTCTTTTTATATTAAACAAAAGTCTTACATTTCAATTGTTTAAATGCCTTTCTGTAGACACACTATTATGGAATAAAAATGTCTATATGAAAATATGATTTAATCTTGTTAGAGTAAACCAACATGGCATCTGGAAATTTGCATGTGCGACAACCTGTCATGTGATCTCTAATTAGTCTTAAAGTTTACACTTATTTTAAAATGTTAACACTTCACTTTTGTTCAATAAATCATGTTAAAATATGTTAACAATTTGTGTGTTTTCTACCAGTATATCTGAAGCATTTGTTTAAATAGACTACCTCTATTTTCTCACACAGTAAGTCCAAATACTCATATTGCTTATATAACAAACATAAGTGTCTTCTCTAAAACAATGAAGAAAATATATACTTACTGAGATTTTTATATGGTTCAAACTTCAAGCAGTCAAATCTTATCAAGACTTCAAACGCATGTTGCCTGTGCTTATGTTTTCAGGTGATCTGTCAGCTGAAAAACAGGTCAGTCTAGATGAGTCATTTCCATGCACGCCTTTTTCAGGCACACTTTCGCTTTCTAGCTGATCTCATGTGTGTTTAGATTGTGTTCTTCTTTTCTTAAATCATTAAGTATCAGAGTGAGTCATAAAAATGGCTAGCATAAATCTATTTAAAGATGGAATTTCAGTAATAAAAGTTAGAAATAAATAAAATTTAGTAATTTATATATATATATATATATATATATATATATATATATATATATATATATATATATATATATATATATATATATATATATATATATATATATATATATATATATATATATATATATATATGGCATAAATACATTATAGTTATACATATAAACATATTTATAAATAATTGTGTAATGGTATAGCATGCACACTCAAATGTAGAAAAGGAAAATGAATTTGATTTAAAATTCAAGAACTTGGCACTGTACGTTTGTACTCCTGGATTATTATTATTATTTTAATATATCTAACATGTATTAGCATATGTATTGCATGTATGTTCAGCAGGCCTGTTTATCCATTCATTAGACAGTCACAGGATAGATAGATAGATAGATAGATAGATAGATAGATAGATAGATAGATAGATAGATAGATAGATAGATAGATAGATAGATAGATAGATAGATAGATAGATAGATAGATAGATAGATAGATGATAGATAGATAAATAGATAGATAGATAGATAGATAGATAGATAGATAGATAGATAGATAGATAGATAGATAGATAGATAGATAGATAGATAGATAGATAGATAGATAGATAGATAGATAGATAGATAGATAGATAGATAGATAGATAGATAGAGAGATAGATAGATAGTATAGATTAGATAGATAGATAGATAGATATATCAAAAATAGATAGATCATGTATAGCTGTAATACCATGTGCTATACTTTCAATTGCAGATAAAGTGTGCATAACTGATCTGATTGTCTGAACTTCTTCAACCCACTGTAATGCTAATATAATTGCTATTAATTCTGATGTGAAGACTGAAATGTGATCTGATTCTTTTCAACATTTTACTTTAAATTGCAGTATAAATAGCTGCTGCAGATGTTATACTAGAATCTGGATCTTTTGAGCCATCAATATCTATGTAACCGTGTATCTTTAAACTATCCAAGACAAACATACTGAGGAGAATCAGTATGTTTGTTTTTGTGTAACTGGATATCTATTGAAGGCATTGGAAAAAAAACAAGGAGGAATTGCTGGCAGGACCACATAGGTGGCAATATTTAATTATTTCTGTTGCCTCCTCATTAATAAACCATCCAAAACTTGTTAGTTTTTTACAGTTATATTCCCAACAATCACTTAAAACATTCTTAACTGGATGATTTTCCGATTGAACTTTTATGTTTGCCCAGTATCTCATTCTGACTTCCGGATGGATGACGCATCGTGAAAAGACAAAAAAACAGACGAGACTTGTATTATGTAATTTTAAGACAACGCTTCAGACTTTTATCTGGTACGTCATTTTTGGCGCCGGAAAAAGAATAGTAAACAGTATGGGGGGCGGGAGGTGTTTCATAGGTTTTTTTAGCCTCATCACAATCACAAACCGTTGTTTGAAGAATTCCAACAATACTTAAAAAAGCAAAAATAATAATAATAATAAATAAACACACAGCGGAACTATATTACTTCGATTACAGACACTGTGGACTCAACGTTTCCAGGTGGTTGTTTTCATTACGAGAGGGGGGAGCAAAAACACTGCCGATCGCAGAGAGGTAAAATTATGTCTGTTTGGCACTTTAGGAGTCGCCAGTCCACCAACATTTTTGCAGCTGCAGTTGAGATACTGGGAGTGGACATGGTGTTTATTTTCACCATATGCATCGCTTCTGTTCATACACATAAGTTATTTAAATAAATGATTGTACACGGTGTTATTTTGTCTAGTAGTAAGCTTTGCAACTTGCTGATTCGTAAATATTGCATAGAACTTCGATCACTCGCATATGACAGATAACTAAAACAGCTGCTTATTCGTTATTACTGTTATGTATATTGAAACTGCTTGATATCGTTGCATTATTTAAAAGATATTTTTCTCAAGATTTTAAAAGACTTTGGGGCTCTTACAAGTTAACCAGTATGTCTTTGCGAAAGTGTCCAAACGACTTTTATCTGTTTTAATTAACATTTTACGAAATGGATTAAGCATAAACCCCCGTTCTAAATTGTTTGTTTGTGCATATTTTTTCTCTGGTATTCTATTACAAAGTTTGATTGACTGGTCGTCCATCCAGTGAGCATGGAGGCAGGAGAAGACCAGACCAACTCCAGCTCAGCCAATAGCAGTGCAGCATCAGGGGAAACTCCTGCCCCCTCAGATAGCTCAAATGTCTCTCTATGAAAGGCAAGCTGTGCAGGTGGGTCACAAAGCCAAAGTGAACTAGACTTAGAGCCAAATTAAAGTGTTGTTTAGATCACTCATTCACCTCAGTGCCTCGGTTTGAGTTAGAATGTCTTGATTTTTGGGAAATGTAGTTGTCTGTACTCTGAAATATGTTTCCAGGCTCTGCAGGCATTACAGAGGCAACCCAATGCAGCTCAGTATTTCCAGCAGCTGATGCTGCAGCAGCAGATCAACAGCGCGCAACTCCACAACCTGGCTGCTGTGCAACAGGTCTGGCTAATTCAGTCAGTCATGTCATGCAAAATGCACAAAAAAATTATTTTAGTTCAGCAGGAAAAAATAATGTATTAGAGATATTTGCCCTGATGGATGATGAAAAACAACCAAATTATGCAAAGTATTTTAAAATAATTCCACCATCTTGTAAGATTAATCTGTAGGACTAAAATCTCAGCCCTTGTGTTAAACTAGAGTATTCATCATCTTTACCTGGTTAGATAAATTAAGTTTGGGGTCAGTATTTATTTTATTTTTTTCCAGCAAGGCTGCATTAAATTAATTAAAAGTAATAGTAAATAAATTTATAATGTTACAAAATATTTCTAGTCCAAAAAAGTGCTGTTGTTTCTATCCATCAAAGAATACTGGGTATACGATAATAATATTAATAAGAATAAGGATACTAAATATTTTTTGAGTAGCACATCAGCATATGAGAATGATTTCTAAAGGATCATGTGACAGTGAAAAATTAAAATAATCAGCTTTGCCACCACAGGAATAAATCACATTTCAAAATGTATTTAAAACAGAAATCTGTTAAATTATAATATTTCACAATATTACGATTTTGACTGTGTTATTGAATTTAATAAATTCAACCTTGGTGACTTTTGTTTCACAAGCATTTACAAAAATGTTACCAACCCCAAACTTTTGAATGGTAGTATAGATAATCTTGTTTATAGATTGGCCCATAGATAGAAGCATTGTTTTGCATCATATGTAATTATTTTACATGTAACATTGTAGTTGTATGATTTTTTTATTACAAAAAACAAACAATTAATACCAATAATAATTTTATTATTCATTTTTATTGACGTTATTTTATTTATGATTACCATTATTATTATTAATAATAATTTGTTCTGCATATGTTGTTTAGAGGTTTTATTTTTATATTTTCAGGCAACTCTTGCAGCCAGTCGTCAGTCCAGCTCTCCCAGTAACAGCGTCTCTCAACCTACAAGCACAGCTCAATGCACAGTGAGTCTCTGGTTTTAAATCTATTAAATAAGTGTCGCAAATCTTTTATAGCGCTTTATACAATATAATAGCAGCTTTACACTGATGATCAACAAGGAAATGATTCAGTGATGCAAATGGAGTTCAATTAATATGTAAAGCAGCTTTAAAAAAAAAATAAGTGTCATTGCTCAGCTCAAGTCAGTTTAGTGTTGATTTATTTCCATTATGAAGATCATTAATTATTAAATTACTTCAATTCAGCTATAGAGCGGCTCTGCAAAAAACAGTGATGTCATCATTCAGCTCAGTTCAGTTCTCATGCGATGGTGTCAGTACAGTCAAATCAATAATATTGTTCCATATTAAGTGTCCCCAACTAAGTAAGCCAGAGGACCGTGGCAATGAACCCAAACTCCATGTCATCAGGTGACAAAATGGTGAGGAAAAAAACCTTGGGAGAAACCAGTCTCAGTCAAGGTCCAGCTCTCTGTCCAACGAATGAACATGATGAGGTTTAATCACAAGTCAGAAAACAAATTGTGGACTGGTGTCATAAAATATGTATTTATGACCATCACTACTAAGTATGATAATAACTATGCTCATTTTCTGATTGATTCTCTGTTTGTGTGCTTAATGCTTTTGATGATCATTTTGGAATGTTTTAGTAAATAAGTAAAAACTGATCTGTGGTGCTCTTTTTTTTTTTAGGTGAACTTAAGTACCACTTCTGGTGGAGGGACCATGTCAAACCCCCGTCCAATAGGACCTGCCACCTTGGCAACATCAACAGCCCTTAGCCAGTCAGTTTTGTTAGGTGGAAACTCTGGTGGACAGGGTCAGATGTACCTGAGAGTGAGTGCCTTGACATAGTACTTAAATTAAATTCAGACATAGACCTAACATTATCTTCTTACAACTTGTCATAACAACATGAAAATGTTCACCTGGTGAACATTATATAGTATAACGTATAATATAGTATTACGTATTATATAGCATAATATTTATCCAACCTCGCTCTTTTCCTTAGGGTGTGATTTAACTGGTCTTTCCACCACACAGGTAAACCGCTCTCTCAAGACACCTCTCGCCCCTCAGCTCATTTTCATGCCTGGTGGTACAGCGACAGCTGCTGTGGCAACGGTTGCCCAACAGCAAACCCAGCAGCAGCAACAAGAAACGACTCCTACATCCTCAAGTAACCAGTCAGACAATGATCAGGTGTGACAATTGGCCTTCTAGTGATTTATGTCTCTACTCTTACACTGTGGTATAAATCCTATTCAATTTAAATACAATTTATAATGCTATACTGTGCTATACTAATGCTATAATGCTATACCTTGGCAATAAATGTCAAAAATTGTATTAACACTGATAAGAGGGTGTTTCTAATACAACAAGTAAGGGAATAATGGCAAATTTGACATATTTTTTCACAGATCACAGATTTTTTTCTTTTTCTACTGGTGCAAGTGGAAATACAAAAATAGTGTATTTACCCAACTATGGTGACACCTGCTTTTTAGAACCCTGGAAATATGAAAAGCATCCATTAAACATCAAAGATATTCTTACTGTCTGCAATTCTGTTTTTAAAAAGACAAATTACTTATCAGTGGAAACCTGTTAAATGATGCCTAAGTGATGCCCGGTTAGACCTTAGTGTTGAGATTGTTGTTCATTGTGATGTTGGTCCCTTTCACACTTTTCATTGTTTTGCCTCTTGCATTATTTATTTTGTCTCTCCCATTTTTAGGTACAGAACTTGGCAATGCGTTGCGTGTCCACTTCAAGGGTGGCTACTGTGAAGACCGAGTTTGCAGACAGGAAGGAGATGAGTGGTGAGGAATAAAATTGTGATATATTATTGGACTCAACAGGTTATTTCTGCTTGTCCAGTTGAGACAGTAGTTCACATTTCCGCATGCCCTGCCCCAACACAAAAAATATAAATGTATTCTTGTTTCATCTTTACATGTTTTTTTTTTTTATTATCTATATACACTTTACATAAAGGATTATTAGGAACAATAATCTCATAGTTTAATTTCTCATAGATGCAATTACCTAATCAACCAATCACATCGCAGTTGCTTCAATGCATTTAGGGGTGTGGTCCTGGTCAAGACAATCCCCTGAACTTCAAAGTGAAAGTCAGAATGGGAAAGAAAGGTGATTTAAGCAATTTTGAGCGTGGCATGGTTGTTGGTGCCAGACCAACAGGTCTGAGTATTTTACAATCTGCTCAGTTACTGGGATTTTCACGCACAACTATTTCTAGGGTATACAAAGAATGGTGTGAAAAGAGAAAAACATCCAGTATGCGGCAGTCCTGTGGGCGAAAGTGCCTTATTGATGCTAGAGGTCAGAGGAGAATGGGCAGACTGATTCAAGATGATAGAAGAGCAACTTTGACTGAAATAACCACTCGTTACAACCAAGGTATGCAGCAAAGCATTTTTGAAGCCACAACATGGATGGGCGGATGGGCTACAACAGCAGAAGACCCCACCGGGTACCACTCATCTCCACTACAAATAGAAAAAAGAGGCTACAATTTGCAAGAGATCACCAAAATTGGACAGTTGAAGACTGGAAAAATGTTGCCTGGCCTGATGAGTCTCGATTTCTGTTGAGACTTTCAGATGGTAGAGTTAGAATTTGGCATAAACAGAATGAGAACATGGATCCATCATGCCTTGTTACCACTGTGCAGGCTGGTGGTGGTGGTGTAATGGTGTAGGGGATATTTCTTGGCACACTTTAGGCCCCTTTATGCCAATTGGGCATCTTTTAAATGCCACAGCCTACCTGAGCATTGTTTCTGACCATGTCCATCCCTTTATGGCCACCATGTACCCATCCTCTGATGGCTACTTCCAGCAGGATAATGCACCATGTCACAAAGCTTGAATCATTTCAAATTGGATTCTTGAACATGACGATGAGTTCACTGTACTAAAATGGCCCCCAGAGTCACCAGATCTCAACCCAATAGAGCATATTTGGGATGTGATGGAACGGGAGCTTCGTGCCCTAGATGTGCATCCCACAAATCTCCATCAACTGCAAGATGCTATCCTATCAATATGGGCCAACATTTCTAAAGAATGCTTTCAGCACCATGTAGAATTAAGACAGTTCTGAAGGCGAAAGGGGGTCAAACACAGTATTAGTATGGTGTTCCTAATAATCCTTTAGGTGAGCGTATATCCATGACATAAAAAAAATTACAGAAAATGAATTACATTTAAAATACTAAACGTTTATTTTAAATACTTCAGTTTTACTGTTTTTACTGTCATTTTAATTACTACCAAGGCTGTTACAATACTTCATGTCAGCTAGATAATTTACCTCATCTGACAGAATATTGCATAATATTTAAATATTTACTATTCATTTTCAAATGTTACTTATTGTTATACATTTCCTTTCAAATTCATAGATGTATGCGTTTGCTGCCGTCATTTCCAAATGCACTATGAAATGAACTGTAGTTTCTCTCTCTTTCTATGATTTTAAGGTTCATACCCAATTAACCAGCAACCTCAGACTCAGCAGCAGTTTGGTCAGTCAGCTCAGCAGATCCAAGCGCAGGCTCAACCACTCGTCAACACCAAACTGCAAAACTACTCAAACACCACCAATCCCAATATGTCTGGTCTCACTGTGAAGGGCTCCAATCAATCCGCTGTCACCCCACAGCAAGCAGGAGGTTCCTCCAACCCTCCGTCCTCCTCGCCTTCCCGTCGCTCCCCTCTCCCAGCTCCTCCTTTCTCAATCTGGCTTGTGCCAAGCTCGAGGAGTACCAACTGCTGCGGCCACCGTAACCCACATCCTGGTGCCCACATCCAATGTTCCCACATCTTCTCAAGGCTATCCGATGGGCACGGTGGCAACCAAATCCAACATGACTGCCCAGACGTTAGTAGTGCAGCCACTCCAGCAGACGGGGGTGAATCTGAGCTCGGAAAAACTAAGTCATGGAACAGGGCATGTGCCCATTCAACCTAAAACGGCTCAGGGACATCGGCCGCCAGTGCAGATGTCACCTCGTCACCCACCGCCCATTCTCCCAGCACCACCCAACAATGGCCAGGCCACTGGGGGCCATCACCCTCCCCATGTCCCAGTTCAGCTGGTTGGCGCAAGGCAGAGCACACTAGGAAACTCCCAGGCATTAGCAGTGGCCCAGGCTCGGGCCTGTTGTGCCCAGCAGGACGCCACAGCTGTCGTGCCCATCAATAACTCCGGTAGCAATGTTGTTACTATGATGACTCCCGGGGAAACAGGCGGAGCCGGAATGTGCCTTAAAACAGCCCAAAGTGCCCTCCCAATGTCTCAGATGCAGACCAATCAGTGTGCAGCGTTGAGTCATGGCAATTCTGGACAGAATAACTCTGGAGACTCTGTGTTCGTTCAGTCTGGACCAGTTCAGGTTTGTAGATAATAGGTGAAACTAGATTTCCTCATGGTGTGTTTATGCTGTGACACTTGTGTGATCTTCCTTCTCTTATAGACAAAGCCTGTGATTGATCCATTAAAAAGGAAATCAGAATCCGATTTACCCAATGAGATGTCAACTGAAACCATCAATGCAAGTCTGTTAATGCAAGACTCCGCCCCTCCTCTTTCACCAGCTCCCTCACTAGATACAGGTGAGCCATAGGCAAGGGATGGTATGCCTGAGACGCAGTGTTTCATACAAAATGCTGTTTTTGTGGTGCACAAAAATACCCCAAATTATACACTACTATTGAAAAGTTTGAAGTCAGTTAGTTTTTTTTTTTAAAGAATACATTTGAGAATATTAGAAAAAAAATGATTATAAGTAAAAGTAAAGGCTTTTTTGTTACAGAAGAATTTCTTTACATAAATGCTGTTCTTTTGAACTTTCTATTCATCAACAAATTCCGAAAAATGATCACATTTTCCACAAAAATTTTAAGCAGCACTACTGTTGTTGGTCACATTTTAATGGCTAAAGGGTTAATTCACACTTTTAAAAAATGTATTTTTAAATACCATAAACTATAAATAAAAAAAAACCCTCAAATTTGCATCTTTGCCTACATGTTATCAAATGTACAACCAGCCTGTCATGATTACATGCACATAATATCAGTTCCAAATTGGTTATAATAGCCTGGATGTTAGCCCCAACCCCGCCCACAACATTTTTTGGACTGGAAGTTTCGGTCTGGACTCAATCCATTGAGGAGTAATTATGATTGGTTCAGGAATGGCTGGGCCAATCAAATTGCCAGGGCGGGCTTTATACGATGATGGACAGATGATCTGCATTTACGTAATTATCATGTTATCAAAGAGCGCTTAGGTTGAATTGGTTTTCCTCAAAGTTGACTGCAGGAGAATTGAGATGTATAGATTCTGCAATCGCGTCTGTTGTAAAAGATATCACCAGTGCATTCATTTAAAAAAAAACTGCAATCAAGGCATTTGTTGATAGGAAAGATTTGCAGTCCTTCATACGGGATTTGGCAAACGTTTAATTTATCAGCTGGATCCGATGGTTGCTAAGTAGATGGGATGCATTAAAAACCCTGTGGTCGTTGTGGTTTCTCCTTTGGTCGCACTCATGGTTCAGATTATTTTACTACTACTTCCAGCGCACATGCAGTTGAGTTCTGCTCTGATTGGCTATAGGTCTATTTAATTGAGTGCAGAGTTTGTTTGTTTTGTTTTTTTTCTGGTTTGGCTAAGACACGCCTCATAATCAAAGCTCTATGGGGCAGTATCAGACTCGCATTCTGACTAGAATGAGAATGAGATATATATATATATATATATATATATATATATATAACAATTTTTTATCTGTATGAATATGTATTGTTCCCATCTGTCTTTTTATTAACGTTTTTGAACAAACTGTTTCTCCCTGTCTATTTTTCTGATTTAGCCCCAGAGATGGCATTCTCTTCTCCTCCTACTCTCTCTCTCTCTCCCTCTTCCTCGTGTGGGAGGACAGGGCGATTGGAGCACCTGTGCCACAGGCTGTGGTCAAACCTCAGGTTCTCACTCACCTCATTGAGGGCTTTGTTATCCAGGAGGGAGCTGAACCTTTCCCTGTAAGTCTTCCTGCTTAATACAAATCTAGTGTTTCATGGAAAGGCAAAATGTGTTTTCAGACCACTGTACAAAGTTAATCAAGCATTGAAACATTAATTAATTAATGCACCAATGGTCTGAGAGGAATAGAACATGCATGAAATTGCCCTGCTGATTGACATTACAGGTGACTGGGCCATTGAAAGAACTTCCTGTGGCTGTTCCACCCATCCTACACCGAGAAGAACATCCGTTCTGATAGTGAGTGGCCGTGTGTTTCAAGCAAAGCTTTGTGGAAAATCTCTTTCTTACACATTGTGTCTATATATTGTGTTTACAGAGTTAAAGTGTGAATACTGTCAAAGATTTGCACCAGCCAACCAGTTCAGACGATCCAAGCGCTTCTGTTCCAAAACCTGTGCCAAGAGGTAAGACCAAAATCACCCCATAGTATTGATAAATTCTTTAATTTCTTAATATCAATGAAGATTTTTAATAAAAAAAATATATAGAAAAATTTAACAAACAATGAATAAACCTGATTGAGTGTGTATTGTTTTATCGCTGACTTCTGAACCTTTTGATTCAGGTACAATGTCAGCTGCAGTAACCACTACCGTGTTAGTAGGGGTCTTGAGGGTGCTGAACGGCCACCAGGGAGTCCTGTGGTGCAGGATGTTATTGCTAGGCGCAGGGGTCCTCGCAGGAGCAGCTTTGAGATTGCCTGCGCTAAAATATCAGGCAGGCATCTTCCAGTAAAGGTGAGATGTTTTTTTTTAAATAATTTAATACTTTTATTCAGCAGGGATACATTGAATTGACCAATAGTTACAGTAAAGACGTGTCAAAAAATATATTTCAAATAAACTCTGTTCCTTTGAACTTTCTGTTCTTTAAAGAATCCTGAAATAAATATATAAAATTAAATAAATAAAAATATTAGAATGATTTCTGAAAGATCATGATGCTGAAAATTTAGTTTTGCCATCATGGGAATAAACTTTTCAATTTGAAATGCAATATATTAAAATAGAGAAAGAAACATTTAAATAATATTTTTAAAATATTATTGTTTTCACTGCATTTTTTGATCATGTAAATGCATAGGAACTGAGTATAAGAGACTTGTTTTAAAAATTTAAAATATATTCCAAGAAGTAAATAAATAGTTTTTTAGTAAATAAACTAAATAAATTTTTGTCTAAATAAATTTACTAATAAATAGTAAATAAATACTATTTATAAATAGTAAATATAGAGTTTTTTCTGTTTTCGCAGTGTCGTTCAGAATCTCAGTCGTTCTGAGGACATCTCCAGCTGTGAGGAAGAAGACTTCTTCTCACTCTCTCCCAGCTCCGTCCTTCTCAGTGCCCAAGACCAACCCACTGTGGCCCTCAGTTGGATGAAACGGCACCAGTGGATGAGAACCACTTCTTATCTGGGAACCCTGCTCGCTGGAGTGTGGAGGAAGTCTGTCAGTTCATTTCTTCTCTTCAAGGTCAGTATTCCGATCCCAAACGAGAGGTGTGCTTTGTGTTCTCCTGTATATTTACGATATTATTTAACCTACTCCTCCATTGTGACATCTCTTGTCAGGTTGTGAGGACTTGGCATCTCAGTTCCTGTCACAGGAGATTGATGGGCAGGCGCTGTTGCTTCTCAAAGAAGAGCATCTCATGTCCACTATGAACATCAAACTCTGTCCTGCTCTTAAAATCTGTGCGTCTATCAACAGCCTGAGGGATTGAGCGAGGGTCGTGAGAGAGATGCTGGATTAGAGCTTTAGAATTCCGTCACCAGCCTGAGAAACGGAAACTGTTGGGCATGAAAAGACTTCAGATTCGACCTAAAGTTTACTCAAAACAACAGGGAAGAATGGGAGAGAATGTCATCTGAATGGTAAAATAATAAATGATGCCTTATTAAAGGGATTGTTTAGCCAAAATTGAAAATGTTGCCTTCATTTCACTGCCAACTTTCTCATGTTTTCCAAAACCTGTATGTTTTTTGTCTTTTAAACAAACCAAGATATTTTAAAGAATTTCTGTAACCAGACAGTTACCAAGAGTTACCAGGCAGCCATTGACTTCCACAGTATTTGTTCCTACAATGGAAGTCAATGGCTACCATCAAACTTCGAACCAAAATTCTTTAAAATATTTTGTTCCACAGAGGAAAGAAACTCATACAGGTTTGTAACAACTTAAGGGGAGTAAATGATGACAGTATTTTCCTTTTGGGGTAAACTATCCCTTTAAAAGCAAAAATTTACCTTAGATAAATTGTTAGATAAATGTACCTTAAACAATTTGTTTAGATGTGAAAGCCTGCGTTATTATCGGTATTGTTTTCAACGATGGCTAGATTGTACCTGACTAATTCTCACTTTAATTTGTCCTGTTTTCAAACACTTCGAGAAAGAATATTGGAAGTTATCCCAAAGGAAAAACAGCACAAATATGGTCACGTATAATCTTTAAATGACTAGATCAATTGTGCTGGAGATGATAAACATAATACGTCTCAATCCTGTATTTTGAATGTGCTACATATATAATATTAGGGACTTGTTTGAATGGGCATGTGAGTCCTACGTCTGTTTTGTTTTTTTACTGTAAATGTGTTGTCTTTAAGTATGTTTGTGTTCTTTTGTGATTGGTGGTTGTTTTATACCTTTGTAATCAAAGTATGACTGATGATGACATTAGAGACCGCAATCAATGTTATTCCTGTAGTGTTTTTGACTATCAGAGTCAAGGACGTGAATAAGTTGCCTTTCTAAAAATAACAGTATGTTGCCTCTGACAGCTTCATCTTTTTCTGTGTGCTATTTTGGAAGTTAATACTGTGTCCATTCCTGTATCACTGCTATTAATGGGTCAGAGGTTGTGAGAGATGAAAAATCTGGAGCTATGTTCTTTCACAGTATTACTGAATGGAAGTAGGTTTCATTTCTTTTTTTTTAAATAACAGACTGAAGGAGTGCTTGGATAACTGATCCTAGAACAACAAATTGTTTATTTTCTTTTTTTCTACAGTAGATGATTGTAGGAAATGTTTCATTTGTTTTAAAAATAGCATCATTATTTTTGGGTACAGTTTACCAGCTTCATAGACAATAATTAGTAGCTTTACCTGAGAGCCTTGCAGCACATGAGAGCAAGTGTGAGCGTGTATAAGAGAGAGAGTGCCTGAGAAAACTGTGTGCTGGTGCTCTTAACATGGCTGAGTTTCTTTGTATGCATAAATATGAATAAAGAAGGTGCTGTGACATTCACATCTCAAGTCTTTATTTCATGTTTGGCTATGTTTCCCCTGTCTGTACCAAATGTATTGACAGCTTTATTCATGTTTTTAAAGGGGTGGTCGATTATGATTTCACTACCCACATGGTGATCTCACTCCCAATGTTGGTTTGAATATAGCCTAAGCATGGCTGTTCTTCGCAACAATCTTGCTCATGTGATGGTGCTTTAACAAATAACATTAGAGTCAAATTGTCAGTAATTTTCCAGTGACTTCCAGAACTATTTATTTGTTATAATACAGTAAATGTGCAAATGGACCTGCCATGTGTCTTTAAACAAGGCTGCATCATTAAACTGGCTCTGTCTGGACTGTCCTGGATCTCAGTTTTGCTTGAGACCAGTCCAATAGGCTTGAAGCTTTCGGTTCATTGCTTTAAATTCTAGCTTTCCACAGCACCAGCAGGTTCAAATATCTTTCTGTACAATAAAATAGTGATTTGATAACAAATAAAATCAGAAAATTTGGCAACATTAAAGATTATATTTGAAAGTATTCATTAAAATTAACATTTCATACTTTTTTTTACATCAGTATGGCTGGTCGACAGTCAATTCACATTTTAGGAATCACACTGAGAGTGTTACTGTGTACACCACAAACAAAACTGAGTTTTTTATATAGATGTGATGTATTTGTATGTGTGGACACATTATGGAGTTCAGAAAACTGTGTAGTTGTTTGATTCTCCATATCCTGCCTCCTTCAGATACTTTTCAAGATTGATTGGCTCAGGCACACGGATAATACTGCTGTCATTGGCACTCTCTCTCCAGATTTGGAGTTTATGCCTGACCTCAGCCAATGTGGGGCGGTCGTGCTCCTTCCACTGACAGCAGGCTTTAATAATTGAGTAACTGGAGGAGAAAAACAGTAGCAAATTGATATTTTGAATGTACAAAACAAGAACTGTACAAACAGTAAATTATAACTAAAAAACACAATAGTTTTTTATAAAACAAATGTTTCTAAAGTGTCATTTACAGTGAGTTGGAGCAGTTGTTTGGTTTCTTCAGTGTTTTGGCTCTCTGATGATACTGTAGAAGTTCCTTTGCAGGGATTTCAGCAAAGGGGACCTCACCTGAAAGTATTGAGTGTAAAGTAAGTATTGAGTACTAAAGTAAGAGTGTAAATAATACACAATAATGTGAGAAAGAACTTAAAGTGAGATTTGTTCATAATTTTATCAGTATACAGTTAGTTCAGGATAGTTCACCCAAAATGATTCAGAACACAAATGAAAATATTTTTTTGATGAAATCAGAGCTTTCTGTCACTCCATTGACAGCTACACAACTACCACTTTGACATTTCGAAATGTCATAAAGAGATCGTAAAACTAATCCATATGAATTGAATGGTCAAGTCAAAAATTTTCTGAAGAGACATGATCGCTTTATGATGAACAGACTGAATTTAGTCTTTTATATTCACATACGCACAACCGGCGCTGCGTCATAGAATGTCTCTGGCCACTGGGTGGGGTTGTTACCCAATTTGACGCTGGGAGAATAAAGGGACATGTTTTTAAATTGGCCAAATTAAGTTTGTGTATGTATCTTTCACGCTCTATGGCAGGCAGGGTGGACATATAATTACTTGACATGTTTCATATAAGTGATCTCTTAAGTTTTTTACGCCTGTCTGCTGTGTACGGACGTTGGTTTTTGCCGTTATTTTGTATTGAAGTCTATGGGCAGTCTAGTTTGTTTTCCCCCAAAAGGGGGCGGGGACAAAATTGACAGCTAAGTTCCCGGATATGCCGGTTTGCTTTATGTGCGAGAACCAATGAGGTTAATTCTCGTTTGTTACATGGGATGTTTGAGCTTCGGAAAGAACCAAATGAGGTTTAAATGTCAAATGGTTTTCAATGTCAAAAAAGTTCGGTTGTTTAGCTTCTGTTTATATTCGCTGATTGCTTTATGAACTTATTGAAGCGTTAAAGTTGTAGTTGCGTTGCTGCCAATGGAGGTAACTTACAGAAAGATGAACGAAAGTCTTACAGGTTTGAATTCAAGGTTTAAACGACATGAGGGTGAGTAATTACAGGTTTGAAACGACATGAGGGTGAGTAATTAATGAAAGATGAACATTTTGGGTAACTAACCCTTTAAACCATCTAAAAAGAACCAGACCGTAGACTTACCAAGAGTAACCATTTCATACAGCAGCAGCCCAAATGACCAACTACGAAAAAGTAAAGAAAAGAAAAGAAAAAAAGAAACAGATATTTTAATTTAAAACTTGAAAGTTCTCTTTTCCTCATGACATGTCTTGTGCTTCTTACGTACACATCACTTTTTGGAGTGGCAGGTCTCTTGGCCAGTAGCTCAGGAGCCTGCCACTTTTTTCTTCCAGGATCTTCACTGTGATTAGATCTTTCTAATGTCCTATATAAATCATCCAAACCCCAGAGTTTTGCGGTACAAATCCTGCTGACCAGTACGCTGACGAGCCTTGATGTTGCAGTGGAGAAGATCTTTGCTATGGAGAAACTCCTACAGAGAAAGAAGGAAAAAAGGTGTACTGTGTAGCCATGATGTTCGACCTTGAATTTGAGCAAAAATATCAAATGACACCATGATTGGCCAAGATTTTGATTTGCTGGGGATTCTTTTGTTTATTCAAATGCTTGAATCTTTCCCTGAGATAGTGTTGATAACTTTGTACTCACCAGTGCAGAGCACACATGTGAGGCCATGGTGAAAATCTTTCTCTCTGTCATCTGATGCATGCCGTCTGGTCCAACATTATCCTATTTGAGACAATGTTATTTTCATTAAGGCAAGGCAAGGCACGTTTATTTATATAGCTCTTTTCATACAAAATGGCTTTTCACAATTTAAAGTGCTTTAGAACAAATTAAAATAATTTAAAAAAGAATATTTAAAAGTCATTATAATTAAACAGTTGTATAATTAACTAAAACTTATAAAATGTATAATTAACTGAACAACCATGAAATGATTACTGAAAAGAAAATAGAATATAAGAAACTTAAAACTATAGTTGAACTATAGTTGAAAAACTAACTTTTAACTATAGTTGTATATCAATGATATTGAAATAACTATGGTTTGAGAAGATGAAAATGACTCCCTTTTTTTAACTACTATTTGTAATCAATTGAGTAGTCGCTGATTAATGTACCAGCAGACCTGTTGAACTATAAACCGTGGTTCTCAACTAGTTTTGCAAATCCCCCATATTTCATATTGCCATCAAGCACAAACAACAGCTAATACATATTGTAAGCAAGGTACCAAATTAATTTGCACCAAAAAACCATTAGGTTTATAGATGCACAATTTTTGAGATCAACAACAGCATTTTAATATGTGACAATTAATACATACAACAAGTATTTTAAAACAAACGTCAATGAGCAAATTTATGGCACGCCACACATGACATGCAAAAAAAAAAAGAAAAAAAAAAAGAAAGATATTGTGGCCATAATTGTTCCCATGACTTATCAACAAGGGAACAAGTTTTGTTTACGTGTTCATAATAACTTGTTTTCCCCCACGTCATGTGCAGAGCTCTACCAATTTATTTTATATTTTTATATTTATTTATATTTATTGCTATTTCACATTCTTTTATTAGGATTTAATTTTTTTCTAAATCCTATAAATTGAGTTCCATCTCAATTTACTTGATATTTTTAATGTTCTATTTAATTTTTTTGCTAATCAGCATTTCCGGTTGTCAGTGACCTACCAGACCTGTGGCCTAAACCTGTTACACACAGTTGAGAACCACTGCTATAAATCATCCTGGTCCAACCTCTCACCTGTCTACACCTCCACAGGAATCCGAGCAGATCTCTGTTCTCCATCTCCTCAATAACTGTAATGAGAGGAGCCCGCAGGGATATTACTCCCAGAAGCTCCGGTAAGAAGGGATGAGGCCCTGAACTGGGAGAGAAAGGCCGCAAAGCCCAGAGAATGACTGACTTTCCTGGTTATTTGCTGAATCTGATATGAGAACGAAAAAAAAGAGAGAGTTAAACTGGAATTCAAGATCTCAGTCAGACTTCATGATCATGTCATAAATAATCCACTCAGGGCACCTTTAAGTACACGCAGCACCACATTTCTGTTTTCCATACGAGCCCTATAGAGTGAGGTGGAGCTGTCTGTCTTCAGAGAGTATGATGCTGGGAGAGGAGACACCCCTTTGAAGTTCTCTGGCAGTCGCTGACGTGGAAGTTCCCTGGGCTTTGAGAAGGCTGAAGCTGCGGCCCCAAAAGAGCCTCCACCATCAATAAAGTCCACGTTTGCATTTAAGGAGGCAGGGTCATGCCTATATGAGTCTCGAACTTGTGATGTAGGGTTGAACGTCATGTAAGATGTAGTGTCCAGTGCTATTGGCTCACCTTCCAGAGCATTCAGACCAATAGGAGCTGAGACTCAAAAGGAGATAGAAAGAGGATGAGAGAGATTGTTTAGGTGGGGTGTGACGAATCAAAAGTATGAAAAAAGTAGACTAGGATTCGTAATCACATATAAAGTCAAATGTCATGTTTACTTAAATGAAAGCATTGAATATAAACCATGCCACTATGCAAACAATTCCACTGTGTAGAAAAGAGGTGTTAGTGCAGTATAAAATATTTCCATACGCCCGTGTTACGACGTGTAAGCACAGTAGTTTGCATACATGTAGCACGCACAGTAGTTTGCATTAAATTGTACACATCCATTTATTTTGTTATGCAACATACATGTAACATACATGCATATATATATATATATATATATATATATGCATGTATGTTACATGTATGCATGTATGTTACATGTATATTTATATATATTATATATAAACTTGACATGCTGCTTCATATATTTAGTAGCAGACACTCACCATCAATGCCTTGTAAATTTCTCCTATTCCTGGTTGCTCAGACTTGAGCGGTTTTGCAGGCGATCCACCTTCTCAGGACAGAACCTCAGCAGTAGTACAAAAACCAGCGTGACCAAGAAAATCATCAAAAACAGCACCGGTACGATTATCACTTCCTGTTCATACACCCGTATCTCTGTGGGAGCAGATGTTCACAAGGAATATGATTGTGAAGTTTGAAATTTCTGCTTACAACTTTGGTGACAGCTGTCTAATGTTGATGATGCCTGTGTTTTATCTGGCAGACTTGATCTACTCACCACAAAATGTATCTCCGGTTTAACATTCCGAATATGCAGGACTGGACGGAGGTCGCCATCCTGTTCAGAGACAGAAAGTGGATTTAAAGGTTGGAGAGTTTTTATTTATTAGCTACCTATTGTTCACCAAAATAGCACAATGCTGTCGGTTTTACAATTAAAAAATTAAAGCCTCCTTAGGATCTCTTACACTGAACAAAATTATAAACGCATACACTTTTTTTTGCCCCATTTTTCATGAGCTGAACTCAAAGCTCTAAGACTTTTTCTACGTACACAAAAGGCATTATTCTCTCAAATATTGTTCACAAATCTGGCTCAATCTGTGTAATTGTGTGTTAGTGAGCACTTCTCCTTTGCCGAGATAATCCATCCACCTCACAGGTATCAAAATGCTGACTAGAAGATGCATCAAGATGCTGATTAGACCCTGATTTGATTAGGCTGGCCACAATAAAAGGCCACTAGAAAATGTGCAGTTGCATGGCCAGCATACTCACAGGACATGTCACCCATTGAGCATATTTGGGATGCCCCTGCCAATATCTAGCAACTTCGCACGGCAATTGTGGTGTGTTGTGGCCCACCTGTGCAATATCATACTGTCTAATCAGCATCTTGATATGCCACACCTGTGAGGTGTTATCTCGGCAAAGGAGAAGTACTCACTAACACAGATTTGTGAACAATATTTGAGAGAAATAGGCCTTTAGTGTACACAGCACACAGATTTTTGAGTTCAGTTCATAAAAAAAAAAGTAGGGGCAAAACCAAAAGTGTTGCATTTATAATTTTGTTCAGTATATAATGGCAGTATGAAACATTATATTGAGTTGTGGGTCAGCGTAACATGATCAGTCTTTTTAGTCATGAAAAGGCTTTGGGCAGTTAAGACACATCTTTTCTCATCATCAGTTCTCAGAGAAGGAAAATTCTAGAATATCCACAGAGAGAATTAGGAAAAAAATGATAGAAAATACATTGTACATGTTAATATTTACTGTATACACAAGTAAAATATGTGTACATAATGATGGTATCGTTTTAGTATATTCTCAAACAGGCTACACAACACACTTGAGTTTTAAGTGCAATATGAGATGACCTCATTTGTGAACAAAAAGTGAACACACCCAATGCATTTTTTATGAAGTACAACAGTACATTTGCCATAGCTTGTATGTGCTCATAGCTATAATTGTAATCTTTGATGTGCTAAAAGGTGAATGTGTTCTTTATATGTCCATAAGTGTGACTAACATATTTTCGGACTGAAGTAAAAAAAGCTGTTTTAGCTCCGTCTCTTGACACACACGGAATAGCATTTATGTATGATGCTCAACCTGTTTGTCTGCATTTTTCTTTTCTCAAAGACTACACAACGACATGTCATATACATACAGAAACTCACTGAAGCAAGTGAGATATACTGAATATCTTTACTGAGTAAGTGTATACAGAAAGTGTATTTTAAATAGTGTATTTAAATAATTGTCCAATACTTTTATGCAAGGATGCATTAAATTGATCTAAAATGACAATAAAGACATGAAAAATGTTGGTTTATTACAAATAAACATAAAAGTGGTTATAAATTGCAATATTCCACAATATTACTGTAAATTTGATTTTAAAAAAATGCAGCCTTGTTGAGACTTTTCAAAAACAGTTACAAATGTATAGCCCAAACTTTTAAACGGTAATGCAATACTCTGCCTTTTGTCCTTAAATGAGGTATGTTTTGAATCAAATTGGCAATAAATACATTATCAAATCATCTGACTGCTAATTCAACACATAGACCTGCCTTGTAAACACAAGCACTTAGTCACGTCTTGTTAACCCATAAGCACCGTGGTCATTTTGTCTTTAGGTCTCCACTGCCCTACCTGCTGGTCCCTGTGGTTGTTGGTGATCTTACTCCGTGATGTTCAGTTTCAGATTCTCTCTATTTAGATAGTTTTCCAGAATGAAAATAATATCCCATTGTTGAAAACATCACTGCTGTATTTCCAATGTTATGCAGTGTCATCGGTCCCTCTTATTCGTCCCCTTCCTTGTTTCTAAATAATTTCCGTATGGTGTACTGTAGGACTAAGTCTGCTTGTGTTTGTCTATGTCACACCTTTCTTGGTTACTTAGCTCCACCCTCCTCACCTGTGCTACTTGCTGTTATTGTTAACACCCTCCTTTACTGTATATGGTTAACAAAAAAACATTATTTACCCATCAAAGTGTAAAAGCCAAGCTCTTTTTACATTTTACAGTGTATCATTTTCAGCTGTCAAACCCTGTGAATGATGAAATTCTCAGACCCTGCCTCTAATATTGTTGTATTAACATATTCATCAGGTTAAGCATGTGTGGCAGTTTCTCTTTCCCACATTAAACCAGACTAAAACCTGATTCTCCAGCTCGTCAAGTTTCTCTAGAAGGGTCAGACATTCAGACACAGGTTTACCTTTCACTCAGTTTATAATTTGGAACAAAAAAGGTTTGTTTAACCATTGCATTCTGTGTATGACTGCTGATGGCTTCTAGTATGACATAAAACAATGTGATTATGCACTGTTGATATAAACAGAGTATGGAGTATGATCACATTGTGGCTGTGGGCTTGGTGGGTTGAGGCCCCATCAGAAGAAAGAATGATTGGACAATGAACAGTCTGTCATTTCAAAATCCTCAGGTATTCTTGGTTAAAAACATGTTACAGCTCAGTAACTCATAAAAAATATATTTATTTTTTCGTTCTCAATATAGGCTAAAATGTAACTGTCCTTAGTAGGAAAATACCATTCGCTTCCAACATCAACCGTCATAAATAACCGTGTGATCAAACAGACATGACAAAGGCCAATTTTTTTCAACTTTACTGATGGATAATTCAAAATTTGGCATTTTGATAGAAAAAAGCATTCTACATTCCATATGAAGTAAATAGCATAATCAATCAGTTTAGGTTTCTATGGCACAATAATGTTATATGCTCCTCAAAGAAGGTCCCTTGTTGGAGGTAAAGCGTGTCTGTGTTCTCCCCGTGTTGCCGGGCTCAGGGTTTCCCCTACATTCCAAACACATACAGGACAGCTGAAATTAAGATCTGTGTGTGAATGTGTGCAGGGTCCGCATTAGACAGTGACCTCTGTGGTTTTATCGCATGTCTGGCTAGGACACGCTGTTCTTGTGATGGACTGGCCACCTGCCTATGGTGTGGTTTTCGTGCCTTCAGAACGAGACGCTGGGATGGGTTCCAGCATCCCCACGACCCAACAACTGGTGAGGAGAATAGATGGGTGACATGTTCCTTAACAGTATTAATAAGCACAACACCTGTTTCTCTGAACTCGTGCTTCTCAGTGATCCACAAATTAATCCATTTACAGGTTATTAGCACAAAACACCGACAGACTATGACTGGAAAGTATAGACCTAGATACCCAAGATTCACAATCAAGTTTTGCTCATATTTACTGAGGGTGACGGTAAGTTAGGCCCCGTTTACACGATGGGAAAACGCAGATATTTCTCTGCGTTTTGCCCTCTCATTTACACGAAAACGCCATTTTTATCACTGAAAACGATTATTTCTAAAAACTCCGGGCAAAGTGGAGATTTTTGAAAACGCCGGATATTTGTTGTCGTGTAAACTGGGAGAAACGGCGTTTTAGGTTCTCTCTTGTCGATTCCAGGATTCTGATTGGCTTGCATGGCTTTATCTTTAACCCCTACACTGCGGCCTTAGGTTTAGCATAGTTATGATGGCGCTCGACGGCGTATTTATGCGGGGGTGTAAACGATGTTATTTTTGAAAACGGAGAGGGGAAAATATTCGTTTCTCTAAATACCCGGCTTTGTGTAAACGTGGCCTTAGTTGTGTAAATTAAACATAAATTAATAAATTAAACTACGTTTTGCTTTATATTTTTAGACAAGCTACTCAAATTACATAATTAGGCTAGTAAAATTGTCAAGGTTGGTTAATCGGCATTCCCTAGTCTATATTTACCAATGCAATGAGCTTACAAAAACAATGTGAATTTACACAAACAAATTTTTATTTAGAAGTCAAAATATACAGAGTATGGAAGAGTAGTGATCACATTGTGGCTGTGAGATTGGTAGGCTGAGGCCCCATCCACTTCTCCCCTGGAACATAAAAAAGAGATAAAGAGAGAAATTGGTCGATGAACAGTATATCACATAAGATTTGAATGTCCTAAGGTTAGTTAGGAATTTAGGTTTAAAACATTACACAGCACAATAACATCCAACAAAAATTGTATGGTAAAAATATGAATGCAAATTCTTTGATTATCATAGCTTTAGCAACCGATTAGCATATTTAACCAGTTAAAATCTGACACACTTGATAACACGCATGTGATCAAACAAACTGAAAGATCAGTTATTTGTCAACAAATGTTTAGTCAGTGAATTTCAAAGACACAAAAGGAATAATTCAAAATGCTGTTCATCATTTGCAGTAAGTTTTTCCAGGTCATTGTAGTGCTAAACAAAGCTGGAAAGTGACAGAATCGCTGAATAATGAATAACAAAGCATGAATAACATACCATAGTTTGCTCATCTTGCAAGAGATGGCGTATTGTTTATTATTTTTTAATGATAGTAGTTGGAGTAGCTTTTTAAAAAAATTAAAATAATATCATGTGTTATTAAAAAAGGCATCAAACAAGTTGTTGATTAATGAGTTAATTGGTAAACCATCTACATTCCTTATAATTACCAATGAAATAAGCCATGAGCTCAAATCTGTCAGAACCAAAGAAGACCTCAGCCTTCCCATTCACATGACAAACAATGAATGGAAGACCAAAGCACTGCAAAAATGGGAGGAAAGGATGTTTTATAATATTTTTACCACAAAAAAGTTTCGGTGTGAAAGATAAAGGGTGCAAAGACGCAAGTAAAAGCATTGACCTTAAACTCCAGTGCTTCCTTTGTGACACTCTTCAGTTTGTCTTTGATTGGCTGAGATTTGGCAAGGGTCAGAATTTCCTCCACCTCTTTGGTTGAGAGACCTGCATTTAATCCCACCTGTGCAAAACAGAAAGACATCGGAGAATAATATAAATTACCAGACAATGATTTGTTTCATTGTCTTTGCGAGATAAAAATGACAGTCTCCATGGCAGTGCTAAAATTTGTGAAATTTCCTCACATGTATTATTGTATAGAGCAGTGGTTCTCAAACCTTTCCTGGAGAACCTTTCCTCCCTCATTTATTACACCTGATTCAACTCAAGACCTCATTAGTAGAGATTGCATTATATGGGTGTGTCAGATATAGGGAGACATACAAAATGTGCAGGGCTCCTGGTCCAGGGCAGGTTTGAGAACCACTGGTATAGAATAATAATTACACTGTACCAGTGATTTTTTGTTTTTAAAATTTCTTAATCTTTGGTTGGCTATATGATACCTCAATGAATGAGGCAGGCTGGGTAATGTCCTGATGAGTGCGCCACATTCTTTTCCACAGCTCTCTAGACACCCTCTCCAGCACATCTCCCTCTTTGTCCTGCTCTGCCACCGCTGTCACAAATCGCATCGGAACCAAAGAGTCTAAAATGTCAAGAGACAAGAATATCCTGTTTTATTTTTTTTTATTTTTTTTTTAGCTTTAGCTCTAATTTGAGTTTACATGATGCCTCACATAAAACACTAAGCCCATACATTCAAAATCAATACATAAATACCCCGTGATTTATTCACCCTCAAGCCAACCTAGATAGGTGTATATGATTTTCTTCTTTGAGGCTATGTTTACATGGAAACGATTCTAAAGAGAAAACGCAAAAGTGGCGTTGCGACATCACTTTTTATTCTGCGTTTAGACGAGCGTTTTGTGTGGGAAATCCGCGTGCAAATGGTGACGCAAAAGTGTGTGAAATTCAATGTAGTATGCACTCCAGGTGGCTAGGAGTGAATACTACAACAACACCAAGTCCACACGCCTGCATACAACCTTCACTGTCAAGCAGACTTTTGCGTTTTACCGTTTACACGGGTACGCGACGGTGGAGCGTTTTAAGATTTCCACTCTGGAGGGTGGTTTCACTTTTTTGCGTTTTTAAGCCTCAAAACGCCGTCGCCGTGTAAACGAAAGGCACATCCGATAAAATATTTTTACGTTTTCACCCGGAATCGTTCTCGTGTAAACGGGGCCTGAGATCAGTAGGTGCGTTCCATTCGACAGGGTCCCTACGCAGTGTTCACTACTCCCTATTTCCTGAAAACGGTATATCAGTTGAAGTGGACTTCACTGACTTCATGTGAAGTGATGTATCGATGTTCCCTTATTCCCTATGCCGTTTGCAGTGCCCTTCGAACTGAACATATTCGTTCCCTTTGAATTGGAATCTCACTTAAGATGGCGAAATACCCTGTGAAGTCCACTTCGCAGTCCACTTACGGTCGAATGGAATGCACCTAGTGTTTCTCAACCCTGCTCCTGAAGGACCCCCAACACTGCACGTTTTCTTTGTCTCCCTAATCCAACACACCTGGTTCAACTCATCAGCTCATAATCACATAGGTTAATGAGGTGATGAGTTGAATCAGATGTGTTGGATTAGGGAGACACAGAAAACGTGCAGTGTTGGGGGTCCTTCAGGAGCAGGGTTGAGAAACACTGTTTTAGATTAATAAAATCAGAGATATATTAAAAACTGTCCTGGCTCTTCCTTTATAATGGCAGTGAATGGAGAATGAAATTTTGAAGTTCATAAAAGTGCATTCATCCATCATAGAAGTAATCACAGCTCCAGGGGGTTAATAAAACCCTTCTGAAGCGAAGTGATGCGTTTGTGTAAGAAAAAATATCCATATTTAAAACTTTTAAACCTAAAATAGCTAGCTTCCAACAGACGACTTACGCCAAAACAGTAACCCCTGATGCGATGGATGTAGGAGTAGTGTAAGCTTTGATGCCTCTCAAAAAAAAAAAAAAAATAGGGCTGGGCAACAAACACAAGCTCCTCTTCTCTTATATCGAAATCCTCCGACATTTCTCTTTGAAAATTCTGGTTTTAGACTTCTAATTCATGATCAGTGTTTTGTTTTGCTCTATCCTTTGCACTTCTGTAAATATACGTTATTATGCATCAGGTCAGGGTTACTCTTTCTCTGTAAATCGATACTTTTGCTCAAATTTTAGCATTAGCACTACTAGCACTTTTGTTTTTTATGAGAGAAAGAAAAAACAAGTAGCCTCTGCCTTGCATGCTGCATTATAAATCTGGTCATGAGTGCCATTGTAGAGAAACAGTGGCTTGAATACCTGTCTCATAAGGTTTTGAAGGTTTAAACATAGGGACCCCAAAGTACTCAGACAGCAGCTTCAGATCTGAGGCCATGTACTGAGTCTTATTTGGGATAAATCCAGGGGGCTGGTTACCTAGAAAAATAATTGATAAATTGATAAGAACTGAAAAGAATGATAAATAAAAAAATACAAAGTGTCACATACAGTTGAAATATGTATGTGTTACAAGTTCTACTTAAGCGGTTTGATTATTGCTCCCAGTAGTTAATTTCATTTTATTTTTATAAAGTGATTAATTATAAAAGAGATACATTTACAGTCTGGAAAGTCTATTATGTCCTTTCCCCATTACCTGAGCCATGAATGACTCCTCCTAAATAAGCTGGTTTCAATTTGAGGTCGATGTTCCAAACGTTTCTATAGCGAAACAGCACCTTAACACACACAATCAACACACATTAAAACATCTTGAGCATCTTTAACTATGTTAACCCTCCTATTATCCTTGGGGTCAATTTGACACCGTTCAATGTTTAATGTCTGTAAATACATCATTTTATTCTTCTTATTATTATTTTTGCTTCAGATTTAATGACTTTTCCTAATTTAATGGGGACAACTCTGTAAACAGAAAATTAACCTGCTAATATTTTTCAAAAGTCCTGTACACATTTTGTAGCATTCGGTGATCCTTGGGGTCAATTTGACCCCATGCTCTTTTAGCTGTATCATAAAACAGAAGAAATTTTTAAATTGCACACATTATGTTATAATTTTAATTTATAATGTTCATGATAATTTTTCATATTCAATATCATATTCAAAACCTTCCCTCTGTTTTAGAGCTCAAACCAAACATAACCATATCTGTAGTATTGCGACAACCCCTAGTATAGTTCACATGACATGTGACATGATAACTAATAATTCTTTCCTGTGCCATGGGGAGGGGAAAACATCATTTTGCGAGAACTTTGATGTTTCCCGTGCTATGGAGCCCTCACATAACATAATGTTTGCGAGATTGACCCCAAACATAACTCGTGTTACTATCCTTGATGCAATAAATTGTTTTTCTTTCCAAATGTTATAGATTACAAAAATCTATACTTAGACATATTTTTGTAAAAATAAAACACCAGATATATTTATACTTTTCCAATTTAGGTCAATCAGTAAGATTTTATATTGATTTGTAAATTTGTCCATGGCAGTGCAATGGGTATTCTAGATGTATAAGGGGTTAGGTGGGGTGGTGAGGGTGGTGGTGGGTGGATGTCAACTTAAAAGGTTTCTTAGTCAACAAAGACATTAATTAACTAAGACAAACCTTTGTAAAAAAAATATAATAATATTGTGGAGGTTTAAATTACTGGGGGTCAGATGATGTCATCAGGGTAACAGGAGGGTTAATAAAGAAATAATAAAAACATTATGTACCTCAAATGCCAGCCAGGAGTAAGGAGAGGCAACATCATAGTATAACATGACCACTTTTCCGGAACTGAACATCTGTAATGAATAAGCACATTATCACAAACATTAATTGGTTAGCATGTGGACAATTAAATTGTCTGGATGCTTGAGATTCTATAGAGCCTTTGCATATGATGAGAGGCTGAACTGCGGAATGATGTGTTGTGGAAATTCTTTTATCGACACCTTAAACAACAGAGGAAGAACAAATTATGATCTCGAAAGTTAAGTGTCAGTATTTATTTCTTGCAAGGAAGGCAGTTCACACAGACAGAGTCTGATACGAGAAGGGCAAATGCCTTCTCATTTTGCAGCAATTATACACCCAAAAGATCACCCTCCTGCTATAGACATCTAAAGACTGATATTTCTTCAGTTTGGCCACTCAACCGAGGTAAAGTTAATCTGTCAGATCGTCCATCCATTGACTGAGCGTGTACGGGTCGGCCAATCTGGTTCCGTCTGTTAAAATAAAAAATTCCTGGACATTGAGTGAACTTGCACATTAAGATCAAATCTGATTTTCTCCCCTCCCGTCATTGTTAAAAAAAGTAATAAAACTTGAAGGAAGCGGGCAAAGAGATCGTTCAGCCTCCACCTTAGCTCCGCCCACATTAAAACGTCACCATGTTCACCAACTGAAAATGGGTCTAATGATTGAAAAGTACTTTGACCAATAGCGTTCAGGCATTGCAGCCTATATAGTCGTGCAAGAAGGCGGGATTCTACAGAGAAGAACGGTCGGGCAACATGAAATGCCATCTGTCACAGATAGCACGTCAATAGGAAAATAAATCCTGGACATTTTAGGCTATATGAAACATTTTTTAAGGTAAAAAAGAAGACAGATGATCACCTAATATGGTAAGAGTTATTTTCTATGTTCCTTTTTTCCGCTGCAGGCTAATAATATTCAACAGTGCACTGTGGTAGGCTACGCTCTTCGGATTTAATAGCAGTAACTTTATCTAATTAAATAAGTCACCGGCATGCACTAATAATCTTTTGTTCGAGTCCTCACTCACGTTTCCCCCATTTTATCTCGCAATAGTCTCCCCCTTTTCACTTCTAATCCATAATCCCAGAGAGAAGGTTTCAAATGGGAAATTCGTATTTGGTTACGTCAAACTGACGAAAAGCATTTTGAAATATCGGGCAATGTTAAAACAACGTGCAGTCTTTGGGGTAACAATAATTATTCTTCGCATTACAGAAAATACTTTTGGTACCTTTATTTTTTCATTGATTCATCAGAGTTTTTTGGGGTTATTTGAGTGCTAAAGTAATTTGTTAATAGGCTATTATGTTTAAGTGTTGTAAAATGATGTAAAAATGAATGTGTTAACTCATATGGTGTCATAACGGGTAACAATTTTAATCAAAACTTTAAGACCTTTTGCCCTTTAAATCACATTGCAATATTAAAATGTGTGTTAAACTTGAACAAGTAGGGTCATGTAAAAAAAATCTCTCTCTCTCTCTCTCTCTCTCTCTCTCTCTCTCTCTCTCTATAAATAGGCCTATATATATATATATAATGAGAATTTTTTTTCTGATCTCTAAATATTGTTTACTGCATCACTTTACATATTCATTTAATATTATTGATTTGAAAAGTTTTAATATCATAATATTTAGAAAATGCATTAACATTATCCCGTATGACATTTTGACTGGTGTCATCACATGATTCTCAATTAAACCGCTTAAAATACATTGTTTAAAATTGTGATTTTAGTAATAAGTAAAAAAAAAACATCCCCATAAAGATAATAACTACTTTGATGTGCAGTTTTAACCTATCAGAATTTTTTATCAGTTGAAAACCTTATTTGTCACTTTACTGTCATAACAGTTTGACAAACAGTAGTACTTTTCAAAATGTTGAAAAGTCAAGTCATCCTCTATTATGTAGCGCTTTTAACAATGGAGATTGTTTCAAAGCAGCTTTACAGAGATAAACAGATTAATTTATAATATTATGCAAATTATTATCAAACAATTTATGTTTATAATTTAAAAACGTTGGGTTATCATTTACAGTGCAGGCTGGAAAAAGGCTATAGGTACACTTGGGGGTTCATGAATAACCTAAAGAGGACTGTGCTAATGAGACAACCCAAATATATGTTTACACTGAAGGGAGGGGTGGTCAAGAGGTAAATAATCAACTAAAGAAAATATTTGGTGGATGCTTTGCTACAAAATGTAGATCGACACTTTACTTAATTTATAGGTTCACATTTTCCCAAGGACTGTGAATGATCACTCAAACTGTACCCAACAAAAATGTGAAAAGTTCAATTGTTTGTGTTTTAGGCTGGAAGCTTAAGCTGCTATTTTGAAACAATAATCGGAACAAAATTCAGTTGAAGATGTATATAATTCAATATTTATCTGACTCCATTATAATTAATCTGACTCCATAAAGTTGTTGTTATTCTTTAACCTCTTCTTCTTTAAAGGTAAAGGTCTTTCTTAGAACTGATAGTAAAACATAGGATTTAACCTGAACATTTAGATTAAGTTATTATCACTTTAGCTTTCGACATTATCAGTGATAAAAGGAAAGATTCTCAAAACAGGCAAAGTTATTTATTAAGTTACATGTTTAAATATACAGACAGTAGAATGGAACAACACACTGTATAGGAAACTTAGTTGTAACAAATGTACGGTTGTGTAAAAGGCCGTAAATGCCTTTCTCAGAGTATGAGGAAGTATGAGGTACACACTGGTGTGCGGGAGTGGTGGGGTTAAAGACTTTCTCCCAGATCAACTGTTACCTTTCCTTCTTAAGGCCTCATTATGCTTCTGCGTCAACTCTACGGCGTAGCTACGTCGTCACTGCTACGGCGTCGTGGCCGTTTTATGCTTCTGCGTGAGGTTGTGGTGCTTCGCGGTGCATTTCACCGCCAGAACGCTAGGGGGTGTGTGGTTCGCGAATGGTCCCGTGCGCCGCGAACGAAAAGAGAGAATGTTGTTGCAGCTGTCAGCTGGAGCTAATCGACGTTGAATAACAAGACGACACAAACTTTATCCCCACAGAATCAACACGGATGTCCAGGGTCCGTTCCACCAATAGACAGTAAAAGAAAGGTTTCACCCGAGCTCCCATAACGATAGCTTTTCTGAATGACTTGAAGTCTTTTTTTCAGTATCCAACTGTGCTATGGCAGGATAATGTGTCCCGTGGCAGACTTGGTTAGTAGATTATCAATGATGTAAGTTAACCGTGAACATTGTATTGAAAATAAACAACAAACTGTGAACAAACGTTGATTTATTGATTGATTGAAGTTTATTGTGAGCAAAAAAGAAAGAAAGGATAACAGTTATAGACATATATTATCAATGAAATAAAAAACAACAGTTTATTTAGGTTTAATTCTTTATTTACTTTCTTTTAAGAGTATTATAATTATCAGTACGAGGGTGCAAATGTTAAAAAGGAAACCGGAAAAGCTACACTCCTGAATTGATGTATAATCTGACCAATCAAAGCCCTAGCTGTCTGCGTCGCCTCGACGCGCAGTTACAATTTTGGAGGTGCACGTCGAGCTACGGCGGAGGGTCGGAGAGGGGTTCAGCGTCGACGGATAGGGGTCTGCGGGGTACGCCGTCGATTCGACGCAGAAGCATAAAACAGGCTTTATACCTTGAGCAAAGCATTGTTAAACATGAGTGGAATACCAACAGCGAAATCAACCTACAGAAAACCAAAAGATGAGGCAGATGGTGGTGATCAAGAGGGGAGAAGAACATTAACATACTGTCACAATCCACACTCAAGGAACATAGAAGATCCAATTATGCAACAAATTTTTAATAGGGAAATCCGTTACGCACAAAACTGGCTCAATCACAGGAACAGACACCGAACGTGAACAGTCTCTGGATCGGCAGCAATGATGTGAACAGACACCGGATCGGCAGACGTGGCGTGAACAGTCTCTAGACACCGGATCGGCAGACGTGATGTGAACAGTCTCTAGTCTCTGAATCAGCAGATGCGACGTAAACAGTCTCTGGATCGGCAGACGTGACGTGAACAATTTCTGGATCGGCAGACATGACGTGAACAGTCTCTGGATCAGCACACGTGACATGAACAGACACCGGATCGGCAGACGTGACGTGAACAGTCTCTCAGACACCAGAGCGGCAGACGTGATGTGAACAGTCTCCAGACACCGGATTGGCAGCCATGATGTGAATAGTCTCTAGTCTCTGGATCGGCAGACGTGACGTGAACAGTTTCTGTATCGGCAGACGTGACGTGAACATTTTCTGGATCGGCAGACGTGACGTGAACAGTCTCTGGATCGGCAGACGTGACGTGACCAGACACCGGATCGGCAGACGTGGCGTGAACAGTCTCTAGACACTGGAACGTCAAACATGACGTGCACAGTCTCTAGCCCACGGATCGGCAGACGTCACTTGAACAGTCTCTAGACACTGGAACGGCAGACGTGGCGTGCACAGTCTCTAGCCAACGGATCGGCAGATGTGACGTGAACTGTCTCTAGATACCGGATCGGCAGACGTGACATGAACAGTCTCTCGATCAGACATACATGACGTAAACAAGTCTCTGGATCGGCAGACGTGACGTGAACAATCTCTGGATCAGCAGACGTGATGTGAACAGTATCTGGATCGGCAGACGTGACGATTGGGTGGCGCCGTCAGGGCGAGACGCTTGGGGACAGCCTCCGGGAGGACAGCGGCGGCCTGCTTGGGCACGGGCTCCCAGATGAAAGCGGTGGCCTGCTTGGGGACGGCCTCCGGGAAGAAAGCGTCGGCCTGCTTGGGCATGGGCTCTGAGAAGACAGTGGTGGGCTGCTCGGACACGGTCTCCGGCACGGCCTCCGGGGGCGGCAGTGGGCTGCTCGGGCACGGCCTCCGGGAAGGCAGCGGGCTGCTCGGGCACGGCTTCCGGGACGGCAGTGAGATGCTTGGGCACGGCCTCCGGGAAGACAGCGGGCTGCTCAGGCACAAAACAGTCCAGGCAGGGGTCAACATTCACGTAAGCAATCCAAAACACAAAGAACAATGAACAGACAGAAACAAGTGAAGTCACATTTATTTATATAGTGCTTTTTACAATACATATTGTATCAAAGCAGCTTCACAGTGATAATATTGTTGAATATTAAATGTCCCCAACTAAGCAAGCCAAAAGCAAGGCAACAGTGGCAAGGAACCAAAACTACATCAGGTGATTGAATGGAGAAAAAAAACCTTGAGAACCCAGGCTCAGTTGGGGGCCAGTTCTCCTCTGGCCAACAGACCTCAGACATGGTGCAATAATAGATAAAGACTCCATAACAAACACTAAACTAGCAGGGTACTTATACACACAGACTAACAATCAGTGACAGCTGGATGCTATTAACAATGACAAGAATAGACAAGGATTGTGGGAAATGCAGTTTCTAATGTGACTGACACCGTGGGGAAGAGGACCTATAGTGGTGAACCAGGGAAACACAGACCCATACTGTGACACATTCTCCTCAATGCATGTTTAACCAGTACATAGATTGTACATTATGTCTTTCAAATTCACCACCATTCATTTCAGATGATTACTGTTTTACTGTATTTTTGATCAATGCAGCCTTGATAAGCATATAGACATATATTTCTGTCTCCATGGCTTTCCTTTATTATTTTGTGTTTACGTTTGCTGTAGAATAAAAAAAAGTTAATTTACATCAATTAAATTTTTATTTAGAAGTTGTTGAAATATGTATGGAGGAGTAGTGATCACATTTTGGCTGTGGGTTTGAGAGGCTGAGGCCCCATCCACTTCTCCCCTGGATCACAAAAAGAAAGAAAGTGATTGGACAATGAACAGTATATAATCTAAGATTTTAATATCCCAAGATTACTTCAAAATTTCTGGTTTAAAACATGATAAAGTGCAATAAACCAACAAGTAAACAGGGTAAGATAAATATAACCATTATCCTATCTAATAAAAGAAGTAGAAATCCAAAGTTACCGATGCAATGAGCCATGAGCTCAAATCTGTCCAAGCCAAAGAAGACCTCAGCCTTTCCATTCACATGACACACAATGCACGGAAAACCAAAGCTCTACAAAACAGAAGGGAAAATCACTGCAAGGAACATTTTAGTTAGAAAGACAAAGGGTCCAAAGACACAAGTAAAAGGCACTGACTCTATACTCCAGTGCTTCCTGTGTGGCACTCTTCAGCTTGTCTTTGATTGGCTGAGATTTGGCAAGGCTCAGAGTTTCCTCCACCTCATTGGCTGAGAGACCTGCATTTAATCCTGCCTGTGCAAAACAGAAAGACAAGACATTAGTGAACACGCTGAAGTCAGTGGTGGAGTACAATGGATGATATCAAAAGATTTCATGAATATAGTTTTATGAAATAATAAAAGATTAACATGTTAATTTACTGACTGAAAATTGGCATTCAGATCTGCCTCCATTAAGTTATCAATGCCCAACTTCCTAAAATCCAATCAATTACCAAAAGACAAAATCAAGACTTTAAAAAGTGCTAAACTAGGGGATTTGATACCTCAATGAATGAGGCAGGCTGGGTAATGTCCTGATCAGTGCTCCAAATTCTTTTCCACAGCTCTCTGGACACCTTCTCCACCAGCACGTCTCCCTCTTTGTTCTTTTCTGCCACAGCCGTCACAAAACGCATCGCATTCAAAGAGCCTACATGGAAAGATGGAGAACAAGAGGAAATAAAAGAGACTTTGACAGAATTTACCTAAAAACACAAGATTATTAATTCAAAACAAATCCTTAAGTAAGCAAAAAATACTCTAGAAACAGACCAACATAATTTTTTCTATGAGAGAAAGAAATCTACAAGTATGGCTTGCATTGTGCATGTAGTCATCGGTGTCATCATAAATAAACTACTGTTTGAATACCTTTCTCAAACATCGCCTCAACAGGATTTGAAGGTGAATTCAAAGGGACCACAAAGTACTCAGACAGCCGTTTCAGATCGGTGTTCATGTAATAAAACTTATTAGGGATCACTCCAGGGGGCGGTTACCTAGAAATAGAAGAAACTTGATCATGTATTATCATCTATAAAAGTACATTACGTACGTCCATCAACATTCATTTAGAAAAATATATATCAAAATATGTTTTAAAGAGGACATATCATGAGAATCTGACTTTTTCCATGTTGAAGTGCTATAGTCCGATCCCAGTGCATCTACCAACCCAGAAAATATGAAAAGTTACAACACAGCAACTTTGATTTGGTAAGTCTTTCTCTTCAAGCATGTTAAAAAATAAGCTGATCAGATTTCTTGTGGTATTTTGACCAAACAATGTCCCAGCTGTTTTTGTAAAAGTTAAACATGAATGTCTGCAAATCCATAACAACTACATAAATGTTTCCACTAATTAGTCAGAAACATCCAGGTGTATTCTAAAAGTTGTAACCTTTCCCTGAGTTATTGCCTGAGTGTTTTGTTATTGCCTGTGTATCCAAAGGTCGTGTAAAGGATCAGCGGACTTCTAAATGGAAGCGGGAGTAGCAGTTGCATTTAAAAGGTAACTCCGGTGCAAAATGAACTGCTTATTATCTATCTATAAATAACAGGAACGTCTGTCTGTCTGTGTGTGTGTGTGTTAGTCTGATGGATTTCAGACTTGATGGGTGTCTTGCTACGGGTGCAGTGCCGAGTTTGACATTGTTTGGATTAGATATGCACAAATAAAAATGTCACTGAACTTTTGCTGTGTAATTGTAACAATGAGCACTCAAACACACCAAACCAACAATTACTAAAATCACACAAAAAATGATTTTGCACGGACACTTTGCACTAGTACTTCTCAATGCTTCATTTTGCATGTAGGGACCCTCATTATGTTACTGTGGGGATATGTTGAGCCTTGTTAGTGGTATTAACTAGCGATTTCTTTTTACTTATTAAATGCCCCCATATACTAGCATTATATGCTAAACAGTTTTTAGAGATAAAATCTTTACATTTGATTATCATGAAAACAAATCTCAGAGAACGGTCGAATAGATATCAATGTGTTATCAGACCAAAGGTTCATTTTACTCCGGAGTTCTCCTTTAAAGGGACAAAGACAAAAACTAGGCAAATTTGACACGCTATAATAAATTATCTGGGGTTGTTCTGGTGAAACCATAGATTTATATTACATCTTGTGAAAAGGGACATAATGCATCACCTTTAAAACTATATAAAACTTTTAACTGAATCTAGTTGTTTTTAATGGCTCTTTGGTTGCGACAAATTTGTCCAAATGATCACAGGTAGGTGACGTAAAGTTCTCATGACACTATGAAGGTTAATGTGACATGTTGTGGTAAAAAGTTGTCTTCTCTTTGCTATAAGTCCCCAAGTCACGGAGTTCCAGATGCCAAAACTTTTGTTGAGACAACGAGATGCCTGTACTCAGAACATAAGACAATCTCACTTGTAGCCCATCTTCCTTCGCCTGCCCCAATTAATTTCTTATCTTTCTGGCTTCTTAATTGTAGCGTGCCACCAGCTGGTCCGTTTTTAAAAATAAATATTAAACAAGAGAACATTGAAGGCCATCCAAATCAAAAGAGCAGTTTATTATCATTGTCCAGGACAGTTGCAAGTTTGTACTCTGACCCATAGTTGTGGGTCATAGTGACAGAATCCAAAAGCCTCCTAGTTTTAATCACATAGTACCCAGACTTTTCTAAAAACATATCTTAAAGTTTAATAAAATTACTCTATACATGTTTTTTACTTTTTATATTTGTTATTTTTAACGCTATTATGTGTCTTGTTATATTTTAGCTGAATGCTTCAATGCAAAGGTAAATTATTTTTATGTGCAAGCACATTTGGCAATAAAGTTCTTTCTGATCATGATTTTTTGTATATTTTGTGATTGTGGATATATTATTTCTTTATTAGCCTACCTGAGCCTTGCATGACTCCCCTAAAAATGCCGGTTTAAGTTTGAGTTCGATGTTCCAAACATTTCTATAGCGACACAGCACCTTAACACACACAATTAATACAAACATGAAAACATATGAAAACAAGCCGCGTGGATTAATTAACTAACGTTGTATGGGGCGAAAGCATCATGTACCTCAAATGCCAGCCAGGAATAAGGAGAAACGACATCATAAACAACTCGACGACTTTTCTGGGACTGGACATCTGTAACGAATAAGGATATTCGCATCACATACACTAAAAAGTATTCTTACAAAGTCATTTATGTGCATGCGTAGTTAGCTACACATTACCCTTGGCGTCAGACTCACTGCTGTAACTTACTTGAAAAGAAACTGTCAAACACAATTAGATCGAGAAACAAATAGACCCGCTGTGTATACCGCTCATTTGCTACGACAGTCTAGCAACTATTGTTTAAATTCTACAACAAACTGTACTTGTATAAATTGTGAAGGTCATTCAGTGTTGTGTTGGGGTAATGTTGGGTGATTTCACTTTTAACACTGGTTCATGAAGCTTCGAATTCGAAACATTTTTGAATCTTATGTTTCGAATCAGTTTTTCGGAGTTTGAATCAAACAAAGAATCAAATCAACTCATGAAATCCGCATGATTTTACAGAGTTTACAGAGATCGCCCCAGCGTAAACCACTGAACAAGTGTGATCTGATCTCTGACCAGATGTATACATTTGTTCACGTTAAACATTAGTATAATTAAAAGGAAGTACTGAGTTAGTCTCTTATTGGCATGTGATTAGTTGAGCAATCCATGATGCAACAAACAAAAGAACGCCTTGAAAATTGATAAAGAGCACATATTACATAGACACTTGATATTTAATCTTATTAGATGATTAGTTCATTGCATTTGATAGATTTTACTTTCAATTAAACATTTGCAAGGTGTTTTATGCATATTTGGCCTGAGTTTTTGCATTTCCACTATTCTGACCAGCAGGGTTCACTAGCGTGTTGTTTCTTGTTTCGAACGCTTCGAAATAGTGAATCATTTTGTGAAGCAATTGGTTCACTTGATTTGAAGCTTTAAAGCTTCGTTTATCCCATGACATCTTGCGAGTCGTGAGCAGCACGTAAAGTTCGGAATTTATCGATATTTTTTAGACCTGCTTAAGTAAAAAGTAAATGCAATAAAAATAACAGGCGTCTGCCTTCTGATTAAAAAAACGAATCACCAGCTTTTTTGCACGATAAACGTTCGATTTAAAACAATTATCTATATATTTTTATTTATTTTTATATATATTTATAATATAATAACATAATATAATAACAGCACAGCGCTGATATTGAACTAATGCAGTTACAACTGAAGTACATTGAATTAGTTTAATAATAACAAATTCCAAATGTCTCCGTAGTGCTTCAGTTCCTACACTGATGCTCCGCCCCCTAGCAGTCAAAGTGAAGGTTCCCGTCTGTTAAAGTGGTTGCCAAGATAATTATTTTTCAGTTAGTACATTATGTTATGTTAGAATATATATAGAAAAAAAGTTACGTTTATATTTGTAAACATCATAAATGCCAATGGCATAAATGTACTGAAAATTGTAAACCTGCAGTTTTTTTTCTGATATTCTAATAAAACAGTTATTTTCTCTTGCAATTTTTATGAATATCTGGCAACTCGAATGCGACGCTTGCAGTGCACATATGCGGTAGTAGGAAGTGGTGAATGAGGAGAGAACAGGCGGTTAAAGGGGACTTGGGAAATACAATATCAGAATAACTCGTATTTGATAGCACACCTTCATACCTCACTGCTGTAAGTATTGCTGTGCTCATTTAAGAATTATAGGTGGTATGTTTATATATTATCCAGTCTGACTGTGCCAAAATCCATTTGCTTCTGTAAAGCCAGTCTAGATGCATCCCATATGATTCAAATCACTATTCAAATTCAGTTTTCTAAAAACTATTTTGTATAGTTTTTATATAGTGTTTGATGACTATAGTGTCAGGAAGTGACTGTATGCTTTACAGACCTGCCTTCTCCTGCCATGACAAATTGGAAATGTTTGGTTCAATAAAATCATTAATTAAATCTAAGAAAAGATTAAATATGCTCAGTGATGAGATAGTCTAAGATGTGATAGCTTGCTAAATGTTGGGAGTTTTCTAAAACTGATTAACCCAAACACTATTTTAATTGTAAATAATATAACATAATAAATAGTATAATAATTGTTATGCTTTGTTATTGGTGTAAACAGAAAGATGTCACCAGATGAATTAATCTATCTAGGAATCCTTGGTGCATCAATACCTGTAGGATTCCTCTTCCGCTACCTAAGTAAGTCTGACTGTCTTCTTTAAGTTAGAGCCCACATATTAAAATGTGTTAATAATAGGGTGAATAAAGCTAAAGTGGTATAATTTGTTGTTGATATTGTTATACAATTCGTTTAGAATGTGTGAGGGGCTGAGCCTATGTTTATTTGTGATATAAATGACACAATATTAAATAATAAAACTTGAAGTCTCACTTCAAAACACATAGATTCAATAAACACATTTAAACCCCCACCTAAAACACACCATAGATCAGGGTGATTTTAAAAACTCTTGATCACTTTTGTGTGCATTATTCACCAGGCCCTCCAGTCAAGCAGGGGTCGGCATTGCTCTTGGGTTTGATCATCTCCATTGCTACCTGTGGTATCCACACTCTACACTCATTCTTTACAGTTTTAGGAACATGGTTGATTATAAAGATCAGTTGGAGGTAAGTGTGATATGTAGCTGTCTGTGTGGAATTTTACATTGGATTCTTAGCTATTTCCCTGTGCTCTTATTTTTTTTGTTTAGAAGTGCCCCTGCTTTGTCTTTGGCCTGGACGTTTCTGTACCTCCTCTTTTTCCGTCTGGTCACCTGGTTTGGCCTCCCTCAGCCAACACCTTTTGCCAATGCCATTCAGCTTCTTTTAACATTGAAGGTAAAAACGCAATAAAATTAGACACATTTTCCATGTCGTCATTTCTTGATATGATTATTGAATGTGTTTTGTTTTGAATACACAGATGGTCAGTTTAGCTAATGAGATTCAAATGTATTACTTGGAGAAGAAAAGGGAAAGAGCACCTTCACCAAGTCCCAGGTTGTTGGAGGACTTTCACATGAGCCTTCACTCTATGACATTATATCATATAGCTACTGCTATGTGGGCATAATGACAGGTATTTTGCATATTGACTGGAATTTCCTTGAATGCTATTGAGTCTGTTCAAATGTTCTGTGCTGTGTGTTTTGCATGAATGCTAACTTGTCTTTCTCTGTTTCTCTCTGCTACTAGTTCAGTAATGTGTGAGTCCAATTTCTTTTTATAACTGATTGTGTTATTATTGCTCTTCTTTTACCATGATTTGTCCTCCCAAACATCCCATACATCCATATGCTTAATTTTGTCATCCCCTGTGGCACATTGATATGACTCACTATTGCATTCGATTCCATACCTATACTCCATTCTATCCCAATATCATGTGTCATCTTTACCCATGTATTCCATCTCTTCATTGATAACTCTTACCATGCTCTCCTCACATTCCTTCATTTTCCATTCTTTGTCCCACCCACTCTTGCCGGTGTCCCCCAGGTCCCTTCTTCCGCTATCAGACGTATGCAGACTGGTTGCAGCAGTCCAGTCCCCTGTCGCTGCCGGGTAAAGAGCCCTGCCTGCAGAGGCTGAAGATGGTGCCCGTTTACGGAGTTCTCTTTATTGTTGTCAACTCTGTCTTTCCCTTGTCCTATGTCCGTACCTGAAGAATTCCTGGAGCACAACTATTTTTACAGGTTAGTTTTTTTTTTCTGGATTAAAGGACCAATCCATAAGGAATCTAAAAGTAAAGTCCAAAGGACATAATTATATTTAAATCACACTTTATCACAATTTATTGTTTTTACCATATTAAGATTCATAGTGGTTATGTTTCAGATTTTTCTACATGGTGGCAATATTCTTTGTATTCGGATGCGTTTCTACTCCGCATGGTGTGGGGCAGAGGCAGGTTGCATCAGCGCAGGTCTTGGCTGTTACCCCCAGGGGGCGCTGTCCAAACCTGGGGGAGGACCAACGGTGACATATAGGTAGCTTTATTTCCTGATGGCTTTTTAATGTGCTTTTACAGTTTGACTGTAACTTGTAAATATGATGACTTGAACTTTGAGGTTTTTATCTAATAAGGAGGTATATCAGGGAAAACATGGCATGTTCTATAAAAGGATATGATAGAACATTATCCAAGAACAGAAAAGTACATATTACAAGTATTAGACTTGAAGCAGGATCCAGTAAAGTGCTGCATCAGAGGTCAGCAGGGTCACAGCAATATTAAACTGTACATGTCAAGACAAACATGTTACATCAGAATAGGAGTTTTCAGAAGCAACTAAACACATTGCTTATCCATTACAAAAGCTTAAAATTGATTACAAATACAGTGCAGACATAATGTTGTAAATAATAATTGTGGCTGGAAAAAGCTGATTTTTAAAGAAAGCAACCATCAGTCCTTTTTTAATCTCATGTTATGTTTGCTAATCCAAGTTAATCATTTTAAAAGGTAATTGATCATTATAAATCCCTTTTGCACAGCTGAAAACTGTTACACGAATTAAGGAAGCAATAAAAGTGGCATTCTTTAGATTAGTTGAGTCTGCATCAGGAGTTATGGATTTGATTAAAGGCTCAACATGACCAGAAACAAAGATTGTTCTTTGGAAACGTGTCTAGTTTTGTGCTGAGAAATGAAGGCTATTTAAAGTGAGATACTGAACTACTTCCTTCATAGAACAGCACAGACTGCTTCTAACCAGAATAGAAAGAGGAGGGGGAGGCCCTGGTGCCCAAATGCGCAAGAGAACAAATACCTTAGAGTGTCTTGTTTAAAAACGACTGTTTCTAGTTTAGGTCCTCAAATGACAGCTTCAGTAAATAGTACCTTCTTATCACCAGTGTCATCAACAGTGAAGAGGGAACTCTGAGATTCTCGGCTTCTTGGCAGAGTAGCAAACAAAAAGCCATACCTCAGGCTGGTCAATAAAAAGAAATATATAAAGATGGGTAAAAGAGCATGGATTGGACAGAGGAAGACTAGGAGATGTATGTTGTGGACCAATAAGCCCAAGTTTTGAACTTTTGTGAGATGCAGAACAATGGAAAAGATGCAAGATGATCTATCAACCATGGTGGAGGCAGTGTGATGGTCTGAGTGTGCTTTGGTGGTGGTACAGTGGTCACCGTGATTTTGCCATGTAAGACATGGTCCTGAATCAACATATTTTGTTGATCCTGGATCAACATTCCTGTCCCCAAATGTAGTCCTTACCCAATCCCTACTCCTAAACCTAACCCTAACCCAACCCATAACTTTTCCCTAAAATCAGAGGGCAATGAAAGGTGAATAGTGCTGATGTTTAAGTACTTCACCATGGTTCTAAGCCTAAACTTGACATAAACTGTAAATTTGTCCCTCAAATCTGATGGGTTGATTGGGAAGTTGATCCAGAATCAGCAAAGATGTTGATCCAGGAACATGTGGTACTTGGTGAAACCACGTTCGACATTTACAATAGATTCAATTTAATATAATCTTAAATTGTCCATTTAAGTATGTTAAAACATACCTTGAAGAAGGAAGTCTATCACTACATTTTGAAATGCCATGCATTCCATGCCCTGTAGACAGCTCTTGATTTGGGCCTATTACATCCTACAACATGATGACTCAAAACACATCTCCAAACTATGCCAGAATTATTTAGGGAGGAAGCAGTCTGCAGGAATTCTGTCTGTAATGTAGTGGGCAGCACAGTCTCTAGATCTGAACCCTATCGAGCTTTAATGGGAATAGCTTGATCGTATGGTACGGAGGAAGTGTCCATCAAGCCAATCCATCTTGTGGGAGATGCTTCTGGAAGCATCTCATCAGAATACCTTAACACATTGACAGCTAGAATGCCATCTGTAAGGCTGTAAATGCTGTGAGATGTGGCTTTTTTGATTAAATCAGAGTTTGTTTACAGGAAAGTACAATCTCATCTGAGGTTTAATCATGTGGTTGATAATGTTGTGTTTCAGTCCTGATCCAGACACAGCTGTGGAGTATGACTTCAAAACTATCCAGAACATTGACTGTTATAATACAGATTTCTGCGTCAAGGTTCGGCATGGCATGCGCTACTGGAACATGACGGTGCAGTGGTGGCTTCACCACTATATCTACCCCAACGCCCCTTTCAGAGCGTACGCTCTCAGGTACAAGCATGTACATTTGACCTTTCAACTGCACTGTGGAAGAAAAGGCTTTGTTATTGACCTACATAATCTTTGTTTTGTCTTTTTTCTCACATTGTGGCAGGGCTGGATGGACAATGTTAATCAGCGCTTACTGGCATGGCCTCCATGCTGGTTACTACCTCTCTTTTCTCACCATCCCACTGTGTATCGCAGCAGAATCGGCCATGGAGGCTTCTGTCAGAGCCCGTCTGGGGCCGAAGGGCCAGTACGTCTTTGACTGGATCCACTGGTTCCTCAAGATGAGGGCTTACGACTACATGTGCATGGGATTTGTTCTCCTGAAGGCCAGCGACACCGTCAACTACTGGAGCTCCATATACTTCATAATTCATATCATCGCCATTGTTTGTATAGGAGTAGGACAAATGATGAAAGGGGAAAAAAGAGAGATAGAAGGGAAGGAGCTGAAGGAGAGAAACAGGATGTGGTAAGGGAGAAGGCTGAGTGAAACAAATGTGTGATGTGATGAGTGTGATGATAACTGGAGAGTTAAGTGAGTTTACACACACACAAAAAACATTTCCCTACATGCACTGTAATAGCCATCAACTGCCATTTAACGGATTTTGTTTTTAAAAAGCAGCATGGGCAGAAGCATAATTTGTGATAACCCAAGGATATCAATCTTTCTTTTATTAACAGTGAAAACAGTTTTCAATTAATTTCCGTACTTTTAATGTTATAATTTGTTTTTGTTTTTTATTACATGTATTGTAAAATGCTTATTTTTGTTGTCTGGTGAAAAACAATGCAACCTTATAGATTCATCCTGACCATGTCAGTATTGTATTTAGGTTAATAGTTTATATAAAGAGTTTTTCTGCTAATCAGTGGCCATGGGACTCTAATTCAGCTACCACACAGAGGACTTGTTACTGAATCCAACCATAAACACACACACACACACACCAACGCTGATGAATGTTAGCCCCGGCCCGATCACTACATTGAGTGCAAATTTGTGGAGATTTACACTCTGCAATAGTGTCAGTGAGGTCACACAACCTTTGTGGTAACAAAGTTGTATATATGGGATATTAAAGGTTGGTCTGCCTTGTTTTTCATCAATTTTGAGTATGTATCACTATTATTTTTTATTCTACAAAGAATGTGAAAGTATTTGAAAACTCACATTTTCAGAAAGTAGGAGTGAATGTTTTTGTTATTTTGTTCATTTGCTCTTTAGTTTGATGCCATCTGATGTAAAGTGCAACCTAATGTTAAATGTTGCTAAACATGTATCAACAAAGTATGTTATTACTAAGAGCAATTAAAGTCTGGTTGAGTCTAAGTAAAGATCAGATGTAAATTCTTTCCTACATTTATATTATATAAAAACAATAATATTCCAATATTCTGATTTTTGTTTTGTTCTCGTACACTGGAGGATAGTGCTGGTGTTTAGTGTATTGATCGTTTCCAATTATGCTGGTTCCTGTAATATACCTGCTATATTTTACCTCTAATATTTACCTTCTGGACAATATAACACTGGATGTACCACTCATATCCTTTCAGGTTTTGTTTGAAAAATCTGTGTTTTCAATAAAATAAGTGATTTTTATCCCTGCCAAACTTCCTTCTCCAAATGTAATTTCCGTGTTTGGATACAAAGTATCTCACAAAAGTGAGTAGGCTACACCCCTCACATTTCAGCAAACATTTAGTATATATACGCCTGTATTCACGGCAGCGCCATCTTTGATTATTAATGAGGATGAAAGCGATGCCGTAGGCATAGACATGCATCTCTTCAATGGGCAGTACTGTTATTTTATGTGTTTTCGGATTGTTCTGCTCATGAAACACTGGAAAAATATCTTTCCAAGAAATGTCAGTTGACAAAAAAACTCCCGACAATGTAAGCTGTGGAAAATTGTAAGTAATCTCGGAGCTTTATTCAACTTTTTACAGGGAAGGGGATGCCATTGGAAACACGGTAAGTCTATCCCTCCCTCACAGCCTCACTTTCATACCTGTCATGGCGCTGCTCTGAATAAGGTCTATATAGCCTACTCAAGGGACAACATTATTGAAATGAAACTATATTTTAGAATTGTCAATGCGCTGCTTGTAGAGCAATATTACTGTCAGTGTTGTGTCTGAACGCGTTCATATTTTGAATGTACTGTATTACTGCCTGATGAACGTTACTGTGAGCGCGTTCATTCTGGTGTCTGTACATTATTAATAAAATACAAAAGTTTATGAAACTCCAAAACTAACACCCCAAATGAAACAAACACAAGGGCAAAAACAGTGTCATGTTACAGGGCTGATAAGGAGATTTCACGACCCACAAAAGGAATGTGGCCACATGCGCGAGAGAGAGACAATGGAAGACAAACCCTCTTTAAAACAGACTTGCCTGCATTATCATAGACTAACTGATTTATAAATGAACAGGCATCATAGCATTGGGTGGGTATGTACTATGGTATCTATTTAATTATACAACCAGCTACCGGTCAATATAACCTCACCTGTTTCATGCCTCCTACCCAATTCTCATTTAATGATTCACACTTTAATGTACATCACCTTCTTTTAGAATGCAATGTGGATTTGTTATATCTATTTGAGCATGAATGAACAGTCTAATCACGCTGGGGACAAAGACCATAAATCAACTAAGAGCCACTTTTCCTCTCAGACATGTCACCTTTCTTATTGGTCGGTCAATCCTTAGGGATTGGATCTTTCTCAGGCTTTATTAGAGATAGCCTATTAGCAAAAACTAGCCTGATTTTTCATTATTGTCTCAAACATTGTTATTCATATTTTTCTCTCGCTGTAATTGCTCACATTCTACCTTGACTTTTCAAGGGTGGGCACAATATAAAAAAAGTCTTATTATGCTCACCAACGTATATTTACTTGATTAAAAAAACCTGTACTATTTTAATATAAAATTTATTTTTGTGAAATATTTTTTTTAGGATTCTTTGATGAAAATTCAAAAGAACAGCACTTATTTAAATTAGAAATGTTTTATAGCACTATTATGTCTGTCTCTTTTGATCAATTTAATGTTTAATGTTTTTAAACCACAGGAATATGCTTACCAATGCCCAAAAACAAGCAAGACTTATTTTTCTACATATTTAAAACTTTATTATTTAAAAATAAGTCAAATCAACCAATTTAGTCATTGCTATCAGTCCACAGAGAGACGGAATTTTCCGATTGAAGACTGAGTTGTCTTCATGGTAACAGGATCTGTCAAAGTTGCCTTTGTCTCTTTGTCACAGTTAGTCTCATAGCGTGTAAAGCTGGTTCAGCTGGCAATAAGTAGGCTACAAGGAAGTGTTTCCAAAGTTTATTTTTATGAGATGCAAAGTCCAGTGTGTCTGAAGACAGACTGTGTTCTCCGTCAGTGGGAATTGGCCAAACTATAGCTATGCACATATGACAACTGCCTTTTTTGGATTGTGTTGATAATAACTGATTTCTGATGGAGCTGAGAAATTTCAACAATCAAGTCCATCCAACTCCAGGTAAGAGAGTATGAGTAACTGAGAGCAAATGTGATATGTAAGTTAAGCTGGATAGAGTTTATTTACGCTTAGCTATAGCAACTATTTTCCCAGAAAGAGAGAAAGACCTAAAAAAAAAACCTAGGCTAAAACAGTAACAGCCTAACTTAAGCACAATTTATTCAAATGTACTTTATTATAACTAAATGTATCTGGCACGCTATTATTGACTTAAAGGGCTCTATTTTTACGATCTGAAAGTAACTTTGTGGGCGGGTCGCTGGTGCTATTCCATGGTGGGATAAATGACTCTTGCGCCCGACGCAAGTTTGGTTGGTCTTAAATAGCTTCATTATTCAAAGGTGTGGTTTGGCCGTAACATGAAATTAACCAATCAGAGTGTCATCCAACATATCCTGAGCAGGTGCGCCTGGCGAATTGTTATTGTTATGGCGGATTTACCAGGCGCGCGCCAGGTGCGTGCACAGCCGAGGAGACCGACGTTCTTGTCAGGGCAGTGAAAGACAGAGAAGTGATGTTATATGGGGATGGGGGATTTTTTTTCCTGGTTCTTGACGAACAAACTAATTTGTCAGATGTCCTTATATACACATGTGTCTTGCCACTAGTGGGCAAACAGGTCTGATTCAGAATATTTAAAGTAGGCCTACTTGAGTACACTTACTCTTACATTTAAGTTTTCAAATACAGAATTCACTAAGCATAAACTTAAAATATATTTAGATACATATTGAAATTCAATATGTGTACACTTTAAGAGTGTTGACATACAAGTAATCTTTATAAATATAGCATAGCTTAAGAATTTGCCTTGTACTGAAACCCCTCAGTTTTCACAAATTCGGAGAACATCAGTGAGACAATGGGAACGGATGCATATATGGACTGGATTTGAAATACTATATGGACTGGATTTGAACCCAGATCACTGTCACACAAGTGCAAGTCGTGGAGCCACCAGAATTTTAATAATTTGTTTACTAATTCAGAACATTTTGACAGTCCAAAGGGTCCATATTTCAAAGTGCAACTGGCCATTAAAGTACCATTAATGGGAAAATAGTATTACAGTAGGTGCATTGGAGAATACACTAAAGTGGTCTTATAAAACTTCTGATCTGGTAGGCCTACATGAATTTCTTTCACCATTTCAATTACATTTATTTACTTTTGTAACTACTTTCTAGCCTGTATGTAAAGCTGCTTTGCAACCATGCAAATTGTGAAAAGTGCTATAGATGTAAATTTGAATTGAATTAAGCAATAGCCTTCCTGATATTCAAAGTGTAGACAAATTATTTCTCAAAACACATTTCCTGTAAACTTTTATCTAGGCTATTCTATTTTTATACTCAACAAGTAGAACTCAAATACAGTTCATTGTAATGTCCATTTAATCATAATGGGTCAAGAGAGGATTCAACAAAAAATAAATTGCTGATGCATTACTTAAATATTTAACAAATTAAATAATTTTATTCGCAAATTGCTCATTGTTACATTTGCACTAGGAAAACGTGTATGGAAATTCTGCCCTAACAGCACCTGTTAACAGAAACAAACTAGATGTTTCAGTTCATACCTCGCATTTTATTAGGTTTGCACAAAAATCGAGTCTCATCTAAAAAAAAAAATGACGTGACATCGTCTAAAGATAATTTCATCATTCTCAGATTTGACATGGTGAGACTTGTGTCTTTAGCTACAATTAATTTATAGACTCTACTTGTATCCTTCTGACAAATGCGCCAAATTTGCAATACAGATTCCCAATAGTGTGCTCTCAAGTTTGGTTGTTTCGCCAAAGTACAGCAAAACTGATTGTTGATGAGTGTAATGACATTGGCTCTTATGGCGTGTGCCAAACATCAATAGATCAATAGTGGTCTGACATGTCAACTTCTGGTCCAAACAATGGGTGTCAAGGTTTAGCTTGGGCAGTTAGTTTCTAGTTAAGAATTAATCTAAAAGGATATTAACTATTAACTGGTTATTCCACCAGTGGAGACAAGAATATAAATTGAAAGTGGGTCTTATATGTTGTAGAATAGTATTATAAATGTCTAATTTGGGTCCTTCTTGTCCGATAAAACTGTATGTAAAACTGATGTATGTCCTTAGTTTTAACCATGTTCACTGTGAAGTCTATGATGTAAAGTCTGTTATTTTACAGAATAGGAGAAGGAGAAGTGGCAGGGACATATGGGTCATTTGGCTATATATAGAAATGTGGTGCATAGAATATTTTCAGAGCTGATGGGAAAATGCTGCTCCAGTTTGTTCACAGTCCTACGGTGCCTTATACTGTAATGTCTCATAGTACAGTTAAACTTCAGTATAGCTTACTTGCCATATATAATTGACCAACTTTTGTAATTGTAATTGCACTAAAATACATCTGTTTTCTCTGAACACCAAAAGACTACCCTAGTCCTTATGGTTCCCAGCATTCATTGAAGTTACGGACATTTTCCACCCGAAGAGACCACCAGTGCGGTTCAGTTTGATTGGGCCTCCCCCCCTGAAGATGTTGAAGACACTAATGAGCCTCAAAATCTCCGCGAGCTGCCGCTGAACATGGGCCTGAAGAGAGCAGTATGGTATAAATGCATTATCTCATTACATGTGCCAGGGTCAACAAATTACATTTTTACATCACCAACACTAGCACTTATTAACACTAGCTCCCACAAGTTTCAAACAAAATGATCAATTGAAACTGTTAGTTTCTTAGGGCTTGTTTCTCTCCACTTTATTACAGGCAGGTGCAACAGATGAGAATTCCAGTTGTTTCTAACTCTTGGAATATCAAACAGTCAAAGATATTTCGCCGTTTCTGTGAGGTTGCCAAATATGTTCTCAGCTATTTTGTTCTGTGGAAAAGGGGAATCCAAAGGATAGGAGGTAAAATAAAAAAATCATAAAAATATAAAATAGACATTCTGCTTTCATCAGAACAATTATAGGAATTAAATCAACTGGTCATCTAAGAAAATACACCAATAACAAGATAATATATAAGAGTGGAGATGAAAGAAACTTTGTATTCAAGAATAAACAAAATGTATTCATTCATGTTTTCTGTAGGTCACTTTGGTGGAGGAGTCCAATCCTACTTCCTGTTCCTGAGATTTCTTGTGATTCTCAACTTCCTGTCCTCCTTGTTAATTGCAGCATTTGTACTCATTCCCAGCATTGTGTTTCACTCTCTGAACTTCAACTCCACCATCCCTACAGTCAATCTAACCGGTAGGTCTCTCTAGTATAAAAAACTAATTTCCAGAACATTCTAGCTGGTAACTGGATAACACAATCCTCTTTCTCTGGACTGACTCCCTTTATAATATCTGGTAAAGCTGCAAGACCCTGACAACATGTTTAGCATTAGTGCCTTCACAGTCTAACTAAGAAACAAACAGTCATATTAAATCAAATAAAAAAACAGTGCTGATGTCATGTCCTGTTCATAAGCAGAGGTCTTCAACCCTGCTTGAAAATAAATCTGCAATCAAATTTTTAATTATTATTTGTTTAAACAGGTGTGGAAATATGCTTGCAGTATGATCCAAAACCTGATACACTGATGGTGTTCATCACATACTTTCTGGACCTCATCTCAGGAACTGTATGGCCGCACTTAATGATTACCTTTCTAAATACATTTACCCCTGGTTTCATAGACAAAGCTTAAAGGCATGGTTGATTATGATTTCACTTTTCTAACTTTAGTTAATGTCTTTTTTGCATGTCTGTGTGAGGTAAAAAAGGACACAAGTTGTTGTGGCTCCACAATCTGTGCCGCATTTAAAGGGACAGACACAAAAACAGTGCATTTTTGCTCACCCTCAAAAAGTGACAATTTTAACAAATATTTGTGGGGTATTTTGAGCTAACACCACATACACACCCTGGGGGCCTCGGAGATTTATTCAATACCTTGTGAAATGAGCATTATACCACCCCTTTAAGCTTGAACTAAAAGCAACTTGCAGTAATATATCTTAAAATATGTCAGTGCCATTGTTTTGTCTCTAGATGCACACCAGTAATTTTCTAAGGCACATTTATGAAAGCTACTTAAATGTCCGGTAACACTTTATTTCGATAGTCCACTTTAGACTATTAACTATAAGTAACTTTTCAACTACATGTCAACTAACTGTCATTAGAGTATTAGTAGACTGTCAGCTTAATGTCTGCTAACACTTTATTTTGTTAGTCCCCCAACAGACATTCAACTAACTATGAGTAACTTGGCGACTACAAGTAAACTTATTCTCCTAACCCAAAGCCTAACACCTAACCATAACCTAACAGTCTACTGACAGTCTACTATAATATACTAATACTCTAATGAGAGTTAGTTGACACGTAGTTGAATAGTTACTTATAATTAGTAGAATGTCTAAAGTGACTATCCAAATAAAGTGTAACCGAATGTCCTAATTGATCTAATCCTGGCTTAATCTAAGCCCTGTCTGTGAAATCAGGCCCTAAAGTATATTTTTTCTAATTTGTATTACATTTAAAATTTTGTATTAAATACCTGTTTATCAGTCTGTCACATCTTATTTTTATTGTGAATATCTTTTAAATGATCTTAACTCATCACTGTCTTGTCTTCCTTCAGGGATTTATGGAGTATTCACACCTGTTTTATGGCTACTATAACAATTCAATGGTTTCTAGTAATGGCTTCTCTTACAACATCCCTCTTGCGTACTTGTTGACGGCAGCCTTCTACTTCCTCTTCTGCTTCATTTGTATGATTATTAGGTGAGTTTGTCAGCTTTTTCAGAATTTTCTACCAGCATATTAAAAGAACATTTGCTCAAAGACCAAGTATTAAGCCGACATCCTTGATTGACCAATAGAATGGGCAGCACGGCACGTGTTGCCGTTGTGACGGGTGGAGGAGCAACAGGGGGTTACAGTGCGCTGGTGTTTACAGGATGGGATCACGGTCTCCAAGGAGACCGTACAACAAAACTTAAACAGAGCAATTTTCGCAACCGGTTACAGGTTTGTTTGGAAAACAAGTTTTAAATGAAATACCTTCAGGTATTGTGTAGGTTCCTTTTGGAGATGGAATCATTAAAAGGAAACTGCTAGTACATAATTATGTTTATCATTATCTTGGCAACATGTATAGGCCTATATATATAATCTTTCTCACTGTGTCTTTTTCCCTCAGGTGGATCTAGAAGAGGAAAAACTAAAAAAAAAGGGCTGACTCCCTGACTTTGGGCCAAACAGTTCTCTCTCTTACGCGCTCCGTGTTTTCCTCAACATAATTGTTTTAATTCTCATCGGTGCAACTTTCTATGGCATTGCTGAGGCAACACAGTTCAGCCAGGTTAGCTGAAGTTAAAAAGACCAAAAACAGGAACTAAACCTAAACATGCATATTAAAACTCATGTGGAGATGAATTTTTGAAAAACAGTACTTGAACTGATAAACTACTACTTCTGTAGAGGTTCTGAAATGCGCGTTCGGTCAGCGCAGTCTCATCCCAATTCGTCATATAACTGACGTTTTGGGACGTCTTTTGACCATTCATCAATATACGACTTAGTTTTCAGGGCCCCCTTAAACGTCGGTAGATGACGTTATGGGATCCTAACTCTACCCCAGACCTAAACCTAACCCTAAACCCAACTCGTCACCTAACTGACGTTAAAGGTAAAGCGTCAGTTGTATGATGACCCGGGATCGTCATCTACCGACGTTTAAGGGGGCCCTAAAAAGTCGTATATTGATGAATGGTCAAAAGACGTCCCAAAACGTCTTTCGGTAGACACTTTACTGTCCCATGAGGCCATAGGAGAGGGGTTTTGAATGGCGGTAAAGCGGTGCAACTAACACCGTAGGAATTTCATTCATATGTCACACATTAATACTACAGAATGCGCTTTTTAATGGCCACATAGTAAGTTTCAGAACCGAGTGTAGCGCCTACTATACAACATATGATTTCGGACACAGCGTAGATCAGTTTTTTTTTTCTTAGAGGTTGTTTTAAGATGATTCTCAAGTAAGATTCATTGTGTCGTATTTATTTGGTTGAGGTTCTGATTACGTTTATGGGCTTTTTTGACAATGAAGTGATTAAATCTCTCTTTCTTTCAGCGTATGAAAACAACAGGCTTTAAGGGGCTGCTGTTGCAATACTTACCCTCCATGGTCATAACAGCAAGCAATTTTGTGGTGCCTTTACTGTGTGACAAGATTGCATTACTGGAGAAGTATTCTCCCAGTACCACGGTCATCCTGGCCTTGCTACGGTTAGATCAATTCTCGCACCCACACCAAATAAAGATATCAGAGAGAACAAAGAGAAAGAGCAGAAAATGAAGAGAGATGTAAATTAACAAGATTAGCCTTGGTTAAAACCACATTGTGAGCTATTAGCCTGCAGTTTCTTTTGTTCATTTAATAGCTTCAAAATGAATCATTTGAAATGAAGCACAATCGTTTTTGCCAAATACTTACATTGTTTGTTAAACCACTGCTCTCTTTGATTTGATCTTTGTCATTGTTCTTTTAGAAACTTATTCTGCTTGCTCACTTATACTTATTCTCTCCATTTGTCATTGTAGGGCAGTCTTCCTGCGTTTGGTGAGTTTGGGTGTTTTGCTGTACACTCTGTGGGAACAGATTACCTGTGAGGGAGATATGGACAAAGGAAACTGTATAACCTGCCATTATTATTATGACGAATACAAGGTAAACAACTTAAGATATGCACTCATTCATAATTTGTCAAATGTTCCAAAATTTGGGGTCAGTAAGATTTTTTAAATGTTTTTGAAAAAAAAAATGTCTTATTATTATTAATGTTAAAAAGAGTTGTGCTGCATAATATTTTTGTGTAAACTGTGATGTATCTTTCCTCAGGATTTTTGATTAATGGAAAGTTTAATAGAACAGCATGTTTGAAATTGAAATATTATTAGTCTTAAATTGATCAAATTAATTGTTTAAAAATCTTACTGAGACCAAACTTTTGAACAGAATAGTATACGTTCTAATCAATGTCTTACTGTTTAATGCCCAAAAAGCATAAATGCTGCTTATTTCCTTTTCTTTTTTATTTTACTTCAAATCCCTCTTTCACAACCACATAGTGCTGGGAGACACGAGTTGGACAGGAAATGTATAAACTGACTCTTTTTGACTTCCTGATTACCATTGCTACACTGATCCTGGTAGAATTCCCACGCAGGTCTGTTTGTGTGTGTTAGGTCATATATTTCTATATTAAAAAATGTATGTCTTTTAACTTATTTTTGTCATGTGCAGGATTGTGGTGGATCATTGCTCATGCAAACTAAGTCAGTGGGTGGGACGGCAAGAGTTTCTGGTTGCCCCAAATGTTCTTGCTCTAGTTTACAGTCAAACGGTGGTTTGGACCGGAGCTCTTTTCTGTCCATTGTTGCCATTCATCAACACCGCCAAATTCATCCTCTTTTATTACTGCAAAAAGGTACCATGGCATGACAACCTTCTCAGACACATACATGCAATTGATTGAAATGACTCATTTTGTCCATGTTTGCTTGTATCAGATATCTCTCTTCCAGAACTGTCAACCAGCAACAAGAAACTTCCGGTCCACCACCTCCAACTTCTTCTTCCTTTTGGTTCTGCTCTTTGGATGGATGTTGGCCACCATGGTTCTCCTTTACAGTGTGACTAAGTAAGTGAGACCTGCCACTCTCCATAGAGAGAATATTCAGGTATGATCATGTATGTCATGCATTTTTTGTTGTTGGTAGGATCCATCCATCTTATGGCTGTGGGCCTTTCCGCTTTTACCCAACAATGTGGGAGGTTGTACCACAAGCTGTCGAAATGCTAAATAGCACCAGTGCAGAATTCCTGTTTTATATTGGCTCCCAGAAATTCTCTATCCCACTCTTCATCTTCTCCTGGTCAGTATAAACAGCCACGGGTCAATTCAGAATTTCTTATGGGTTAATGTAAAACTTAACTCAACATGCATTCTATCAGTTTACTAAATCATGATTTAGATTGATAAATAATGCTATAGATAGGACTGCTTATGATATAATTGTTGATGAAAATGTGATAAAAACATGTATTTGGTATTTAATACACAGTGTGCTCCTGTGTTACGTAAGCGCTTTAACATCTGTCCATGGGAAAAGTGTAGCACTCCTGAAATCTCAGTGTAAGCAGGTCAGTGCTTGGTTATTAATCCAAATCCACTGACTAGAATTGTTATGTAAGGATCAAGAGCGAGGTGGTTGTTATAGCGAAAACAACCCTGACAGATCAGCCTAAAGGGGTTGTATTCGCTATAACAACCGCCTCACTCTACATAATCCTGCTTATTACATGGCTACCTACTAAATAAATTAATAATTTGGTCCATGTCCATGGCAACGATCTGTTTTTCATGGCAACGGTGTGTTATACTTTGCAGCGATCTGTTATCAAGAAATAACAGACCGCATTCTACATTCGAATTTAACCAAGCCATGTAATAAGCGTATTTAAATTGTGTAATTTTGTGTCATTGTATTATACAATAATATTTATTTACAATAAATTCCATTGGTATATCTTTAAGAAAAAAGTGTTTGAGGTCTGGATAGAATATAAATAACACTGAAATCCATGATAAAATAGCATAGATTAAATTAAGACTTTCGTCTTTCCAATTTAACCTCTGACTGGAAACATTATTAATCCCTTCTTTTATCTGTATTTATCTGGGTGTAACAGGAACAGCGTGACAAGCAATTCCTGGTCCGACAAATTGAAGAGCTGAATGCCAGAGTGCAGAAGGAACAACGTGAACCACAGCAGCCCCAGAGAGCGACTGACACAGCAACACGGTGGAATCAACATGACAATTATGCATTTGACCGCGATGAAGATCCAAGGCCATATTAAGACTTCGTTGATAAAGTGCAGTCTATGCTGGAATTCTAAAAAACTTGTGCACTCCATTGTTTTATACAAATACATCCAATGATACTACTAGCGTTTAAAAAGTTTGGGGTCAGTAAGATATTTTGAAAAGAAATTAATACTTTTATTCAGCAAGAGGATGCATTAAATTGGATAAAAGTGACAGACATTCTAAATAAATTATGTTCTTTTCAACTTTCTATTTATCAAAGAATTCTAAAAAAAAGTATACAACAAAGCACAACCATTTTCAATAATAATAAGAAATGGTACTTCTAAGCACCAAATCAGCATATTAGAATGATTTCTGTAGAATCATGTGACTGAAGACTGGAGTAATGATGCTCAAAATTCAGCTTTGTCATCACAGGAATAAATTACATTTTAAAATATAGTAGAACAGAGATATTTTAACTTTAACTGTAAAATAAATATAGTGTTTTTTTGATGAGTAATATTACTGTTTTACGATCAAATTATAAAGTCTTGGTGAGCTTAAGAGACTTCTTTCAAAAAGATTGTATAATATTAACAACCCATAGGCTACCTTTGAACAGTGGTGTATAAATGTTTATGTATACAATATATGCATGTTTAAGAGTCAATGCACACATTTCTTACTTTGTGTTAAATGCCTTAAGTGTTTTGCCACTCAAAACTTGTGTGATGGATAATATACTGTACCTGTACCTCCTTAAAATTATTTTTTTACTCAAGTCTTTGTTAATTTGGATCAGTATACCATTCTTTTAAAAAAAATGAAAACATCACAAAAATTAAAACATTTTCAAAAATTGTAAATACACAATCATTATACATTGCAGAGCATTATGATGACTACACAGATATTCCTCACATGGTAAACAAAAGGCTTTCTTTGAGTTTTTTAGGTGCGCCCTCGTGTGGTACTCTACATGTTCTACACTGCGTCACAAATATTTTAATAGTGACGTAGTAGGTCACACTACGACAACTTCCGGTGTTTACAAATCTCTTTCAGTAGGTGTATTTTTCGACAGATGTTTAAATGTTTTTGGTTGTGAATAGGCAGTATGAAATAAACGAATCTGAAATTTACCGACGAGATACCCTGACGAGTGTGAATTTCGTTACGTAACGTTTGTCGACGAGGCTGTTTATTTTGAGCCATAAACTGAGCTATTTCCGCAGTTGTTGAATCTTTGGATCTTGTATGTGGCCTCATACACTCGTTACGAACCCGCAATTATATTTGTCAGTTTGACTGTTAAGTATTTCGCAATGAACATTTTGCCTAAAAAGAGCTGGCATGTGCGCAATAAGGACAACATTGCGCGCGTGCGCCGCGACGAGGCTCAAGCAGCAGAGCAAGAACGCGAGATTCAAAGGCGAGTGGAACGTGCAGAGCAAGAGGTAACCATAGCAACCCAGCATCCTTCCACTGTTTCTAGGTCTACATTCGCAGCGCCTAATGTATTTAAAAATATTATTAATAATTAAATGTTTAAAATAAAACGTGCATTTTGTCAGTCTTTGAGTTTGCATGTATCATAATTATAATGCATGTCAAAAAATGCAGTTTGTATTCCGTCTACGTTTCTATCTATATTTTATGGCTTGCATTTTGAGCTGAATGTCTGTCCCATAATCCCTCAGGCCCAAACCGAGTATTTGAGAAAGAAAGCTCAAGCAGGCCTGAAGCAGACAGGGGAATGGACAGAGGACGGAGAGGCGGCGGAGACAAGCCGGGGAGCCAGAGAGATAGAACACCTAAATCTTTTTCCTCTAGAGGACTCGTCTGAAAAGAAAGGAAATGCAGAATACCTCCAAGAGAAAAGGATGAGCAGGTGTGTATATAAGTGATTAAAAACATCCTTTCTGCAGTTTTAATGTTTTTTTGTTGACAATTCTTAATTTTTTCATGATACTTCTGTATTTATTATAAATGATTTATCCAGGCATATCATATTTTTAAAATTCAAATGCCCTTGTAACCTGTCACTGAGATCACAGCAATCCTGTTTCATGCTGACTTTAAGATTTAGTTATATATTTTTCCATACTGCTATTGTGACAGTCTACTTAAAATTGTAGTTTTAAAGCTGTTATTTTATTTATTTTATTCTAGGAGAAGCAGGAACGTGCTATTGGTATTTTAGTGTCTCTTGGTCCTGCTCCTGGAACAGAAGCCACTCCCTGGTACCTGAAAGATGGAAAAGACAAAGAGGAAGAGAAAGACAAAAAAGAAAAAGGCAAAAGCAAGCAAAGAAGCATGACTGAAGAGGAAAGAGAAAAGAAAGACAGGAAGCTGAAAGACAGTTTGGATCCTCTTAAAGAAATGAAAAAGGCACTGGCAGTGAAAGACAGAAAGCTGAAAAAGCATAAGAAGGAGAAGAATGACAGAGGAGAGAAGAGGAGTGGAGAGAGGTGCGAAATCATTTTTCTATTTCTGTCAACACCAGTAAAGCATCTTGCCTGACTACACAACAATTTAGTCATACTTCACAAGTCATAATGATTGCCGAGCCATTTCTTGAAAGTGAAAATGTGACCACGGTTATTTGCAACCTGCAAGAATTTAATTATTTTTATATTTTTGCAAGAAGTCTCTTATGCTCATCATAGTAAACAAAAAACTTTATTTGATTTCAAAAAAGCATTTATTTGATCAAAAATACTGTAAAAATGTAATGTTGTTAAATATTATTACAATATAAAAGTCCTTTATAATGTATTTAAAATTGTAATTAGTTGATTTAATGGCAAAGCTGAATTGTTAGCAGCCATAATGCAATATTCAGTGTCACATGATCCTATTGAAATCATTCTAAAATGCTGATATTACAGTATTGCTGCTTAAGTAACATTTCTTATTTTTATCAATGTTGAAAACAGTTGTGCTGCTTAATATTTTTGCAGGATCCTTTAATTAATGCATCAAATAAACAGCATTTATTTTAAATAGAAATCTTTCATAACATTATACATTTACTTTGATCAACTTAACATGTCCATGCTGACTAAAAGTATCACTTTTAGTGTATATGCATTTATAATTTGCTTTTAAATATTTTCCAGATGTCATTTTCCAGTCTGTTTAGAATTACTGGATATAGAAAAAGAAATGAGGAAGTATTACATTAGTTACACTCAGTAGAAGCCCACTGCAGTGGTAAGAACTTGTTTTTTTATCCTGAAATGATTTATTGTACTCATTATTTTACTATTTTACTTATGACAGTTCAATTGAGAGGTTACGGGCTGAACGGACTGCAGAGAGAAGCGGAGGAGAGGAAAAGGACAAAGGCTTTACTGGAACAGAGGAGTGGAGGCGGGAAAGAAAAAGAGCACGAGCGAGAGATGGGTGATAGAGACAGACCATACAACAACGCCTTCTTTCCTGAATTGGCACGGAAAAGGCAAAGGAGAGACAGAGATCAGTTTGGTTTTTATTAGCTAACAAAGGCATTAATTCACCAAGTCTAGAATATGCGGAACCAAACAAGAAATTAGCAGGTGGAAAGTGTGAAGACCATTTAAAATGACTGATTGCTAAAAGCCATCGATCTGGCCTCTGCATCACTTTTATTGGCATCAGGTGACTTGGGTAAAATGGGCGAACAGGAAAACCTCTTGTTTGCCTGTATTTGTGCTGACAGCCCATGAAGCAAATAAGCTGTTGTAAAAATGCCATCTTTTGATTTGTACGGTCTGCATCAGTTCCAGTACAAATATGAGACATCAGCATTAAAACATGGACAAGCCATTATTTTGAGACTAAGAACATCTCTTTGCTGCTGATACTTGAGTCAATAAAATATATTGTTCCTGTCATGTAAATACTTCATTACATCCTATTATTGCGTCGCTAGACCAAACAGCAAAAGGTCTGGTCCATATTTCCACTTATTCTGGCCACCTGCCTCCCTCTTGCTGTTTGACCCTAATGTAAAGCGATTGATTTTTCGTTTTTACGTGACAGATAAGGTCTATCTGAGATTGATTAATATAATACCCCATAATAACATTGTAATGAATATAGTTGAAAATGTACAGAAAATAACTATGGATTATTTCACAGACATACCTAAGAAAAAAAGTAGTTTTGTGCCATATGCATCAGTCAATCACATAATTTGGGAACGGCATCTGAAGCTGACACTATAGCTATAGTATTACATGATATACTTAAATTATTTGTCTCAGTTATTTATCCTTTGAACTTTAATTAATTAATTTATATTCACTGTTTTCACTGAACAAATATTTTTTGTGGGACACAAATCATAAAGGACATAAATGCAATAAAGTATGCAAGGAGGATGAGATTAATTCCATTTGCATTAATTGGCATTTAAAGGCATGTTTGTGGTGAAAATATTTGGCCTTTTCCAGACACAGACAGAGATTTGCATGTTATTATCTTGAAGGCTACAGAGAATTTCAATGGCTCGCTCGCTCTGTGCACCTGTCCTCCCAAACGGATCATGTCACCGCTCCGTGGAGGTGGTCCGATTTAGGGGGATTTTGATGCAATGATACCCAAGGCCAAGATATGGGGGCGTTGACGTTCTCTTCAGTCCCATAAACAAACGCTTTTGTTGGCCAGCAGCAGGTATCTGAGTGAAGGGCATCGCGTAATCGTTCTATTGCGAGGCAACGTCTACCTATGAAAATCGCCGCGAGGCGCGCGCAGCTCCACAGAGATTTTAATAGCGCAAACTCGGTTACGTCTGACGTAGAGGGGCTTCTTGGAAGAAAAACATAGCTCGACCACTTACATGATACTGACACACGGTATAGGATATAGAACCAATAGAATGACTTTACTGGTATTTTCTGCCCGTTTTCGACCGTTGGGACGCGATGAGGACGGAATAGTAACTGCGCGCTGCTGAGGATGCGGGTCGCGGGATTAGGCTGACACAAAAGAGCGTTCACGCTGTGTTTAATTGCGGATTAAAAGAAAGCATCAGCCTTGCACAACAAGAAGACGTTTCTTTATTAGCGTGGATACAGACGCGCGGCGGGAACGTTGACAGTATCGCTCGGATGGTGGTTCCGTGGACCGCGCGACCATGTCACTACAGTGCTGGGTGATTGTTCTGGTCGGGCTGATGTCGTACTTCAACCCGGAGAGAGCACTGGGAGCCCCGCAGAATGAAGGTGAGCGTGTCGTTTATTGCATGTTATTGATGCGCTCGAGGGGGGAGGAGGCGAAATAATGGGAGTATTTTACATTTCTGGTTGGGGTGACGCTCATTAAATATTATTTTATAATTTAATCATATCTGTGTGTATATATATAAGTGACATATGTTAGAAAGTTACAAATTGGCGCCATATGCGTCTATTTATTGAGCCCAGTCATCATGCACTGGTGATAATAAGGTGTCTGGCTGCTTTTCTGGTAACGTTACGCATGTATGATTTTTCATTGTGGGCCTGCAAAACCGCTCTTCTATGTATTTTTACATATTGGCCTGAGGTAACGTTAAATCCTTTATTTTACATTGTGCGATTTTCTGAATTATCATCTGTCCCCTGTTAGCACAATTGTTTGGTGTTAGTGTTTTATGTCGCGCATTATTTTAGAAGCCTAGTAACGTTTCCATGAACACACATTTGCCAACAGGCCCGCGTGTTTGTTTGTGTGCTCTCGTATGCAGTATGTGTAACCATATGGTCTAAGAAGGGAATTGCACACAGGTCCATGTCTGTCAGCGTCTGTCCACTGTTTTTCGAACAATAAAAGGTTACCAGATGAATAATAACACCCTTCATGTATTCATACACCTACCTGTTTATTAGCCTTTATATTTTCATAGTTCAAGTGGACAAACACCGCGGGGTGATTTTCGAATATGGAACGTGTGCCTATTGTTAATTACAAGCGTGGCATTTGTGTTTTTTCTAATATACATTTATTGGATGTTTGGTATTCATTTTTAACATTATATTTTAATTATTAACTACATAAGGTTCTGACATCATGTGATAGAAATTTTAAAGCTGCACAATTGGCTCCATAAAACATGGCTGGCTTTATTAAGTAATTTATTGAATACTGTAACATTACTGATAAATTCATATTTATTTGTGAATAATAGTAATTATACTATTATATACTAATATAATAATTATATATTATACACTATTACAATAACAATACTGCTTTATCATTAAGAAAAGATGAGGAAAACTAGGATTTAATTACATTTTCCTGGAAAAAGACATTGTCTAAAATGAGCATGACCTCAAATGACCTGCAGACAACAGACCCTAATGACTGCTTAGTACTCAGAGACTCTTTTTAAACATCTTTAAACATAATCAGTTGCCATGTCAGTTGCAGTCAAGTTCTGATGTGCCCACAAATGTCTTTGTGGTGCCAATGCTATTTCAGGAAAACCATGGCCCACCACTTTTAAAAGTTACATTAATGTTTTTGAATGATTAAGAAATGAGAGCACTATCATCCTTAGAAATATTTTCAATTTAAATATATTTTATTATACGATATTATTTATTTTGTGATTTGCTCAATTATGAGGTAAAAGGGAGAAGTACAGTACATTCTCCAGCAAAGGCATGTGTGCTAACATTGATGAATAAATAATGAGGTTTCAAGTCGGTTGAATACATTATACAAGTTATTTTAGTTTAGTGGATAAGCCTATTCATTCTTAGCATCTGGTTAATCACAATACCAAAGGTATTTAACCTCCTTGCCCTCCTCCCCACCTTCTCTTCTCCACAGATGGCTCTCCTAAAACAAACGGCCAAATTGAGGTACAAAAACAAGTATGGCACCTTTCCTTCTGACCCAGCAACCCTCCAGATACAAGAATCTTTTTCAATGATCCAGTCCCTTCCCTAAAAAAAAGGCCCTTCACCCCAAACAAAACTCCAAATACCTTCCCTTCTTCTTCAATAGTGACGAGTACAAGGAATGTCTTGTATGATGACTCTCTGGTTTCTCTCCTTTGCTTCCTTTAAACCTTAGCTCTCAAACCCCTCCCTAAATCCCAATATGAAGGTGATCTATTCTGAGTTCCTCTGCTTTTCTCTGTACTTTCACCCTTTGTGCAATGAAAACTCTTCATTGGATTCCTGTGCTATGTTCTGAATGTAACGCTGCCCTTTCAATTTTACCCTATTAGGAAAATATACAAGTTCTCTTTCACTATCTATCTATCTATCTATCTATCTATCTATCTATCTATCTATCTATCTATCTATCTATCTATCTATCTATCTATCTATCTATATCTATCTATCTATCTATCTATCTATCTATCTATCTATCAGTCTCTTAGTATTTGTCAGGATGGATATTAAAAACTCTACCCCATTTTTTTCCCTCAGTGTCTGTGTCCCGGGATGACTTTCTCTCTCCACCCCTTATGTGATTATTCTCATCTCCTGCTCGGGGCTGGTCTCTTTTGTTCTGTTGCTTCTCACCTGCCTTTGCTGCAAAAGAGGAGGCGATGGGATTCAATGTAAGTCTCTTTAGTGTGGGGTTTATACACGTGAATTTTGCATAATGTGGGTGTTACTGATATGAATCAGCATGAAACATACATTAACTTGTTCTTTTGATGTTGGTTGCATTTCTTTTTTCTCCTCATATATATATATATATATATATATATATATATATATATATATATATTCCCACCTCCACATTTTTCTTTCAGGAGTTTGATAATGCCGAAGGGGAAGAATGCTCTGGGGCATCCAGTCCTGTTCCTGAGGACAGTTTGTCCTCCTGTCCATCACTACCGGAGGTCTACACTCTCCCAATGCGGGATAAGAACTGCTCCATCTTACTGAATGGCACAGGTAAACCCACTAATTACAAGCATGTACATCTTACTGCATAACCTGTTCCTAAGTGAAAAGGTAATGAACTCTTCTGAACACACTCCTTTTGAATCCCACAGACAGCTCTCAATGTTTCCGAAGGCACACTCTCAACTACCTGCAGGAGATTGGAAATGGCTGGTTTGGAAAGGTAGACACGTTTAAATGATAAGCTTTTAAGTGTCAGGAACAGCTTGAAATGTACCTAACTATAATGGGAAACCCATGGTGGATGTTTAACGTATCTAAGAAAACTGAAAAGCAAATTATTATGATTTGATTTGAGTAGCGCTTTCAGGTAAACAAAAAACTGGAAGGTTGTGTTTTATTTTTATTTTTATTAATTCAAGTATGGATATGTACTTTTTATCCACAATTAATCTTGAGACTTCTGAATCAGTGTGTAATATTCCAAATATATGTGAAACTGATTAGTCTACACAAGCAATTATTATATCTCTGATCTTAAATGCTTAAAATATGACATTTCAGGCCATGGTCTTATTTTCCGCTGCTCTCTTACTTAACAACCATCTATAATTACACTGACCTGAATTTGTAGTCTGTTTGACGTTAAGGTCGTCCTGGTCTGTAAATCCTCACTGCACACATTTTTACATAAGAACGTAGGCTTTTTTTGTGTCTCTTTCACTTATTGTCTTCTCTTCATTTGAGAATAATGTGCATGTTTGGTGAGACAAATAGTTGTGTTGTTGTTGTAACTGTTTGTTCTGTCTCTGTTAGGTAATATTGGCTGAGGTGCTGTGTGACTGCAGTTCCTATCAGGCTGTGGTGAAGGAGCTGAGGGTCAGTGCTAGTCCTCTGGAACAGCGAAAGTTTTTGGCAGAGTCCGAGCCTTACAGGTCAGACAAACTGGGTTGCTCTGGCTGGTATTACCGTACTGTTCCAAATTTAAGACAATTTTTCTTTCCTGGAAATACATCTAAAAAAAATGGGGTCGTCTTATATTCGGGGGCCAAAACTTTTATGTCAGTAATGCACCCGCAACAATAGGGAGCGCCAAATACTGGCAAAACAAATGTTCCGTCCAGGACTGATAAATGCAGTCATCAAACAACTCTCATTAAGCAGCCAAGAAATACAGTGTCAGAGTGTAATGTTAGAAGATCTTAAAAATGCTAACAGTCAAAGAAAAGCTTATCACGGTAGAAGCGAGAGTGTACATAGGCGAAAAAATAAATGTAAGGCTGCCCAAAACCAGAGCCGTTATCCACCTAAAGGCACTGGATATCCCCAAAATCCCCTGATCTTACCCACTATTGAGGCCCATCATTTCTTATTTCATCTACTTGCTGACACACTTGACTGTCAATATCCTCGAAACGGCCGCTTTGATGCAGTGGAAGAATGATGCGGCGTAATGGATTAGCGTTTGCCATCCGACTTAAGGGAGAAACTGCTCTCTTTTCAACGCTATGTGATCGGCCTAAGGAAAAAACAATCATATCCCCTGTGAATGAAATAGGTATTTAAAGTAGGTAAATTAAGTATTTTAGGTATTTTAATAAGACAAGATTTGGTCTTCAAAAGGCCTTTTCCACAAGGTACATCTTGAAGGGGGGTGGGGGGGTCATCTTATAATCGACGTCGTCTTTATCTCGGAACAATACGGTATATTTTGATTTTGATCCTTTTATTAGTGGAAATGTTTGCTGCTTTTTATTGAGTCTATTTCCACCCACTTAAATTGCTCCTGTTATCAGTGAATTACCTATTTTTGTGCCAGATATCTATATATGTGTATATATATATATATATATATATATATATATATATATATATGGGCCATGGAAAGCTATAACACATAACAGATCTATTTATTGGAAGTTTTAGTTTAATAACATTTAATTACATTTGCGACCTCTCTCTTTCTCTCACCATGTACACCTTTTGTTTACAAGAATATTGACAACGAAAACTAACTTATATTGATTGTTTTTTCACACCTGACAGAAGTCTTCAGCATCCAAATATTCTCCAGTGTTTGGGCCAGTGCAGTGAGAGCATCCCGTATCTTCTGGTCATGGAGTTCTGTCAACTGGTGAGAAAACCCAAATCTCGGATGTTGAGACCAATTTTAATGAAAAACAAAATAACCGCTTTGGACAATTTGTTTGTCTCTTATTGGTGGTTCAGGGATATACGGTCATTCATGAAACACTGGCACATTGAGTTTAACGGAACAATTTACATAAGAATGGATTTGATGGATTGGATTGGATAGGATAGTTCATGAATTTTATTTAATTCTGCACATGTGTCATAAACAAAGGCCTACTGTGCACTCAAAGGACAAAAATAAATGTAAATACACCAGTGAGTTATGTAATCATAAATTGTCTTAGCACTTTAAATAAGACATTTTAGAGGACAAAGAATTTGATTCTATTTTCTGTATTTAATAATGATTTTCATTTTTTTGTGTGTCTGTATCTACAGGGTGACCTGAAGAGGTATTTAAGAGCTCAGAGGAAGTCTGATGGAATGACACCTGACCTCTTAAACAGAGACCTCTTGAACTTACAACGAATGGCATATGAGATCACCTCAGGTCTTTTGCATCTCCATGAGAACAATTACATTCACAGGTTAGATTGATTCAATCTCTAACTTTAAAAGTGTTCAGGAACATGTGACACCTTTGTTTGTTCTTTGTCAAAAAAAACAACACCTTTGTCTGTTCTTCTCCAGTGATTTGGCACTGAGGAACTGCCTCCTCACCTCAGATCTTACTGTTCGAAATCGGAGACTATGGCCTCTCACACAATCAATATAAGGTATTTAAACAATTACTAAACTGCATTGCACTTCAAAAGAGACTTTATAGATCAGGCCCTCAATCAATGTCTTAGGTTTTTTAGTATAGAGTTATTTTTGTTCACAATAGAAGGTGATTTGTCAGTATTCAGAAAAGTATTTAATTGTGCTTAATCAGCATTTAGCTGCATAATGGTTTTAGAGCAACTTAGCCTCTTTTTTTGAAACTTACATAATGTGGTTATCTATATTTAACACAAACAGGAGGATTACTATCTAACCCCAGAAAAACTGTGGATACCTCTCCGCTGGATTGCCCCTGAACTTCTGGAGGAGTTTCGTGGGAATCTGATTGTCACTGATCAAACCAAAACCAGCAATGTGTGGTATGAAAAATTATGGACAAATGTATTTCTGATGGTATTTAAATTAATGAATTCAATTATTGCACAAAAGAAAAAAACATTTAATAATGGAATTAGATCTTTTTGATTATAAAAAAACCCCCCACATTTTTAGGGATTTTGATAATACACACAATACTATTCATGTTGACATTCTTCCTTTAAATGAAAACTGACAGGTCTCTGGGTGTTGTGATATGGGAGCTGTTTGAATTTGGGGCTCAGCCGCACAGACACCTGAGCGATGAAGAGGTTCTTACCTTTGTCATAAGGGAACGACAGATCACTCTGGCTCAACCTCGCCTCAAACTTGCTCATGCAGACTATTGGTCAGTATTTTTAATGGCTTTAATTAGATGGAATTATATCTGTACTTAGATCTGAAATTCACCTACTAAATGTTTAATCATTCAGTTTCATTCATGCAAAAATGACTCTTTTCCATTTAAAATATTCTAAAGTCCTTAAAACAAATGTATCTTGAGTGTATTTTGTCTTATAGTGTTGCTTCTCAAGTCAATATCTTATTCATCTTGTTTTAATAGTCTTGTTCTTTTGATTTTCTTGTTCTTTGTCTTCTATCATGTCCTTTTTTTCAATGAAATGAGACAAAAATGCTTGTTTAAAACAGGATTTGTAATCTAAAGAGAGTAGAATGTGTATAATACAATATGTGTAATACTAATATATGAACTATATTTTTGCATGTTTCATTAGGTACGAGGTCATGCAGTCATGCTGGCTACCTTCATCTCAGCGGCCAACAGTCAGTGAAGTATTTCTCCTCCTCTCCTCACTCCTTGCCGCAGAACAGGGAAGCCGAAAGAGTTCTAGAAGGGATGAGGACGAGGAGGATTACGAGGAAGACAGTGGACAAGGAAGGAGAGGAGAGAGTGACGAATCATTTGAAAGACGATGGGATGCGCTCCGACCCCCAGCTTTCCAGTCAGCCGCACACAAACTTCTGAGGGAGCGAGAGTGACGGGAGGGAGGATGGTTGCCACAGAGGAAACGGAAACTCCTTCCCTCTTTGGACCCTGTGGACAATATGATCACTCCTACATCTGAGCTTGATGACATCCTTACTGTAACAGAGACCAGCAAAGGCTTAAACTTTGAATACTTCTGGGAAAAGGCCCATGGCAGGAGAGGCTACAAACCCCTTCCTCCACCTCAACCAATACCAACACCCAAATTCTGGCCACAGGCAAACCTTGGACACGCCCACTGTCGTCCCTGTGATCAGCGCCCGCAGCCCTTCCCTGGCCAGCGAGTATTCACATTCGTCTGGAAGAGCATACTCCCCAGGATAAATCCCCTGAGTCTAGGAAATGGGTGCTCATCAAGACCAAATTCAGTGTGTCCTGGAGATCTGGAGCTGGTGGAGCTTCAAACAGGGACTACTGGAAAAGACAGACCATCTTTCAGGCAGCAAGATGGCTTTATAAGAGGAAACTCTCAGACTGTCAGGTCTAGTGAGGTAAAGGTTTTGGTTCCAGACACTGGCTTGGTTGAGTTTAGTAAAGAGAGCTGTAACCGAGTGACTGATTATGCTGTCATAGACATTGGAGAAACAACCCAAAAGTTCTTTGGTCCTCAAGCACCCATTCTTCCACCTAAACCTCGTTCACATGTCCTCTGGCAGCCATCTACACTCCCGTCCCCTGCCTGCTCCTCCACTAGGATACGTGAGAACATATGGGTTAGATGTCTACCCTGGTTCCTCGTACCCAACAGGCAAAGTTGAGACCTCTGATTCTTTACTAATGAGTTCACTATCACTGAAAGCCAACTTTGACCATTTAGGCTTAAATCGGCACTCACCAGACGCTGCCCCCATCTCCATCACACTCTCCTTCCATTCCACCATCTTCTGGTTGTCAGTCCCAGTTCCTCCAACCTCAAACCTGTCCTCCACCTCTTCCTCCCCACCATAGACTCCAAAAGGGTCAAAATTACTCAATGGAAATGCATTCCAGATACAATGCGATGCACTTACAAAGAGACCAACTAAGCTGTGACCAGAATGATGAAAAAGAGTATGCTGACAGAGGCATGACACGATCTCAGTCTTTGTATAATTCAAGAGATGGTCCATATAAGTACATTACAGACGATGATCCCTACTCCAGAATGACCCGATCACAATCCACAATTCCAAAAATTGAAAGAATATCATCCTCTAGCCCAGAGTTCTCAAAGGATGATGATGATGATGAAGACAATGATGATGATGATGATGATGATGATTCAGCTTTCATGTCACCCAGCAGTAGCACAACCATTCAGCACACCAACCTGGCTGATAAACCAGACCCAGCTACAACCGAGCTTTTCTCAAGGGGGATGAAGCGGAACCCAATCCCGTCTCGCCACCATCCTCCCAGCCTTATGGATGGAAGATGCAGTCATGCAACGAGAGCGAGTTGCAGCCGCTAGGAAATCTCCCATACATTTGTTTCTGACCGAGATCTCCAATGACTCTGTGGACATGAAGGATGGAGAAAGCTCATGGGCACGTGAAAGCGATGGAAAAAAAGACAAAGGAATACGGCGATCCCAGTCTCTTGTCACAGAACTTGACTCATCCTCGCAAGCTTGGGCCTCAGACAAAGACTTCCTGTCTGGATATGAAGGCAATGCCAGAAAGAGAGAATTATTTCTTACAGAGATTGAGACATCTGTGTCGGATTGTGAGGATGCATATGATGGCGAAGGTGGCACCCCTGTTTCAAGATATGGAACTACACCTCATCCTTTTGCACATCACTCAAATTTGGCAACGTATGCAGAAGCTGAGGAGGCTTTCTCATCAGGGATGAATAAGTCTTATTCCCTGCTCTCTGAAATATCCAATGAGAGCATTGAACCTGAGCCAAAGAAAGAGGAAATGACAAGAGAGGCGTTTTTAAAGGAGATTCAGTCTGCTGAAACATTTCTAACTGAAATCATTACAAGGCAACGTAAAAAGGAGGAAAGTGTGTCACCTGCTCCGTTGTCTCCTGAGTATGAGTCAATATGTATCGACCCAGAATCTTCTCAGACAATACAGTTTGAATCAGAAAGAGCAACAGCAGGAAAACCACCAGGTGACACAAAAGAAGCAATTTATGCTCAAGTCACCAAGCGGGCAAAACGGAGTGAAATAAAAGTTGCCATGCGCCCAGAAATTCCAGTACTTCAGATTGCATCTGAGTTACAAAATCTTGAATCAAGTCAGAAATTAACTAGTTGCTTTACACCTGAAATACAGATAGAGAAGAGTGCCCTTATTGATGTTCCTTCCTCAGAAGTAATGCCTAAAAATGGGCCTCTATTGGAGCAGATATCTCCTGTTATAAAAGAGAAACAAGATTCAAAAGAGTCTCAGAATCAGCATGACCATATAAGTCAAGGTCCAGTAAAAACCAGCAATATGCACAATGTTAATGGTTCACAAATTGGTGATACGCAGATTAGAAGTGTCAATCAAAATGATTTAAAGAGCATGTTTGTTCAGCCAAAAGAGCAAATTCAGAAAAATGATTACAGTGTTTCACCTGACATCGCTCTCATTGCATCAAATGTAACATTTGAAGAAGTTGCACAAAATGAGGAACTGTCAGAACATCCAAAACAGATGCAAAAAGAATCAAACTCTCATGATCTTTCACAAAACAGAAATTCAACAAGAGGCACAGGCTCTATAAAGGCAAGTGAATACATTTCAGATGTGAATCAACACTCCCCCACTGACAACAGACAGAACTTAGAAATGGAGACATCCTCTAAATCCCTTGAGCAAACCACTGTAACTGACAAGGACCCCAGTTCAAGGACCATGCACCATGAAAAAGACATGGAAATGGCAAATGAGAAAACACTTCCAAGTGACAATTCACTCTGTTTGAATGAATCAAGCACAGATGCTTTTCACTCGCCTATGGTGCATGAACCCAACTCTGATCATTCATTGTCCACCATGACCCCCTCAGATTCTGTCTTGTCACCTTCGACCTCTAGTTCACTGGACTGCCTCACACCTGGAGACTCCTGCTTGGGTGGAGGAAGCAATGGATGGCGGGCCCTTGGAACTGAAACACCACATCGGGATTCGGCCTACTTCTCAGACAGTGACTTGGATGGTGGAGAGGGTTTCAGAAGAGGCACTGATGTACTTGGCCCTTCTCGTTCAGGTGGCATTAGAGCTGGAGAGCGAGGAATATTGATGGGAATTGAGGAAAAGATTGAGGATGAAAGACTACAGGAGCATTTTGAAAAGGAAGTGAAGATAAAGCAGGACATACAAGAATTGTGGGTTTCAAATGCTTCATCTGATATAAAGAAGGATCTCATAAAAGGTGCTGTCATCTCAGTAGATTCTCAGAGTGAATACAATGCTGAGTTTATTGCCAAGTTGTTCTCCAATGGAGAGGATGAGCCAAATAAAGGAGTTCAATTTAGCAACAGCTCCCTTAACTTCCAAAACTCATCACTTGCTAAAAATAGTGAGCTGGTCATTTCTAACACATTTTTCAAAAGAAATAATGCTCCATGATTCAGGTGCTATTGATCTCACACTGCTTGCCCATATAGTCTCAGAGCCTCAAAAACCCACTTCTGGACTAGTTTGTCAAGAAGAACTCATTGAAGATTGTTCATATTTGCAAACAGCTAAGTGTAAAGAGGCACGTTGTAAGTCACCGGATTTTTCAATTGGTGAACAGTCATCAGACAATAGTAAATCTAGGTTATCACGGTTTTACAGCCTACAATCTGATTATTCTAAAGGCATCAGCAGCCCTGAGATAAACATAAAGCTCAGCAATGATGACACCAAATGCAACCTGACCCAGTTCATCTGGTCTGAGACAAACCCTGCAGGACATACAGGAGAGGAAAGGGGTAAGCTTGATATCCAAAACACAGATGCGAATGAACTAGGCTTGAGAAACCTCTCATATTCAGAGGAGAATGAGGATGAGCAGGCTAAAGAGAGGTCTGAAAGTCAGCTAGCTGTAGGGGAACTCTGTTTTACTATAAAGGAATCCTCTCAAAATGCTGCAGATGAAGAAGTCAGCAGTATGGAGCTCTCAAAAAATAAACGTTCTGATAAATTCAGCAGAGGTGAGTCAATGGGTCTTGAACTAAAAGAGAAGGAGTTGTGGAGCGCCCTTGAAGAAGATTACGGTACGAGTGGAGACTGTGAGAGGGGAATTCAACTGCCAGACATTTCAGCAGGGAGAACTTCACCTTTGGCCTGTCGAAAATGACCAGTGGGCTGCATTCGAAGCTCAGACGCCAGAAGTAGAGCTCGGATCGAGAGCTCTTCCCGAGTTTTGGAAAAAAGGGTTGGGCAGAGGAGGAACACTTAATGATTAGTCATGAATTCTGGGAATCTGAAGCAAATGATGAGCTTGCAGATAGTGAGTCTCATCCCTCTGCTCAGAGAATATGTGAAGATGCATTTAATGATGAGAAGGTAGGACAGGCTGATTATCCACCACCTGAGAGGCTGATCCTTTCTGGTGAAGCAAAAGGAACTATTTCACCTCAGCAAACACCTTTAGAAAGACTGGACTTTCAGCAAGAGGAGAACATAGAAAATCCAGACAAGGAAAATGGATCACCAGTGCACTACACTAGAAACATAAAGATGGAAGTTGAGAATCTGGAGAACCCAGAGCTGGAGGCCCCTGTACAACACAAACCTATTGAAATGGTGATTGATACTCAAAATTCTGAGACGTGTTTACAAAATGATGTGGGAGGAGAATTGTTTAGTGATGAAGAAAATAAGGAGTTTGACAGTCATGAAAACATGGTAGGTTTAAGGGGTTGTACCACTCACTCTCCCTCATTTTCTATTACAAATGCTTCAACCAATGATTTGGAACATTCTGCAGTACCACAAAGAAGCTCTTTCTAGTAACAAGAACAATCTACCAACAGACCAAACTGAAGCTTCATGGGCGCCCGAGACTGAAACGAGCAAAATGTTGGTTGCAGCCTCTGAAGGCCATCAGACGTGCACAATGGAGTCAGCTGATAATTCTAACATCATTTCAGCGTATCCAGAGTGTCACAGTATAGAAACCAGTAGACATGATGTTGACAGTAATCACTGTTCTGCCACGATCAGTGATGTATCTTTGAAAGAGAAAGATCAGATTCTCCTTCTTTCCCAAGTCTCACCATTAGCACTGATCCAGAGCCATGTAAGATCCACAGTTGCAATGTTCAGTGTTCAGCTCCTGAACTAATTTCAGTGGAGCTTTCTGAATGTGCTGCTTCTCCATATGCAGGAGTTGGTAAGTGTCAAGCTCCAAGTAGTTTCCCAAATACAGTACACCACATAGAAATCAAGACAAGTTCAGGTCTGTTCTGTTCCACAAATCAAACATCTACCAAAGGACATAAGAGCCATCGAGAATGTTCTGAGGATGCTAACTGTTTAGATCAGTCTCTTGAAGAACTTGCAACTGGTACAACCACTCAAAGCAAAGGTATCACTGCAAACCTGGAACAAAAACTGCACATGTCACTCATTAAAGAAGAAAACCACATTCATCCAGAATCAAATGCTTTACAGGAGGACGACAGAAATGACCTGTGTCAGAAAGTGGCCCATCCACCTCTCTCCCAGTGTTCTCTGAACTCCATCCCAGAGTTGTTGATCTCTGAGTGGAAGGACTTGGATGAGGAGCCTCTGGAGGATTTTGAAAAACTAGAGCAGCTGTGCTGCATTTCTGGGGATGAAGAAACCCTTGGAGATCTGTTTTTAGGAAACTTAGATCTGCTTGAATCTTTAAAGAGAAATCCAGAGCAAAGAACAAGTGGTTCTGGTATAATAAACCAGGATGACTCAGCAGATTCAGAGAGGAAGACAACAGTAGAGCTAAAAGAGGAAGTTGATGGGATATTGAAAAGTACCATGGCTGTCTTGCAACACTCAGAGCAATATGAAAACATTTCTCCAAATTTCCCAGGAGAAACTCAGCATTCAGTGGAGAAGAGAACAGGACAACATATGCCAAAGCCACTCTCTATCCAGTCTACAGATGGTTCCAAAGGGCAGAGGTCACTCTCAAAAATGCAGACAAGAAATGGACTGATGATGCAGGTGAGTAAAAATTACACTAAAATTAAATGTACTCTATTGATGCTCTGCTATTTCTGAAACCTTTTTGTCTTTGTGCAATTTTTGTAGGTTTGTGAAGAGAGACTTCAGTATTTCTCTCAGTGAAAATGTTCAAACCAATGTCCTGTGGGGTTCTACGGTTAGTGAGAGCGCTATTCTACACCCTTGGGGAGCCTCTACCACTTCATCCTCTGAAGAAAGTGTTTCAAGGGAAGATTTCAGAGGACAATGAGAGGTGTGGTTATTGCTACAGAAACACTAATAAAAAATAAATGAGTAATGAATTGAGCAGAGAACACTATTTTAATGCAATTTTCACTGTCTGGAAATAACATTTATAAAAAAAATCCTAGCCAGATACTCTGTATTTAATCACTGTAAACTTTAGAGAATGTGATCTTAGCTTTAATCTCCTCATGGCATAAGACTAATCGTGGCTTTTAATGTAACCACAGTCTTTGCTTTAGAATTATTATTAACTAAATGCTTTTCTTGGTTAAATGAGGTGAAACCAGACTTCATCTTAAATTCATCGTAAATGATCTCTCTTAGCAGCAAAGAGGAGACCCCACCATCCTCTCCTTCAGTGTCTGTGAGTGAATCTGCTGAAACGCAGACACAAGAACTGACTGTGCTTGAACAGCCTGAGGTTACTTCCTCTCTACCTGCTGCAAATCAAGCAATGAAAGGTACTGTGAACTGAAAGGACTTAAAAAATTAAATATATATATATATATATATATATATATATACTGTGTGTGTATATATATATATATATATGTGTACACTACCTATATACACTAAGATTGGTAAGATTTTTTTATGTTTTTAAAAGATGTCTCTTCTGCTCACCAAGGCTGCAATTTTTTGATAAAAAATACACAAAAAACACAGTAATATTGTGAAATATTATGACAATTTAATATGACTTTTTTATGTTAATATATATTAAAATGTAATTTATTCCTCTGAAAAAAAGCTGAATTTTCAGCATCATTACTCCAGTCTTCAGTGTCACATGATCCTTCACAAATCACTCTAATATGATGATTTTATGCTCTAAAAACATGTATGATTATTATCCATGTTGACAACAGTTTTTTACATTTTTATTTCAGGATTCTTTGATCTCTGAATTTTAAAAACATAAAAAATCTTACCGATCTTAAACTTTTGACCGGTATGTGTATATATATATATATATATATATATATATATATATATATATATATATATAGATATATATATATAGATATATATATATATATAGATATATATAGATATATATAGATATATATACTATATATACAGATATATACATATCCACCATCTTTGATATGAATCTTTCATCTTTCCCTCTCCTCCTGTTTCAGCTAAGCTGGCCCGTCTCTCCTTATCCCTCCCCCGCTTTCTCTCTCTCTTCCTCTCTCACCAAATGCCAAAGGAGGATTCTGGGAAGGGGGGGAGCATAGAGGGGGGAGGAGAAGGACTACATCAGCAGGTAGCGATCCAGATGAAGAAGAGGAACAGGAAGATGAGTCTCCAAGGCGTGTCATCGTTGTCACAGAAACAGATGTTGACAAGAGAGTGGGTTTACGTAGTTTGCTGAAATCGCCAAAGGAACCCGTGGACAAAGAGAACCGTGACCGTGGGAGGAATGTGTCATTTTTTGATGATGTCACAGTCTACCTTTTCGATCAGGTATGTCAAGGGTATTTATACAGAAAGCATCAAGTACCTTCAATGACAAGGTTTCACATTGTTAAACATTGTTATGTTTTGTTACTATCTTAAAACTCTTCATGCCAGGAAACTCCAACCAATGAACTTAGCTCTGGATCGACTAGTTCATCTCCCCATGGAAAGCCCCCCAGCACTGATGGTTTTGGTAAGTGTATAGACCATTTGGGTGTTTGCAAACAGCGATGACGTGTTTTATAGGTGGTGGAAAAAGTGACAGATCTGTAGCGAAAGCCATGGAATAAAAGAGTAAAAAAAGAAATTCACAATTCTGACTTTTATTCTCACTATTCCAAGTTTTTATCTAAGAAAATGTCAGAATTGCGAGATATAAACTTGATATTCTGCCCTTTTTCCTCTCTTTTTTTGTCAGAATTGTGATATAAATTTGCAATTGCAAGTTATAAAGTCCAAATTGAGAGAAGTAAAGTCTGTAAAGATGTAAAGTAGGCATACATATTATTTTATGCTGTAACTGTAGGGCTAATACAATCATGCCCCCATGAACTGCATATGCAAATATTAGATGTAGATCTAGTATTCATACTTAAAATAATACTGTAAATAATAGTGCAGGTATCATAAGTCTGGTCTGTCAAATGAAGACTCTTTCTTCTTGAAGAGATCTTTTTTTGCATTCCCATTCTAACATCCAATGACATCTCTTATTCCGTGGATTTTGTCCATTTTCCTTCCTGTGTTACCACTGTTTTCTGCCACCATAATGCACGCACAGCTGCTTTGACGTAACTGTGACGTCTTCCCCCAAATGGTCTATTCAGCCGAAGATATGATAATTTGGGCCTGATTTGCGTAAAGCAATTGTAAAACTTGTGATTGTGCGAAAAAATTTGAATTCATGTGATCATTTGATAATATCAGTATCACAAACATCCCAGACTCATCTGCATCTCCACCGTTGAACTACCTACTCACAGTTGCCCAATTCATATTAGCTGCGGTTAATAGTACTAATAAACATATCTATCTTTTATAAAAATCTTCTGAGTACACCTATTACCCTTCAAAGATCACATTTTTTCAGATTGATTTTTTTCTCTTTTTTCCAGGATCAGGCAGCCACAAGGCATCGAAAAGTAAAGACCAAGTAGTGAAGTCAAGATCTCCAACCGGAGTCACTTCTGGCTCATCATCAAGGTTTACAGTAAGCCCTGCTGATGACCCACATTTAGTGTGACAGACGACTGTTCCCTAAACACCTGGACAAAATGAACCCCCCCTGGAGTGATTGAGTGGCCCCTGTTGTCATCGGTAACTATGACGGCTCCTGGAGGTTATTTTTTTAACTGCGAGAAAAAGAAGGGCTCCCGTTTCAGAAGGCTGGAGGCAGTCCAGGTTTTACTCACTGCAGCAGCTGGAGTGGTAAATCCACAAATAGAAAGTACCTTCCAAAACAGCCAAAAACCTTGGAGCTCTGTAAAATCTGACATGTACTTTTCGGCTATGCAATGGGAGTCTTATTATGTACCAGCTTAACTATTCTATTTTCATGGCTTCTTGAAGTACGTTTGTATTTTATTCCCCTTAAATGAAGGGGGCAGCACTTTCTCTGACCAGTACCTGTCTATTTGTGTGCTTAGAAATATTGACATTGTAAATTTGTTCTCATTGCAGTCAGGCATTCTTGTAGTTTGTGGTTGAGGAGGGAATTGTCTCTCCAAAGCACAGCAGTGCAGTTCTCATTTAGCATTCGTACAAAATTAAATTGCAGAATACAGAATACAAACTCATTTTAAAAACATTTATTTTAAATGTATTCTTAGAATGCACGAAAAAATAAAACTGCAACTAACTGTTGTTTTATACTGTATTTTTTATTGCAGATGTTATTTATTTCTGTATCTAATTTGTTTACTTGTTTGTTTATTTATTTATTCTGAATTTGTTTTTATTTAAATATATGTTTGTCTGTTGGCCTAATTCACTTTATAAGTTTAAGTAAACTGGATATTTACTTTGTATCAAATTATTTTGGATTTATGGCATTTAATAACCGCCTCAACGAACATATATCTTTGCATAGGTATAAACACTGAAATGTTTTCTCTAATTTAGCTATTTCTAGATGTCAGTCTGTATCTAGTTGTCCTATGATGTGTCTCTCTGCAGGTGTTATTTTCTAATAATGTATTTGACATTAGCTTTTCCTTTATTCATTTTTAAAGCAGTAATTATTGCTTGGCATGAAAAAAGAGAAATCAGCATACATGACTATTAATTGACTGATTTATTCATTCATTTTTAGTTTTCAGTCTTATCATTCCAGATCATAACATCACGTTCAGCATCTGTTTCATTTAGAGGTTTCATATTATTCTGTATGAAGCTGAGAGAGTGAAAATAACATGGAAACTGTGAAACATTTATTGAACTGTTTGATGACAATAAATTGTTCTGTCTTATAATATCTGTGTAAAATATTGCTTTACTAACTTTAATAAAATATGAATATTATGGATTTTCCATAATATAACTAAAACTGGCATTAAAATAACGACTATAAAAGATGTCAACTCATTGGCAAATTTCTCAATATTAGCCTACACTATCCCATGTAGCAAAAATACTGTCTGTTGTTGTGTGGCCTATTAGATATGTTTATAAACTATTATCTAGCATAACATTAGTAAAAAGAAAAGCTACTATTAGAAAAAAATAGTACAATTATTTTTTAACTATCATGAACATTAAATATTGTGTCTGTCACACATTTCGGATGCAGCTGTTACCCTGTGATGTTATCCCATTACAACAAAAAAGTAGAAAAACATCAAATTAAACTTTTTTTTTTAAATCATTACTCTGTTTACTTTTTGTTAAAAATTCATTAGATTCAAAAATTGATTAGATTCAAGAAAAAAATATTTAGGGTTTTAAATCGCATTTGTGTTAGATGTTGCTGTCAGGGTTAATATTTATGTAACATATAAATAATATAAATGTATTTATTTTTAATTGGTACATTTCCAGTCTCTATTTGATACCTTAATCATGAAAAATGCATGGGAAATTACCATTCGTGTTCCTTAACACATTTCCCAGAAGCCTTTGCTGTAAAACATGTGACGCATTTAACATGCGACTTCAGCGCGTTGTTTGCACAGTGCGTTAGTTGGTCGTTGCATGTTAGCTCATAATCTTGTTTCTTAAAGCGAGAAGAGGAGACGCTGTGGAAATGTAAGTTGGAGCTCTTTTACCCTGAAAACTAGTATAAAGACATAGTTCAGTAAAAATGAATGTTTATTGTCTTGGCGTTTGTTTTCTCGCTCTATTCGTAGATGTCTTTGGCAGACGAGCTGCTTGCCGACTTAGAGGAGGCAAGAGAAGAAGAGGACGGACAGTACCCCGGTGAAGAAGAGGGTGAGAGTGATGGGGAACCCAGTGAGAGACAAACTGGAGGTCTGGAGGACATACCTGAGGAGATGGAGGTGGATTATAGTGGGACGGAGAGTGTCACATCCATAGCAAAACTAAGACACAGCAAGCCAGTGAGTTTTTACCTCATATTTATCTATAACTGGATTCTTCCTTAAGCGTTACACTAACTTCATGCAAACTTCTTGACTTTCCTCAGTTCGCTGAAATCATGGAAAAAGTCGGTCAATATGTTGGAAATCAAAAAAGAATTCGGATAGTAAGCAACACCTTTCTACTTTTTGTGCCAGTTGCTGATAAATACTGATTTTACATGTTTTAACGTCTTTCCACTCTCTTCAGTATCTGGACCTGTCGAAGCAGACCCAGAGTACAGACTCATTGTCTCCGCCAACAATCTCACAGTGGAAATAGACAATGAACTTAGTGAGTGTACTATTTTTAATCTTCCTTAAATATTATATTACTAACGTTAGATTTATTAAAATTCTCAAGCACGATAACATCGCTTCCTCATTTCCTCCCCAGATATCATTCACAAGTTTGTTCGTGACAAGTACTCCAAAAGGTTTCCTGAACTGGAGTCCCTGGTGCCAAATGCACTTGATTATATCAGAACTGTTAAGGTATAAACCTGTTAGTCTCAAGCATTTATTAGTGGCCTGTTCATGCCAAAAAAGGCCATCATATTAATATACGTCCTCTGCTTCGCTTTTGCCTTTAAGTCTAACTTTGTGTGTGTTTGTGTGTGTTCAGGAGCTTGGCAACAATCTAGAGAAGTGCAAAAACAATGAGACCCTCCAGCAGATCTTGACCAATGCTACTATCATGGTGGTTAGTGTCACCGCCTCAACCACACAAGGGTGAGTGGATGGATGGATAGATTCAGTATGATTATAGGAAGAGAATCTACAATATTTTTCTTTTTTTAGATGTTTGCTAACATTTAAAAGTTGGAGTAAGAAATTAAATTCAGTTTACATTGAATTGATTAAAAGTGACTGTAATATAATTTTTTTTTATTTCAAATAAATGTTGTTCTTTTGACCTTTCGACTTATCAAAGAATCTGAAAACAACATTTAAAAAAAATTAAGCAGCACAAATGTTTTTAACATTGACAATAAGAATTTACTTGAGCACCAATCCGCATAGTATAATGAGTTCTGAAGGATCTTGTGACACTGAAGACTGCTGAAAATTCAGCTTTGCATCACATAAATAAGTTAATTTAAAGATTCATATAGAAAAGTTACTTTACAATTATTTCATATTACTGTTTTTACTGTATTTTTATCAAATAATTGCAGCCACGAGAGTGTTGCAATATTTATTTTGACATTGCAGTATTTTTCTTGACAAATAAGCAAAAGAAATTTTAAAGGGGAAGTATCATAATGACCTTGTGTTTGGTTGAACAAAAGAAAGAAATGGATTAAAAACATTTGCATTGCAATTATTTTAAAATTAAATTACAAAAAAACAGATTTTCAAGAACATTTTAAAGAATGATCAACCCCAACTTTTGATAGGTAGTGTAATTATGCTGATTTTCTGAGTAAATTATTGTATGTCTACAGAACAATGCTTGGTGATGATGAGCTCCAGCGGACTGGAGGAAGCGTGTGACATGGCCCTTGAGCTCAACCAATCAAAACACAGGATTTATGAATATGTGGAATCCAGGATGTCATTTATTGCTCCAAATCTTTCTATTATTGTTGGAGCTTCAACTGCTGCCAAAATCATGGGTGAGAACAAGAGTTTGGAGGCTGCTCGAAGTGCATAGTTCACCCAAAAATAACAATTGTCCTTTACATGTTGTTCCAAAACCTACTTGACTTTCTTTTGTGGGACCAAAAAGGTTCATTGTAAAGAATGGTATTTTAGTTTCTTTTTAGGGGAGAACTATTCACTTAAGATGCTTATGCTTGTTTGCAATCAATATACCACTTTCATCCCTTCGATTTCTGGCCAAATTCATACTTTTCCATACCCCGTCATTACAGGTGTTGCTGGTGGGCTGACTAACCTGTCCAAGATGCCTGCATGTAATCTGATGTTGCTGGGAGCCCAGCGGAAGACACTGTCTGGATTCAGCAGCACGTCCCTTCTGCCCCACACAGGCTACATCTACCACTGTGATGTAGTGCAGTCTCTTGCCTCCTGTGAGCATCAACCTTTTTGCTTTCACTAATTATTTTTAATTTCTTTTATTTTATCAATTTTTATTCAGAATATCATTCCATTTTTCTATGTTTACAGGATCTGAGGAGAAAAGCAGCGCGTCTGGTTGCAGCTAAATGCACTCTGGCTTCTCGTGTGGACAGTTTTCACGAGAGTACTGTTGGCAAGGTCGGCATCAGTAGCCACGTTTTACATCATTACTATTGTTGAGTCCAAACATGGTGTTTATAAGAAAGCTAAATAAAGTGATTGGGTTGATGTGCACAGAGATCCCTGCTGTTGTCGCATACTAACCATTCCTCCTTTGTTTTAAAAAGCAGACTTAATAATTAGAAGATACATAGAAGATAGAAGATAATTAAAGCCTTTTTGACATAGATACTTATATTAGTTAAGCAGTAAAAACTCCCTTTCCCAAAACAACGTGTCTGCAGATGAGTCCAAACCAAGTGCTTATGGGACAACATTGTCCTCCACTACTTCAAAGATGAGCGGAAAGAATTTTAGATTGACACGATTGTCATTTACTGTATTCAACAACAGCTCGTTCTGTGCGTAATGCACCCTTAGGCCGTTTTACGCTGCACAATTGGAATTTCAATCAGTTTGGGCATTTTTATTTCCAATTTAGGTTTTTACATGGAGCATTTTCATTCAATTGGACTTAAAGCAATGCTGTCTCTAATTAAAGCAATTGCTTTCTGATTAAAGCAATCTCTAATCAGAAAGCAATGCTTCATGTAAAAGCACCTATTGTCTGCCTCACTGTACAGTTAACTTATGTATGACTTTAAAGTTAGACCATCTTTGCTGTAAGAAAAATGTTTAGAAGTACTATTACTCTCTCTTGATTAACTTGTGTGTTTTTTGTGCAGGTTGGCTATGATCTGAAGGAAGAGATTCAGCGAAAGTTTGATAAATGGCAGGAGCCCCCTCCAGTCAAGCAGGTGAAGCCTCTTCCAGCTCCCCTGGATGGACAGAGGAAGAAAAGAGGAGGAAGAAGGTGAGGATCATAACGGATGGGTCCCTGTGGTTTCATAATATATATATTTTTTACATTATTTTTCATGAGATAAGCAAAAGAAATTTTAAAGGAGAAATATCATTTATATATTACTTGCAAAGCAAAAATCAATTAAAGGGAAAGGACAGAAACAAGATTCATTGTTTAGATTTACATTATATATGATGTAAGAGTTTTGACAATTTCATAATTTATCTCAAATTTTGCATTGACACTTTTTGTCCGATTAAAGGTACAGTAAACAGTTTCTGAGAAACTCTGTTGGTGTTTGAAATAAATCTAAACGAAAACACCTCTCACTTTATTGTTCCACCCCAAAATGCAATGCAAGAGTGGATGTCTCTTAAAATCAGAGCTGAAGTAAAGCAAAATTAAAACATTTTCACAAAACATAAAGCTGAAGAACGTATGACAAGGAAGAACATGTAATAAGCAAGAGTTGGTTGTTAGTCACCAGCACATCAGCTCTAGACAAACTATGACGCTCAGAACAGTCAAAACATAATATAATATGAGCTAACAACAGCAACATTACCCATGTATAGAGCAGACACAACACAACCCCTGCATCTGTCTTGGGTAGTCTCGAGCACTTGGTAAGCTTTTTTTTTTTTATTGAGGCCTGTTCTCATCACGAACAATAACTTTAAAGATAATCATATTAGCATTTACACCAGTGGACAATAAAGATATGTTTATTAAGTACATGCTTTTGTTGATTTAAATGCTCAAGCTTATTACAGCAGGATGGATTCTGATTGGCTGAAACGCGCTGCGCCATGAGCTCTGTGATTCTTTAATACTGAGAATGATTTTTAGAACTATATCTGGTATGAACGAGCCTTTAATGTGGGTCCTAAAGCTCTTGTCTGATCATAACCCTTCTTTTTCCAGTGTTATTCCTCTGACCTTTTCTCTTTTGTAATATCTCTCCGTCACCTCTTTCAACAGTCTCAATTCAAATCTCCCTCTTGTTCACTCACTCCTCCCACATCATGTGTATAGGCTCCCTACTGCTGATTGGTTACAAGTGTGGTGTTGTGCTCTGTCTGATCCAACAGTATTTCTCAGAAATCACCTACTGCACCTTTAAGCAATAGAAAGGGGAAATATATTATACACTAAATTTATACACTGAAACCCCTCCAAACCCCCCCCCTCAGGTATCGTAAAATGAAGGAGAGGCTGGGTCTGACAGAAATCAGGAAACATGCCAACCGAATGACATTTGCAGAGGTTAGTTGACTTGTGTCAATATTGCTCCATTAAAATGCATGTTAATTAATCTATGAAATTTCAAAACGGTCTATTACAAACTTTCTGTCTCTGTTGTAAGATCGAGGATGATGCTTATCAGGAGGATCTGGGCTTCAGCCTCGGTCAGCTGGGAAAGTCTGGCAGTGGCAGGGTCAGGCAAGCTCAGGTCAATGACTCCACCAAGGCCAGAATATCCAAATCCTTACAGGTATGTCTGCTTACTGTAACAAATCACAAAATAATTTTGTTTTATGTAACCTCTAATCTAAAGTGTTTTTCTATACACTACCGAAAAAATTTTGGGGCCAGTAAGTGTTTTTATTTTGTTTATTTATTTATTTTTTTACATTTTTACCCGCACTGCATTTATTTGATCAAAGAAAAAAAACAGCTAAAAACAACTAAAGTACTTTTACTATTTTAATATATTTTAAAATGTAATTCAATTGAAGACTTTTTTCAAAAAGACAATTTTACTATCACATGATCCTTCAGAAATCATTCTGCAGGGTTTCCACAGATGCATTTAAAAGTCCTTAAATGGATTTTACGAAAATTAAGGCATTAAAGCATTAATTTGGATTCCTACAGTCATTTTTTTTATATAGTGTTAAACAGAATTTTATATAAATGTATCTGAATATAGTCTTCATAATTAATAATTTGTATTTGCTGTCGCAAAATATGTACGTTCATGTGATAAATATGCAGAACCAGTTTGCTAATTGCTTCAGGCCAAAATTGCTTCTCCAAATAGGGTTAATAATTTTATGAGTACTAAATAAATAAGTCTATTGCATAGTTGAAGCTATAGGTCACTTTTAAAATCATGTCATATTTTGTAATTATATCTGGGCTATGAATGCATTAATCATTGCATCTGTCTTTCAAAGATGTCAGGTAAAAAGTGTTTTTTAAACATGTGTTTACTGTCTTTCCATCAATTGAATGTGTCCTTGCTAAAGAACAAAATTTCTTTAAAAACTGACCCCAGATTTTTTAACATTAGTGTAGATTTGTTTAATATAATTTTTTTTCTCAGGTGTGTTTAATGTGTTCCATGCATTTAATTGTAAATGTTTTGTTTCTGCAGCGGACACTGCAAAAGCAGAGCATGACTTACGGTGGGAAGTCCACTGTCAGAGACCGATCATCTGGGACCAGCTCAAGTGTGGCCTTCACTCCTTTACAGGTACACAAATTCATTTTTGTGATATTCTTTTGGTGCATCTAGAAGGCGTTCAGCGGATTTCCTATTTCATTGGTCATGGTTATAGTGATGAATCCGCTAGGGAATCAGTGTTTGTAGGCAATCAGTGCAGTGATTGGAATGACCAGTGAAATCTTTAGAATTCACCGCAGGGTGGGATTTTCGCGGAACTGGTTTGGGAGGGGGAAATCACATGTCTAGAGGTGGTTACATCCTTCGCATTAAAATTCAGACAACACTGGAGAGCACTATCATTGTTCTTCACGCGCACAGTAACTGAAATGTAAAACTGTTAAAAGAAAAGGCTCAATAAACTATTGCATAGATAGATACTGTATAATACACTATGTATCGATATATTTCCTTTGTGCTTTGAACATGTCAATGCGGACTCAAAGAGCTCTATGGAAGAGCTGCGCAGTGTGACTCATGTTGACTCAAGCGCATCATTCAGCGCTCGCGATGCGCATAAGCGCGCTGTGTGCCGCACTCAATTGAGTCTTTTTCATAATCATAAAAGTCTTTCATAATCATCATATAATACTTTTGCGCAATGAGTAGTAATTTTGTAGAATTTTTTTTGTTCTGTCTATCTGAGCATGTTGCTGCCTCATTAAGCAGCTGTGCTATACATTTGTGCTATATATATTTTCTTAATTTTGCAGTAGACTAAAATAATTGATCTTTTCGATTTTTATCTTGTTTTTCATGAATGCATTTTACAACAATACAAAGAGCAATGTGTAACGTTTTACCAGATTTAGTGCTACAGTTATTGTCTCTTATTTGTTCCCCACTAATCTTTTTTCACTAAATGTTCTGATTTTATAAAATTATTGTTTTTCTAGACTAAATTTGACCCACTTAGTTACCCACTAATCTAGTTTATAATATAATTTTTTGTCATAGGTTATGATCATATTTTTTGTTTTTCTTTATAAGGAAGTTGTCTGTATTAAGTAGATTGTGTTTAACACACAAAAGAGTGATTATGAGTTCAACACACAGTTATAGAAATTTTACTTTATTTTTTTTAACTGCCTTGGTAATGGATCGGTTTCATTCTTTTTTTATTATTAAAAATAGGCCATAATATTTTTGACTCATGGCTGAAGTTAAGTTTCTCCAGCTCTCAGGTTGGCAAAAAATGCATCTCAAAATGCATCAGATTGATGCTTTAAAATATGGAATATTTAAAATTTTCTTACAGGGGAGCATGCCCCCGAACTCCCTAGAGGGGTAATATCCTTCTCACCTTTTTCACCCCTGATCTGTTTTCATGCCTGAAAATTGTTCTTACTCAGAGTTGCACAGTTTCTGTGTTGTTCACTTATTGAAACACTGATTGACAGCTGTGGTGTGGTTGATTTGATCTTTTCACTGTCTGCTGTCTCTCAGGGGCTTGAGATTGTGAACCCACAGGCTGCAGAAAAGAAGGTAGGCGAAGCCAATCAGAAATATTTCTCCAACATGGCCGAGTTCCTCAAAATAAAGCGTGAGAAGGAGGACAAGGTGTAAGACGGTGCATTAGACAGAACAAACCACATTTATCGACAGCCGTGGACCGATTCACACTTAAACCGTTAATTTATACTCCGACACCCCACCCACTCAGATGGACTTGTGTGAGGACACCACAAGGACATGTGACTGGAGATCTTATTTTCTGTGCAGAGGAAAGGAAGAGGGAGAGCAACTGTTCTGGTGTAAATTTTTGTCCATTTTATCTTTTTTTAATGTGTACAAAGGCATTGTGAGCTGTATATAGATCACAAAGAACATGGTAAATGCAAGATGTTGTTTTTTTTTCTTCCATTTTCATCTTTTGCCAACATTTTGATTAAATGTTGCTCACCTACAACATTGTCACTAGCCGTTTTTCATTTTAGTTCAAAGCCAGCTATTTTTTTTTCTGTGTGCGATACATTTTCTTTCCCTGAGGAAACTTGTATTACATTTAAAATGCTTTGAAAAACTTACCAAGACAATTTAGTTTAGTATGTTTGCATAAAACATGCTTGAATATGCAAGCGTTTCAATCTCTTTCCTATTGTCTTCCCATGTACGTATAGGGGCAATCACGTAACGTTTGTGTATGTCTTGAATTAAGTATCGTGAATTAAATACTTCATTTACAAAACAAAGGTTGAATGTCAAAAGGCTTTGTCAATTTATATATAATGCAAGTAACTGCTGGGTGTACAGATAGTTTTAACTAACAAAACGGTACAAAACTCTTACATAATGGTAGACCAAGGAACACAAAGTCCTTGTAAAAATTTAATTTTTATGCGAGAAGTGCATTTGAGATGAGTTGATTGAAGTGCTCTACTAATTTTTGAATATGAAACATTTAAATAATCATGATCATTTTACGCTTTATTACTCGCCTCTTATTAGCCAAATGCAGATAAGTCTATAAAATATATTTCAGTTGTATACTAAAACTATGCTTTTGACGTACATTATGCTGTTTTTCGCACATAAAACTGAAACGCAATAATATTGCATTGCTTTTCAAGTATTTATTTGGTAAGGAGCAGTGTAATTGGGTGGAGAAGAAATTGAATAGTTTCCTTTTTTTGCTAATAAACCCTGATACAGCCACCTGTTAATGGAGACAAGAACACTGACACTGCATCACAAAAGTATTTTATTGAAATTTTACAACTCTGTTTTTTGTTTCCTCTCAACCTACGAAGTGACATCACAATCGCATGCTGTCCTGTCCATGTCAAAAAGGCAAGGATGATGGTGTTTGTTTTCTTATCGGAGAGAAATTGACAAATGCAATCAGCTGCCCTGTGCATCAAAAATACTTTCCTATCTCATGACATTTATATCAGTTTGTGTGTTGGTCAAGTCCGTTGTTCTCCCCAAACAAGAGGAAACAGAAATGAATGGAAAGTCACATAAGATCGTGTCACAATATGGGGTGTTTCAAAAAGCTTCGCCTGATAAATGGAGTAACGGAACAGATTTTTTTTATTTAATTTTTAATAAGGGAAACTGTCCAGCAGAGTATGTGAGAATAAATTCAAGATGTGACTTTAAAAATAACAGGAAATTTAGGGAAGGGTTTTGTTTTACTTTACATGCACACTTCCACACAACAACAAAAAAATTCAGCCATGGACAACCTAAAAAGGACACTGAAAGAAAGAAAAATAAGGTTTTTAACTTGTACATATTTTAAACTTTGTCTTTTTATTAGATATTTCTGAAGTGAGATCACTCATGCCATGTTTAACAGACAAATAATCACACGCCACTTTGAAGGCTGACGACGTCAACCCACCTTGCTTGTGAACATATTTAAGATAGATGCTACAGAACATTACCCTATCAACACCAACTTTTTGCGGTCAAGCAAAACCACATTTAGGTAATGATAAAGGTAGGGAGGTCGAGAGGAATTCAATTGCATAGCAATTTAATGGTCTGAACACGTTATCTCTGCAAGGCAAAGTCACAGTGCCTAAACACTCCCAGAGGGGCTCAATGAACTAAGAACAACCAATCAATGCAATAAACTCGGGTTCTCGCATAGTGCCGATACACCAGTAGTCAGTATATGTCATCTAAAAGGATAAGACTCGCTAATGCAGCACTCCACCAAACACAAACTACGAGCAAAATGTTTTGTCTGTGGCAGTCCTGAAACCAAATCGCTTTCCTTTAATTTCTGTCACTTGGCTCAGGTGGGGGTTTCAGTTAGAACAGAAATGATGGGGATAAAGACTCGGGTAAAGGAGGTTCAAATGTTTGCATGTAAACAGGCACTCGACCCCCTACTCTCTCGCTCTCTCTTTTAAAGAAAAAGGCCAACTTCACATCCAACTTTAACCACGACATGGAGTTCATCTCTTGGAATGTCAACAGCAGCGTTTTTCTCTGTCGTAGCAATCGCTCTCTCTCTCTCTGTTTTGTCCTCCTTCAGTCACTGCAGGTCTCTGTCTTCCAGGTATCTGTACTCGAACGTAAATCCTTCCTTTTCTCTGGCCCCACTTTTCATAGTCAAAGTAAATGTACGTGCCCTACGGACAGAAAAAGAATAGTCATTAAAACAGCAAGTTCAAAGTAAAAGCATATTACTAATGCAAAACATCACAGGAACCAGGGATATACTAAAGCAAATAAATATTATTGTAAAGATTACAATTTATTCAGCAATGATGCATGAACTTAACCTCAACAGTAAGACATTTACAATGCCACAAAAGATTTGTTTGAAATAAATGCTGTTCTTTTGACATTTTTTTTAAAGAATTGCAACCACAGAAAAATAATAATTTGAAAATATATTCAAATAGAATAAGTAATGTTTCACAATATTACTGTTTAACAGTATTTTTGATCAAATAAATGCAGCCTTGGTGAGTGTACATCTTATAAATAAATAATATCTAACCATAAGAAATTATTTGTTTACATATTTTTTAAACTTAGAAATTTAAAGTTAAGATAAACATGGCACTGTGTTGGGTTGTTACCTGTTCAAATTCATCAGTGATGGTCTTGGGTTCCTCGTGCCGTTTGGAACCACATCATGTATTTGGTGTGGAACCTCCACGATTGCTTCTTCAGTGCTTTGGCCGACAGGTACTGTGCCTTTGTGCCCTGATGGGAAAAATAAAACCAAGAGAAAGAGTTGGAAGACTGTAACATCCAACAGACATGCTTATAATAAGTAATGCAAGCAAACCTCCAGGTAGTAGAATATGAAGAAGAGTGTTTCAGTGGACAATCTCTGGTAGAACTCAATAGAGTCCGAATGATGAGGGGGCACCTGGTGGTGGAATGGCGGTGTAGGACAGGGGTTTCTCATCAGGTACTGCCTACAGATGGGAAAGAAAAGAGATGTATGTCATTGTAGGCCTACATCTTCAGCTTGAGTAGCTACTGTGTTTTTGAATGGCTTGAAATTGATAGAAAATAATTTGTCACTTCTTTTTTAAGTTAACTTTCGTCAGTGTGTTAATGTTGAAAAGACTGCACAAAGAACAAAGTACACTTCATAAGGAGTTATTTTCTATACAAGTTAGCATTGTTTTGGAACTGCTGTTTTGGAAATTATGGGTTTTCTTACGTGGATGTACACATCACAAACTGAGTTCAGTAATAGTAGTGTGTTGTTTCCTTATGAAACTCGCAGTTAGGGTAAGGCACGTGCCCAATCACGCCTGACCATGCTTGAACAAAAAGCGGTTGAACAATCACAGCACTTGTCCAGCCGACCAATCGGGTGCGTTTCCCAAAAGCATTGTAAGCCAACTGGTTGCAAGTGTCGTTATCAGCATAGTTCAACGAGTCGGTTCAAACATTCGCAAAGAGCATCGCAAAGTTGCATGGTTGGAACTACAGCTCTTGACCTGTGGTTAGAAGAGTTTCCATGACGTGTGACTTTATAAATCCTTATCTTGAGCAAAGTAAGCAAGCTGGTATTCAATACAATCTTTATCTTTTATTTTGAGTACATAAAATGTAACTTATGTCTTTTCAAGGTTTGTCAAGAGATCTAAAACCCTTTCTGAAGAGTGTGCATGTGCGTACATGCTCTAGAATGTAAGGAGCCTATGATTGAATCAGGAAATAAACTGAAAAAAATGAGAAATAGTCCTCAGATGGCATGTCTACAATTTATAGCGAAAATTCGGGCATTAATTTGAAACTCAAACGGATTAATTAAAAGTAGTAATAACTCTACAAACAACGTAGTTGAATGACCAATTTGCGACACTGTGGTTACAAGAAACAGTCATGACTAGCTAGTTGATTCTTTAACGACGCATCAAACTATGGTAGTTAAACAGTGAGTTACGTCATTGTATAAACAAATAATATATTTGTAAAAATAATTGTTTGCTTTTTTACATACCTGATTCTCTCTGAATCAGATGGGTGAGGCATGTGTGTCCATGCTGACTCCTGCATTGCCTGCTGGTAAAGCTGCTCTTTAGTGAGGGTGTGGGGCCTAAGCGGACACGCCCCTAAAGATGGCGGCAGGTTGACCTCTGAAACAGCTGGCTGAGGGGCCGTTCGTGGGTCCAGGTGGAGCTGAGGATGTTGAGAACAGCTCTAAAGGAAAGACATTTTTAGTGTTTGTGATTATACCAGCTCTGTACCTTACATAGCATCTAATCTTGCACACTAACTGCAGCTGATTAGTTAGACAGGGTTTCTGTGTGTTGTTGAGTCATCACATACAACAATGCATCTAAGTAAAATAGGGGCTAAAACAGCAAGGTGTTAGGTGCCCAGCGTGTACCTAAGGGTGCAATTTCTACATCCAGTGCCAATCCTAGTGCAGCTCGCTCTGCCATAGCTTTTAGAGAGCTTGGTGGTTCAGGAGCCTGTGAAAGACAAAATGGAATAACATTTTAAATTAAAAAGCACATTTTCAATCAATGGGAAGCTGATTTCACTATATTTGGTGGGGGTGACTTCTAAGAAACTTTAAGATAAGGTGTCAGTTCTGCACCACTGACAGACTGAATGTAGTCTAGCCAGGATGAAAAAAACACACCTTGATGGCTTCTGTGTTTGGTGTGTAGGAGTGTGGGCCATTTAGAAGACTCCCACCACCAGGTGTGCTGTCAGTGAAAGCAGGTGATGGGGAGGAGGGGGGTAGAGTGATAGAACTCAATAAACTGGGGCCATTATCCAGACTATAACACAGAGGAAGTAGGAGAGAAAAAGACAGTGTGACAATCAATCAATCATTTTACTGTTATTAGTAACAATTCAAAGATATGTGATTGTATACTTACGTTTGATTGGTTGATGAGCTTGAGGACGTGGAATGGCTGTTTTGTGATTGGCTGGCACTGCTGAGTGAGGAGTCTGGTGTGTTATCTGCAACCACAGCACTATAACCTGTATGGAGAAAATTAAAAGAATACATTTAAAAAAAGATACATAATAATTAATTAATTCATTAATTTAGATAAATAAAAAATAAACAGCAATAAATAAATATAAATATTAAGTAAAAATAAAATTAAAATAATAAAAACAATAAAAATGTAAAACAATTATTATTAATTATAAACAAAATAACAATGATAAACAATTAAGAGACTAATAATCAAAAAAACTTTTAAAAAATACTAGTAAATTTAATTGTTATTATTATTAATTACAAATTAAAACTTCGAGACTTAAAAGCACTCACTGGTTGCTCCGTTTTGTTTGAGGCCACTGGGAGGTCTTGCAGGCGCTACGTTTGTCCCTACTCCTCCGCTTGACACAGAACTGCTTCCATTCCCACCCAATAGGCTCTCTCAGTTCCTCCACCAGGTGTTGTGCCCACAGGGCTTACGGGTACCTGCGCAGACCCCGTGAAGAGCCGTCTGCCCCGGTACAAGGTTCAGAATCCCTCCTGTAAGGGCTCCATGACCCGGACTGGACCCTAGCAAGCCCATACTAGCCCCAGTACCCGTGACCCGTTACTGGTCGTGCCTGTGCTTGCACCCACTGCACCTCCGCTCGGTATAGATATGCTAGAACTACCACTGCCGTTCCCCACTGGACCACTGGAAGCACTACCTACTGTTCCGCCAGCAGCAGCCTGGGCATAGGGGGCAGGGGTAGAGCCTGAGAGAAGTCCTGCCAGAGTGCTGAGAGAGCCAGACATGCCTGCCATGCCCAGAACGGGCATCTGAGTCACACTACTGCTGCTGGTGACTGTCACACCTCCTTTCCCCAGGCCCAAACCCAGTCTAGAACCCTCGACCCCAGGAACTGTTGAAGCCTGGGACTGGGAGATTGCAAGTGACTCGAGCCAGATGTGCTGGAACTGGGCAGAGAGGAAGTAGTGGAGGCAGGTAACGTGGGGTGGCTAGGTGGGCTAGGTGTGTTGTTTGAGGGTGCAGACGTTGAGGAAAGTTTGACCTGTGCTTGCTGTTGAGACTGAGAAGAATGCTGCTGCACTGCGCTGCTAAAACTTCCCAGCAGGTTGCTACCCCCGGAGACCGCTGTGCAGGCCCCGACAACAGTAGCCATGGAAACCAGCGAAGAGGAGGAGGAGGAGGAGCCAGAGGAGGCCGACGAAGAAAAGGATGAGAGAGATGGGTTTCCATTCTTCACAGGAGACTGAGCGAAGCAAGAAAGCCATGAGGTTAGAAACACAAATATCTTTTTTATTAAGCATGCGTGCAATTTAAAGGGATAGTTCACCCAAAATGACATTTCTGTCATTTCCTCATGTTGTTCCAAATCTGTATGATTCTGAAACACAAAACAAGAACATTCTGAAAACATTCTGATTCGATGCAAATGTAAAGGACATTTTAAGCTTCAAAAGGAAGAAAATAACCATAAAAGTGGTCTATACAACATATGTGTTATAGATATAAGTGCCCATACAGTTACTTAATAGTGAAAGTTTCAGTCCCCATTCACTGGAATAAATTCATACAGGTTTAAAACAACATGTGAGTGTAAACCTTTAACAGATACTACAGTACAGTCTTACCTGACTGACTTCACTGTTGTTTGATTCGACCTCTCTTTCCTCTGAAATCTCCCTGAACAAAACATTCACATACAATGTATAGTAAGAAAATACATTCTGTGGCTAAGAGAGCATGATTCATGGAGTGATTATCAATGATGGAGATACTCAGCAGACTAGACAGAGACATGAGGCAGAATAAAAGAAAGCCGTTTACCATTGTGCCTGTAGCAGGAGATGGAGGGATGGGGAAGAGGAAGTGGTGGAGGTCGGCGTGCTGCTGGACTGAAGGAACATTTCATCTTCCATCTGGCCCTGAGGAAGATGTGGGCTATCAAGGCGTGCCGCTAGAGAGAAGAGATATTTGTAAATGGTCAACAACTGAGCCAATTAATTTAAAGACGCAACTGTTCACACACAGACTTACATATCTTCCAAGTCCAGGTCATCATAGAGGAACTCATTCTCTTCAAAATCTGGGTTCTTGTGAAGAGTCAATGTAGTATTCCACATCATCTTTAATCTTATGGCATAGCTTCAACCTGGATTGAATCATTATCCAGCATCCTCAAGATGGTCTCTGACATACGAATGTGGTACCTGGTGTCTTTCGATTAACCTCTTTAGCTCCTCAATTCGATCCTGTTTCTGAAGGCAAACACAAACAACAGAAAAGAACAATACGAGAACATGTTGAGTGTTTGCAAAATAGTGAAAGGAAGGCTAAAAAAATGAATCGAGGCTATAGCAAATTAGGAAAGTTGTCAAAAGAAGAAGGGGAAAATAAAAAAATGAAATGTTGACCTCTTTGTCTCCTTTCTTCTTTCGTGTTTGAACAGAGAGGGACTCAACTTCACTTCTCAAACTGGTCCACCTGCATGTTCAAGTGTCTATTGTGTTCTGTGTGAGAGAGAAATCAAGTGATTACTGCACTGCTTACATCCTGTTAAAAGTTTTCAACCCCCTGCTGTTATTTGTGAGCCCTCTAGTACCGTGAGCCACTGTTCCGTTTCCTCCTTCTCTTTCTGTGCTGGGTCTACTTTCTGAGCCAAGCCCAGCCCCTCTTTAGAGTAGGCCTTTGTCTTAGTTTCTCTTTCAACCACCTTAAAGCGCTCCCATTTGCTGAGGAGAAAGAGAGTCAGGTTAAGGGCTTTAAAGCTTGTGCCCAATTAGACTTGGAAAAGATTTTCAAAAAATGAATTGCAAATCGTCTTAATATTTTTGTCAAAAGATAAAGAAATTTTGGAAACTGTGACAAGAAGTGTTAAAATGAAAAAGCCATGAGGAATCTGACTATGGTGCTTTTACCGTTTCAGTAAGCCTTGCGGTTTTCTCACTGAGCTGCCTTTTGTCTTTGATCTCATTGGATGCCACCCATGTCTTAATCTGATCTCTTAGTCGCTAAAAAGAAAAACAGGTGAGAAGAATTAAACTAATCTGAGAACACATATTTTCCCTTGGTTTTAAAGCAAGTGTAAAATAATTCATTTTAGTCAATGGTTTCTTCTGCTTCTTGCAAGAGTGCTAATATTCTAGTCCAACAGCAAGGAATGCATCTCTATTATTCCGCTTACCATTCCAGAAAGCCTTAAATAAACTAAATGTCAGATGAGCACATTCTTACCTGAAGCTTTTTAATCTCTTTTTTGAGATCAGCCTCATATTTTTCCTTCTGGTTGGCATTGGCTGCATTGTGAAGCTGGAGTATACAATTAATGAATTATTCAAGATGTAAAATATGACAACAGGTGCGATTCCTTTCGCTGTTCATTCATTGTTCTATTAACCGTCTAACCTTTTTCCAAATGTTCTTCAAACTGTTTCAATCCTTCAGGCAACTTTTTTCAAACATTCGATCTATTTCACCTGGTTGTGTAAAGCATATGGTTATGCAGTAAACCATGAGATCATATGATGATTTTGAAAGATCTCTGAAACGAAACTGCTATGTACAAGTAGAGATAAAATGACAGTTTCATACATAATGTCTTACCTTGAAGTTTTCCTCTTATCAGCCATGGCTTCGCTATGATACTGTCTTCATGCCTTCTGTCACTGCAAGCACATTAGAGAGACTGTTGACTTGCACAGCATTTCGCGTGAAGAAGATGGAAAGCGTTTCTACAGCTCCTGACAGATAGATCGCATCTCAATAGAAAATGGTATCAACACATCCTGCTCGATTAACGTTACATTATTCGTCTGAATCAAGAAACGAATAATAACTTCAAAGTTATGCTTTACTGGTCAACAAACACACGATTTTATTTGCGTAACTTTTCAATACTCCAAAATAAAGAAAATATCAAGAATTTTAATTGATCCTTCCCATGGTTTAGATCACGTATAACGTTACCGTTACGCCAACACAACCAGTTTACGCAGCCTCTGATCACTGATCACTAGCCAAGCTGATGCTAACGTGTTAGATCAGCAGCATTTCATCGTCATATCTCATCTGCATTGATAAAAATGTCACCCTGTCAGTATATATAGACCGTATACTGCTTATTTATGCAGTTAACAGGGATTAAGCTGCTGTTGTTGTGATGTCGAGCAGCGCTGACGGCTAACGCTCTGCTAGCACACACATATAGTTTTTCCAACAGAAATTGTGGGATTTCAACTCTAAATTGAATGCACATTCATCGTATACCTTTTTCAAATGCGTCAGTATCTCTATGTGACAGCCACGACCAAAATATCCGCCAATTACTTATTTCAAATTAGATAATGTTTTCAGCTCGACAGTCCCTTCTGTCCAGTAGCATTAAAGATGGATGGCAGACTCTGCCCACTGGTCACTGCTAAACTTCCCGCCTCTCGTCTTTTTCCGTACTCGTGATTCGTTAAAAATGACTGTCAATCATTTCTCGAGTTGTGACCATTTCCGCTGGACCGCTGATCCAATTGGATGAAATAGTGGGTCAAAGGTTATATTTACGGAAAAAGGCCTTTATCTTCACAATTGTCGTCTTATCGTCTTAACCTTACCAGTATATGCATATTCCTAACGCAATTTTTATTTCCAATTTTTCATTTGTAACAATCGGACCAGTTTGAATTGGAAAATTAAATAACTGAAAAATATCAGTAACTTTAAGTCAGCTGATGGTGTAATAATGATGGAAATTTCTATTACTCAGATTTTATGTCAACATACAAAATAACAACAATATATAGTTATGTTTGTAGTATAGTTATGTGCCCTAGTCCTATGGGATATGTTTTAAAACTAATTTTATTCACCACTTGTTCATTAGAAATAATTGTAATTATAAAATTCGAATATGTTATTTCTACCCCTCCACCTATTTAATAACATAATTTGGAAGATGTTTGCTAAAATAGATATCTATTATTAATTCATTTTACCAATGACAGATACTTGCATAATGTTCACTCTGTGAAACCTTGAACCAATCCCTTGCTTATTTTGATTTTACTAATTTACTTAAAATCGTTAACAAATGTGATCTAAAATATATTCATATATGTATTATGTATCTTTATTTAGAATTTCTTCGTTATATCTACTGATTTAACTTTAAATGCTGCACAACGTGACTGGGTAGATGTGAATGTACGGATAAATTACCTGTAAGTATCTGTATATTTACAATAAAATTAATGCAAAATATCTCTACCATCAACAGTCAAAATAGAAACAATGTATGTACCAAAAAACGCCTTTCAAGTCATTAAATATAGTACTAGCAAAAGAGTGTTTAATCGCCATGGGCTGGCCAGACGGATTGTATTTCATGATTGTACGTTGATTACGTCAATCATCTGCTTTTCTCCGCCCACCGCGTCGATAGACTTCCTGAAAACGCTCGTGCCTCCCTACAGCTCAGGAAAGCTGGAAACCTCGCCATGTAGGGGGAACAGAAAAAAACAGGTAAGTCCAGTATTACTTTCGGCTTTGACGTTTATTACTATTATTAAAGTCATTATACCCGTAAGACGCATAAAAGTTTCTAGGACGTCTCATTTAATGTAGAATTTAAACAGAAACGGATCCGTTTTTCAGGTTGATGTCTCTGATCTCCGCGTCGGCTTGGCTATTTAAAATGACAATAACAACATGTTTTCCGAGTTCATTATTCTCATCGATAAAACAGTGTTTTGTCTTTACCAGCTTTACGGTTATAACTGCTTCCGTTAAGCACAAACAAGTCCACTCATACCCATATCATGATATACTAGTTCCCTGTGTTGGCCTGTCATCAGCTATTAACTGTGTTGATATGGGAGTTTGGCTCTAAGTTGCTAAGAAACTGCAGTTGTACTAATTAATTTCCTTGCTATTAGTTGCTTTGATCTTTTGTATATAAATCACTATTGTTAATACAATTTTACTCGTATGTTAAAATCCCCCTTGCAACAGTTTTAAATGAATGTGTGGCTGTGACAGCTGACTGTCCACCTGTCTCACTCTCATTCAAGAGATACTTTGTTTTCAGCTTGCTATTATATTTGTAATGTGACACAGAGCTTTGTATCTTTTTACCTTTGCTCAGTTGGATGGCTAAGCATTTTCTTTTTTTTTGGCCTGTAAATTTGGCTCCAGAACTGATCGCCTAAAGAATTACCTACACTGTGTAAAGGTCATCAGTTTTTATTATTATTATTATTTTATGATCTGTGAGGTCAGAGCCGATTAATTTATAATTCAAAGGATTTGAAATTGCTTTAGTGGATATGATTGAATAATATTTTCATATCATCGATGCAGTAAAAAGTCTTTGTTGATAAAACTGACAAATTATTTGTGTGAAGCCCAGACAGTCAACAATACTCTTTTGGCTCTAGAAAGGTGAAGCTTTAGAGAGGAATGCACATTTGGTCTTCTATAGGTCTTGCTTTCCCAACTTTGCTAGGACACAAGGGGTGAAGTGGACATCACAGGGTGGTTGTTCTTTTTTTCTTTTCTTAACAGTTCTGGAAATCTGCCAGGCATTGATTTTACATGAGTCTTAACAAGCAGGACCAGAAGAAAATTAAAGTGTATGATTGCTGTGATAAGAGTCGCATATTTCTGCTTTGAGGATTACTTGCTGACTTCCAAAACAAAGTCTGCAGAAGTTGAACTACAGCTAAAACATCCTACACAGCCGTCCGTTTCGTCCCAGATGTTTATAGACTAGCCTATTTGTCTATATATTGGGCTGCTCAACTGCAGCCGTTTCCTGTTTCTACCATAAACTTGTACTATGAGATCTTAATCTGTTGAGTATGTCGTCAGTTCGCATTTCAGACATTCCTGTTCTCCATTGAGTTGAAATTGCGATTAGATTTCAACTCATCCACCTTCCCGGTGTTGCGTTTCAGGCACAATCGAGGAATTTACATATGTGGTGTCATCCAAGATTGATGCCGGACAGGTGTGTAATTCTACCCCAGACTGTTTTTTTTTCTCTCTCTCTGTTTGTGTCAAAATGACACAACTCTGCATATTTGTTACCTAACAGTGGCAAACCACAGGCTGCCAGGCACCAGGACGTTTTGAATTATAAACTTTGTATTTAGACTGTAAATCCATCTGTTCCCAATCCCATTTCTCCATACTAACGGTTGCCACACTCTTCCTGTTGAGAAACAGCTAACTGTATTGTTCAGCATGTTCCTTTTTGCTGATGTCAGACCTTTGAAGTTATTGTAGTTATGAGTTATCTGATTACTTAAATCTGGTAAGATTAGGTGCAGGTCAAGGGTCAATTTAACAACGCATTCCATTAGAAGTGCAAAGATGATCTTGAGTTCTAATACATGAGATGCACCAAAGTTTGGGGTCAGTAAATGTGTGTTTTAATTTTTTTTTAAAGAAATTAGTAGTTTACTTAGTTAGGACTTATTAAACTGATAAAAGTCACAGTAACTTTTACACGGTTACAAAATATTTCTATTTAAACTTAATGCTTTTCTTTTGAACTTTCTATTCATTGAAGAATTCTGAGGGAAAATATTTGTCACCAAAATTTTATACCAATATATTATTTCCACAAAAAATATTAAGTAGCTCAAATGTTTTCAACTGTGATCATAATAGAGTTTTCTTGAGCACTAGCTCAACATATTAGAATTATTTCTGGTGGATCATGTGGAGTAATGGCTGCTGAAAATTCAGCTTTGCCTTCGCAGGAACAATACATTTTAAAATATATTAGAATAGAAAACAGTTAGGCTATTGTTTAATGATGTAATCAGAAATATTATATCTGAACCAAGTCAAACCTTTGAACTGTTGGTAGTATCTTGTGTAACAGAAGGTCCTAAACTTCTATTCAGAATAATACCTGAGCTATATTGCTTTGTGAGATGTAGAGCTATTGCATTTAATCTTCAAAAGGTAATCTCTCTTTCTTTCTTTTTCTTTCTCCAAACCTTCTCTATATAACAGGGCACCCATAACAGTGGATAAAGAGGATAACTATGACTTGAGACCCTGTTCCAGCACTCCACCTCTTTCTGTATTCTGGGTTTATTTATTTTCCCTTTTTGAGGACTGTCCTGCAAGGATTGAATTCAGCTTTCATTGATATCAAATCCTGAATTTTCTGGAATTTTTTTTTATTGGGTGAGCCAGAATACATGAAATCCCAGCACTACTACAATCTCTGATGCTGTTTTAGACCAAAACCAGTAGTTTTGACCAGTCATCTGTACCGCTTCCTCATCCTTGTTGTTTTTGGATTGGAACTATATTTTTTGTTGCCCACCTAGATAAGATTTCATTTGGTTTCTCGGCCGGGCCTTTACCTCTGCTCTTTGTCCTTGTTTGTCGCTGAACATTTTCGTAGCATTTATAGGGTTATTATACCCTTAGTGTGTGCTTATTTTTAGTCATCTGTAAGTTCTCTGACCTTAAAACGATGCATTGTTAATTGAAATTGTGCTTCCAATTTTATTTAAACAACTTGTAAGGAAGTATCTTGTTAGTAACTTAAGAAATGTCGATTAATGATTATTTATGAAGACGCGCACATCTCCGTTTAATCTTGACAAAAGACTTATGCATTTTCTCATTTTGCCAGTGAAATCAGACACATTTGAGAAAGCAAATAATCTGGCTTATTTGTGCATCTTTGTTTTTTGTTGAGATACTTAGACTGGAAATCACTTTTGCGTATTGTGTTTTGATCAGATGATAGTTAGAGGATTTATGCACAAAATGCACTGATCTGGAAAGATTTAACACTATCAGGGATAGAAAAGCCTGCTGAAGTTTTTTGTTTTGAATAGACACCTGTTGAAGCACTTTCATCATTTATAACTTGTGTAACATTAAGTTTATGTCAAAAGCTCATGGATTGGGCTTAAAAAAGCTGACACATTTGAAAATATCTCAAAACGTCTAGTGCATCCGTCCACAAAGTCATCTCACTACAACACAGAAAGACCTGTGCATGAGGCACTTAATCTGTAAAGTATCCAAAGATACTTTTGAGGCCAGACATTGAAAATGCGCTCCCCAGGCCCTGAAAGCCCGTCCATGACCGAAGAGGCCCTGTTGCATGGACAGTTCAGCGGTTGGAGTAGCGGAGGGGGAAGTGGAAGTAACAGCAACAGCAACCCCAACAGTCCTGGAGGCATATCTTTACCTTCCAGCCCTGCCTCCACCAACTATGCCCTGACACTCACGCCAACTCACGTCCATGTCCAGCGGCTGTCTCCACGTGCGGGGAAAGCAGTCCAGGCTGCTCCTGCCACTGGCAGAGCTGACCAGATGCAGCTGCCCACGACTGCCAGCCCCTCCTTTGCTGGTGCTTTACTGGTACCCTCCGGGTAAACGTCGGAAGGGCGTCTCCAGACATAGACAGGTGAGGGCGTACTTGGCAGAGAGCAGAGCTCGAAGGCAGAAAAATGGAACGCTGCTATACAGAGCCTGCTAAGGGGGATGGATGTCAGCTCCACTACAGGTGGGTGTCAGGGTTTGATCATTCACTGATGCTTTGTCAGTAGTTGTGTGATTGTGCTTATGTTTGTGGGAAAGCATTTGCTGATGCCCATCAGGTGGAAAAATGCATTCAGATGTGGCTAAAAGAATATACATTGCTTTTGGTTTTTCCTTGCCATCTAGCTGAAATAAATGTAAGTTGAAGTACTATAACTAAAAATAAATTGAAGATAAATAGAAATATTTTAAGGACAAAATTACTTAAACTTAAAATTCAATTGAAAACTGAAGATTTAAATAACAGTAAAATAATGGATACCAGATGCTGTTAATTCTTAATGACATCTGAGTCATTGCTGTTGCATTGATGTTGTTAATTAGTGTGTCTTGTAAATAGGATGACACTTTGATTTCTTGTGTATTGAGCTAAATTTATGTGAGAATGAATCATGTCTGTCTGCATTTATTTGTGTAGGAGTTTAACTGTTCCTTCCCTTTTTTCCTTTGTTTTTTCACTCATAATGTGTACCACATGCTGTCATTGACGGTCAGAGAATGGGTGGGTCTGTGGCATGGAAAATACAGCCTTAGTGCAGTAGTGCAGATCATTCGGTAGCAATGCACCAGGCTTTATTGACTTAAACAGATACCTGCGTGTTGTCGCTATGTCCATTTTTAGCTGCTGTTCTGTAGTTGTCAGTGCTAGTTTTTGCTGTTCAGTAAATCATTAATATACCTTTATATGATAAATAAATATGGCTTGTAATTTGTGTTAGAAATTCATATTAGCAGGTCTAGTGGTGTGAACATGTAAGTGCACTCCATTAAAGGAATAGTTAACCCAATATTTTAAATTGTCATTTACTCACCCTTAAGTTTTTCCAAACCTGTATGAATTTCTTTCTTCTGCTGAACACAAAAGAAGATATTTTGAAGATTGTCGGTAACCAGACAGTTGACGGTAGCCATTGGCTTCCATAGTATTACTATGGAAGTTAGGCTAATTTATGAAACTAAATGATACTGTTTTTTTGTGGAAAATGTAAAAAATACTGCAAAAACAAAAATGTAAATGATCCATTATCAATTGAATGGTTTAAATTCTCTTTTTGTTAGTATTTTATAAATGAAGGTCAGAGTCAGATATATGTTTTTGAGGTTTACTTATTTTTTCACATTCACTAAAACGTCATGTCTACTTTCAGATGTTTCAGGACTGGCTTAGTGTTAGTATTAAGCCTTAGAATAAAGCTCTTATCCTCGCTTGCTTGTTTTTGTTTGTGCAGAATTTTGCAAAAGCATGTTGCCCATCCCGTCGACTGTTACTGTTGGTGAACCCATTCAGTGGCCGGGGTCAGGCAATGCAATGGTGTCAAACACACATACTTCCAATGATAAGAGAAGCCAACATCAGCTACAACCTCATACAGACAGGCAAGAACAACACACGCACATGCTGTTTACTACAAGTGGTTCAGAATAAAAGCGCTCATACCAACAGTTGTCAGAATCTGAATTATTGCATTGAACTGATGTGATGCATGTATTTGTGTTGTTGTGCAGAGCGTCAGAATCATGCACGTGAGCTAATCAGAGAGATCTCACTACAAGAATGGGACGGAATAATCATTGTATCTGGAGACGGACTGTTGCACGAGGTGAATATCATGTGGCTCTGTTGCATTATATATTGACTTCCATTATATATTTATATATGAAGTACAAATCCCAGATGGAATCCACTGACTTTTTTTCTGAATCCACTGGAAATTTGTTTGGTAATTTTGCTGGAAAGTCTGTGGAATCGTGTGTAATGAATTAAAACATGGTAAAAGACATTAAACGGTTGAGAACAATACTCTATTGCTAGCTGAAAACATAACATTTATCACAATCTTAATTAAACGAAGGTGCCGGGGATGTCTAGAACAATCTGAATGACACCAGTTTGATTTCTGTAGTAGCTGGCTGATCTACCACAGGCTTTGTATGTAAAATAAGATTAGGGATTAATCTGTTTCCCTTTTTCTGCAGGTGATAAATGGTCTTATGGAAAGGCCAGATTGGGAACAAGCAATAAAAACTCCAGTGGGAATTCTGCCTTGCGGCTCTGGAAATGCACTTTCTGGTTCCATAAACCACTACGCAGGGTACGAAATGTACTTGAGCTCACCTGGGACACATGTTTGTGAAAATCTCTAGTTCTTCAGAGAGCCTCCCTTATTTTTTTAAGGAACTGTTTGACACAAAATTTTAAAATATCTAAATGTGATTGAATCAATTTCTTTTCTTGTTTGTCTCTCAGATATGACATGTGCCTTCGGGAGCCTCTCCTCCTCAACTGTTGTTTTCTGCTGTGCCGGGGTGGGGTTAAACCGATGGACTTGGTGTCTGTTACAACCAGCCCATGTGTTTCATCATCAACATCCAATCAGAATGGGCACCCACCTGCACCCAAGAGGCTTTTCTCTTTCCTTTCTGTGGCCTGGGGTTTCGTGTCTGACGTTGACATAGAGAGTGAGCGCTACAGAGGGCTGGGCTCAGCACGATTTACACTGGGAACACTGGTGAGATTGGCTTCTCTGCGGTCCTATAAGGGTCGTCTTTCCTATTTGCCACCCGGTGTTGTCAACTCATCCCCCGATGCCATGCCTCAGCTGCCCCGAAGGCCGCTTTCACGCAGCATTACTGAAGGATTGGAGGGATTTTGTCGCACGCCCATCCACCGCACCTGCTCTGACATGGGCCTGAGTGAACAAAGAAGTCTCCGTAAAGGAGATGGAGAAAGAGAGAGGGAACGAGAGCTGGAGAGACAGGAGAGAGAGAGGGAGAGGGAGAGGAGGAGAGAGAGGGCAAGAGGGGTTGGGTAGTGAGAGCGAGCAGTCTCGCAGAAGACAGAGAGAGAGGTGGAAGCAGAAGAAAGATGGAAGAGAGTCAGAGAGCCAGCTCTGAATCAACCGAAAGGGAAGAATGTGACAACATAGCCAGAAATAATGGGAATGGAAAAGAAGATAATAAATCAGGTGGGGATGATATAGATGGACAAGGAGTGATGAAAGCAAGAGATTTGAGTGACAGAGATGAGGTAAACGAGTGTGACGAGAGTTATCAGACGACGCCACCTGACATCCAAAACACATTGCGTAAGAACTCTCTTCCCTCTAGTCAGGATATATTAATGCCTTCTTCAGCCAGCCAATTGGTGCTGACACTGACCAAGACTTGGAGGTGGCAGCTTATGGGAAGGAAGACGAGGACATAAATGGCACCTACTTTCAGAGAGAAGCCTTTCCTCTGGACAAGTCTCGAGAGCGAGCCCTCACCATCTCCTCCTCTCCATTCCGCCAGTCTCCTTTCAAAGCTTTTAAAGTTAAAACTATGGACCAAAACCAGAATCCCTCACGACCACGGCCCCTCTCCCTTCTCCACCAATCACATTCAAACTCTCTCCCTCCAAAATTTCCATCCCTTTCTCTGTCCCTTTCGCCGACCCTCCTTCGTCTCCATCTTGCGCCTCTCCCACTCTCTCTATCTCGCACCGCCGTCCCAACACTCCCGGCTCGTCTTCCCTTCGCCTTCTTTTCATTCGCCGACACCTTCCTTCAACTTTGACCTTGCAGAGCCCGCAGGACCCTTGAAGAATCGTCATCACATGACATCCATCAACTTGCCAGAGGATGATTTGCTACCTCCTCTGGACCAGCCTCTCCCTACACGTGACTGGGTCACTATTGAGGGCGATTTTGTCTTAGTTCTTGCCATCTACCAGTCCCACTTGGGAGCAGATCTTCTCGCTGCACCTCAGGCTCGATTTTGATGATGGGTTGATCCATCTGACATTTGTGCGGGCTGGTATCTCCCGGGCAACGCTGCTTAGACTGTTTCTAGCAATGGAGAGAGGAGCTCATATGTCTCTAAGCTCTCCCTACGTCAGTCATGTTTCTGCTCGGGCATTCCGCCTTCAACCGCTTTCACCACGAGGAACCCTCACTGTAGATGGAAGAGCTGGTGCCCTATGGGCCACTGCAGGCACAGGTAAGTGGAAGTATAGGGCATAGTATATTCTCAATATATAGGTACCACATTAGTTATCAGCTGATGTTAAAGATATAGTTGATGTTGATATTTCATTGATTAACAATGTTAAAGACTGATACATTAATAATACTAGTACATCTTATAATCAATATATAATAAAGATTTAACAATAACAAATGTTGTGATGCCTACATTTTCGAAGCGTTTAAATGATTTTTTCACTTTCACTCTGATTGCACATTCTTTTGTCCCAGGTGCATCCCTCCATAGCCCGTTTGATTGTTGGAGACTCTGGAATAAAGATTACAAGATTCTGACCTGTTTGAACTGAACTGGGCACGGATTAACGTGACGCTCTGGATTATATAACATTTTGCCATCTGCATATTGGGAGAGAGAAACTGAAAGCTGGCAGTTGCAATCACTGCTTTTACTGGGATTAACTAAGGGATTGCGTATTCAAGCTGCATATGCAAGGAGTGATTTTGAATTTAACGAAGGGATGAAAACTTGCGGCCTATTGCATGACTGTAGGATTACACTTGGATTACCCTCACTGTAGTCAGAGAGAGAATGCAATGTCTACATAAGAAGAAATGACAGAACTGAATGTGTCCCAAATGGTGTATACATTTTAATACGCATTTGTGCATAGATTCTCAATAGTGCTCTTGCCTTATTTCAGAGAGTGAAAAAAATACACAAACACTAAAAACAAAAGCTGTCTTATAGGTTATCGCACCCACATTCAAATATGGCTCCACCCATTTTGCATAATAGGTACCCCTGGAATGCCTTATCTATCTCTGAACTTTAAGTGTAACCCTTCTTAATTTACATAATTGTTTAGTGTCACACTTAATCTGAAACCTCATTTAGCAATTTAGTTCATTCTACATTGAGCTAAGTCTCCGTCCAGCTCTGGAAACTGTTGTTTAATGAGACTGATCAGAAATTTTCTCAGTTCTTGCATTCATTTTTGCAGGTATTTTTAGGACACAATCAGGGTGGATTTAACGAAACCTTTAAACATGGACTGTTATGATATATATTGCATTGCTAGACAGTGTAAAAAAAGCATGCAACAATCATGGTGATGATGTTAATTGATAACTAGCTATATAAAGAATACTTTCAGTTCCACGTTATTATCAAAGCATATGCTATAGTGTCTTCTATGAGTTAGACAAATATGCATAGTGTTTGCTTACTTTTCTTCAGAGAAATGAAGAAAGAACTGAGAGTTAGGGATCAACTGCCAATGCATCTATAAATCCTTTTCCTGAAAGATTCTTAGTGATCATTAACTTGATAACATTTTAGTCTATTTCTCTCAAAACAGTTTTTAACACTAAGTCATTAGAGCAAGAGGAATTGTTGAAAGTTCAAGCCGTGGAGCTGATTGTGATGGCAAAGGAGCCTTTCTAGTGCTTTTGAATTTTACCTAAATATTTATTGGAGAAATGCCCTACTTGCATTTATTTTATCCTTTTCATTTTACAAAGGACCACAGTTTGACAATTGCAACATCTTTTTGCTCTCATTTCTGAATTTGAAATGATTAGTAAATAATATTTAACTCCAATGACTCGACTGGTATTTCCGAATGGCTGTTTAATTCTTTCTTGTGCAATAATTTCAGCTTCTGTTGATCACGGCTGTCCTCAGCTCTTAAGCATCGGCTGATGTGTAAATCTAGTTGTTTTGTTTGAGTCTGGGCACTCAAAATTATTTTCAGCTGCAATCAGAAGGCCAGTTATTTGTTTTTGTGATTCATTCCCTATATTTCCTTCATTTTGTTGTACCATGCTTTAGAGTGATCTAATAAATTTGGTATCAAGCTGCTGTCCACCTTGAAAATGGCAGTTTAAGATGCCTCTTCATTCTACAATGCTTGTATTAAGATTGTAATTATTATTAAAAGAATATTATATTAAACATGTATATGTATTATTTACAGTTCCTAGTTCTGTATGGTTTAAAGGTTTAGTTTCAGATAAAATTTAACTATGAAACCTTGCATGTTTTTTCTCTGTCTTTTGCTCTTGCTTTCTATAGAGGTATCTCTATGAACACTGAGGAGGCAAGTTTTCTTCCGGTTTATTTCAACAAATGTCATTTAGGAGTGTTTTTAGTATGTTTTTTTTCAAGAGGAGAACAAAAAGGATCTTGAACTATGACAAACTTGTGACAATTTTTCACAATCACTGTTGTAATTAATACAAAACTGATTCTGACGTGGAAAACAATGCAAGTTCCTCTCAGACAAGATTAATCAGGCACCAGTGGGCTGATAGCTCAGTGTTTCACTTCTCTCTGTCTCCTGCTGGTTATCAGGATTGCACAAGTTGGTCAACAAGGAAGGCGTTGTCTCTGACTCCTTTCCTCTTTCTTTCAGCTCTTCATCTTTCTCTTCAGTCTACTAATCTCCACATACCACTACACAGTTCAGCCACAATCTTGTTTTTGTTCCTGTAGATTACAAGTGAGCATTGCTCTCGCCACCGCCACTCGCCTCGTCTCCTTTTCCCCTAGAAGCGATACATTGTTTTGGTGCTCTTTTGTCATCAGTGGCTCAACTGTGGCCTGCACCATGCCTGAACTGCTCATGTGCAGTTGGAGGCTGCCTACTCGTTAATTTAACCACTTCCCTGTTGCTTAGCCCACTCTCCATTGTGAGCACATTCAAAGGTCCCATATTGTCAAAACTGAAATATCCTGGCTTTTTTCATGATAACAGGTCTAGGGGCTATGAAACTACCATATAAGTTTTAAAACAGTCAATCCACAGATTAATGCACACAGCCTATACATAAAGCTGTGCCTTTTCACGAGCCGTTGTGACTTCCGTATAAATGTGATGTCAGAACTACTCACACAACTCCGTAGCCTAGAAATCTAGACGCACCCTAGCGGCAGCAAAAATTATTTTGCAGCAAAATGTGGTCTAGCAACTCTCCGTTGACTTTCGAAGTGGAAAAACCAAACTCTGGTCAGGCCAATCACATCGTGTATAGAGTTGGTGGCTGGGCTTAACACAGATGACGGCAGAGTTGTGACGGTTCTGCGCCGTGATTTCCATAGGTGATTTCCCTGATACTTGAAAACAAACAAGATGCAGCTGGTGAACAGCGGTCTTTCGATTCGGCTTTGGTCGTGACTCGGATGACTTGGAGTTAAGAGAACGTCACTTAAGTCATCGACGTATATATCAACTTGCTCCGCTGGTGGGAAAACAATGGGGAAAGTGCATGGGACTCACTCAGCCACAGCCTTCATTGCTCTGGTTGGTTAGCGCTATCCTATATTGAAAGACAAACTTTTATCCTGCCCCCTGGATTGAGGTATGCCAATTGTGAGTTCCCAGACCTAACATCTTGATCGGTCTGGCTTGCCAGGCTAACAACCCTGTGCACTGCCCACTGTCAGAAAACTATATCATTGCTCAGGCTTCCAAACAACATTAATATAAGAGAACAGTGGCCTTAAGTTCGCCTCTATGCTCAGGTCCCCGAGTACTATTTGAGGGGCTACACATGTACCCCTTTTCCACCAAGGCAGAGCTGGTGCTGGTTTGGAGCCAGAGCCTAGTTTCAAATCGGTTCTTTGTTTTTCGACCACCAAAGCACCAGCTCCGAACCAGTAAAAGTGGTTCTTAAGTAGCACCAAATCATTGCTGGTCTAGAAGTACGAACCGCTTACGTCAGTGGCTGGGGGCGGGGTTACCGTGACCAACAAGACGAACAGAAACTTGTGACCGCCATTTATAAAATAGCAGCTAATCATGCTAATAGCAGCTCAATTGTAATCTCCGTTAATGCAAGTTACGCGAGCTGCACGGACGTGCCGTGTTTGCATACCGATGTAGGTTTGCAAAGCCATGAACATAAATAGTAACGCAACAAACGCCAATGTTGATGGAAAGCTTGTTCTAGATGCATCGGAGCAGCGTGGACTCGGAGCTGCGGGAGTGTTTGGACAGTTTACGACTCCTTCTGCTTTTGAATCGAATCTTTTTCTAATGTTTTTTCGAATCACTCTCGCAGTTTTGAGATTCGCAGTGCCGATACATCTCATACAAGCCTTGTGTGTTTGTGTGTGCCGCGTTAGCGTTGCTGGGCAACATGAGATGTATGGAGTGACGTAAGATCTGGCTCTGTGATGGTTCTCTAGCCTGTGGAAAGACAAACCGGTTCTTTGAAAGCTCGTCAGTCGAACCAACTCTGAACCAGCACTAGCTCTAGCTCTGAACCAGCACCTGGTTCTTGTTGGTGGAAAAGGGGTAATGGAGAGCCCAGAAATCAGGTTGTGAGATGCCATAACGGACAAGCCCAAGGGACTCTGTCCTCTGTTTGTAAAGGCGTGCGCCGTGTAGCGGGCCTGTTTACAGCAGTAAAATCTCCAGCTGCCTGAACTGAACAAGAAGGTGCGAGATGTGTTGTGGGCCTTTTGGAGGATGGTCCGGCTCAGCGCTGAGACACGAGCCCTCTCTTTTTCCCCCTCGATGCTAGAGAGGTAGCCGCATACCCAGGATCCAACATGCCGCTGGCAACAAGGGCCCTGGCAGCGGGTACTGAGGAGAAGGTACAGCGGGTACTACTTGACTGGCTTCGCACACTGAGGAGAAGGTGTGGACATGGGCCTGCTCCGAGGCAGAGCTAGAGCGCTTAGGTGAGAAGTGTCGCATCGTCTGGGGACCCACTTCCGAGCCTCAGCGAGCCTCTCCCGAAAAGCCCTTCATGGCGAAGGGCTTTCGGAGAGGTCCGTAGAGGCCGGAACTGGAAACGGGCATCGAGGAACACCATTCTATCCACGTCCTTGATGTCCATGAGCGTGAGCCACAGGTGGTGCTCGAGTATGACCATGTTAGCCATGCTTCTGCCGATGGCTTGTGCTATAGCTTTGGTAGCCGCAAAGCTACGTCCATGGCGCCTCCTTAAAGTCGGAACCCAGGCCAGTCTCGTCTATGGATTGGAGGAGCTTGGCCTGGTAAACCTACAACACCAATGACTCATGTGGCGCATGTCGAAGCGAGGCATTTCGAAACAGCGCTTGCATTCCTAAAAAACAAGAGCAAAAGGATATAGCATTGATCGCCGAATTGCGACAGCAGAGAGGCGACTGGAAAGACGAAGGCGAAATCCTCTGCAGAGAAGCACACTCTAACCCTGATTCGATGGCAAAGCTTTCAGAGGACTCAGAGAAGTTAGGTATGTCGCTGAAGGAGATGATGAAATCTGGCTATAATGGCCCTGTCCCAAATCGCGCACTTCACGCCGACTTGCGGTCCGTGGACTTAAATTGCGCGTGCTCGCTCAGTCCACGAGTCCGTAGGCTGTCCCATTTGGCCAATCAGACCACAGATGGGAGGAGATTTCACTCACGGACTGTAAACAACGGCTGAGAAGAGAATATTTAAGAGTTTAATTATGTTTTTAATGACATAGGCGTACATTTTACCAGTTGTTAATTACAGTTTATACAAACATATTATCGACCAGTGGTTGTATCTCAAACGTAATAATAGCTGTTGAATATACGATTGCATTATGATTCATTACATAAATAGAACTGAATGACGAATGAATCATATAAACGTAGTATACGTTTTGAAACCTATACATTTTTCTTAAACTCGCTCTTCATTTTGTGTTAAAATTAAATATTATGTAGGCTATTATTATGTACAACTGTATTTATCATTTACATAACCATGACATCTATTCTAATGCCCAGGTGGCATTTACAATTATAGGACAGTAAAAGCAGGCTGTTTAGTTCACATGGATAAGATTTGGGAAAATAAAATAAATCCTGTTTAAAAATATATATTATAATTATTATATTATTTTTATTATATAAAAAATAATTATTATATATTTCTAATAAAGGGACTGATGAGATGATCTTTAAGTTTATTCAGCTCCGTATGGAGAGGGATAAGGCTTTCACAGGCGTGAGGAACTGTTTCCGGCGTGACGAATTCGAGTCTGTCCCAAAAATACCTCTCAATGCACCCTCGCGGACTCGCGCTAAGGGCCCTATAGGTCTGCACTACATGACGTCACTCGAAGTGTGGACTCTGAAGAAGTCCACAAGTCCGGAGTGTGCCATTTGGGACAGGGCCAATGGCAATTTCAGGAGATTCTATGGGGTTTGGCTACGCGATTTGTGGCAGGCAGAGCCGTGTTTCTAGACGTCTCTGGTGGCAGGCTCTGACGTGTATGACGTAATGAAAGCTCATTGGTGCACACGTTGGAGCCGCCTGCACCATTGGATGTGCAGTTTCCGCAGCACAGCCAATGAGTTTCTCACTCAATGTGCTAGCTGTGCAGCTGCAAAAGGCGTTTTACGTTAAGCTTCAGAATTATGAGAAAAAGGAGTTTCCCCACTGCGTATAGCTACGTATGAGTCATAAGGTGCGTTCCAATTGAACCGTAAGTGGACTGCGAAGTGGACTTCACAGGGTATTTCACCATCTTAAGTGAGATTCCAATTCGAAGGGGAACGAACATGTTAAGTTCGAAGGGCACTGCAAACGGCATAGGGATTAAGGGAACATCGATACATCACTTCACAGGAAGATATGCTGTGTTCAGGGAGTAGGAGCAGTGAACACTTGTGTAGGGACCCTGTTCGAATGGAATGCACCTATATTGCTGCTTTTTACACTGCAGCAAGGGAAGAGAAAAGCGTTTTGAACTTTGAACTTGTCAGTCTGTCTGCCAAGTGCCAGGTCATTTATACAGAAACAGAACAAGGTATGGCAAGATGTCTTTAAAAAAATTATTTATTTTTCTAGCATTTAAGCTTAGACCACATTATTAGATTACCCTTTGACTTTATGAATACACATAAATGACAGCGTAGTGATTTCTTTATATATATTGTTCATTTATTTAAAGACCGCTTTAATTATTTTATTGTCACTGGAGTTAACGTTACCATACTTTGGAAATATTTAACGTTTTTTTATTATTATTTTTAATTCAGCATATGTAGTCAGAGTTACATAAAAATAATAATAATACTGCAACAAATAAGAAGACTGTTTTATTTATTTTAATCAGATTTGTTAGAAGTGTGCTTGAATGATGTTAGTTCATTTGCGCAACCATGTATTTGCTATAACGATGCCTTTTTAACATTTGAACAACTGCCTAAAACCTAATCCTTGCTTTATCTGGCAAAAAGATCTGTATGTGAAACCAGGCCCGTATCTCTAAATTGATTTTTTATTTGAAGGAGGGTAATCAGGCTACCTAATTACCAGCTGGCTGTACATTATCCTGCTTATTACATTTACTTGAATACAGAAACATTATTTTCTGATACCACCACTGTTCCTAGATCAATTTAGTAGCCTACTGCAAATACAGGATACTACAGCTTCCTGAAGTATCTCAGTACTTTCACCACAAGGTGGCGTAAACAAGCCACCTTTACTTCAAGATATATATATAATGTATTGGTGTAAATATATATATATATATATATATATATATATATATATATATTATTTATTTATTTATTTATTTATTTATTTATTTATTTAGTATATACCACTGTGACCTTTGAAAGTAAGATGAATGCTGTTAATGATATTGATGCACTACTTAACATTTCTCTTGTTTTGTCTTGGGTTTGGTGGGTCGTTGTTAAATATGCAATTTTAATTTGCATTCATTTTATTTATTTTCATTTTTATTTCATTATTTTTATATTTATTATTAAAGTACATTTTTTATATAATATTATATAAGATGAATATTATATAAGATCAATGCTGTTAATGATATTGATGCACTACTTAACATTTCTCTTGTTTTGTCTTGGGTTTGGTGGGTCGTTGTATAATATACAATTTTAATTTGCATCAATTTTATTTATTTTCATTTTTATTTCATTATTTTTATATTTATTATTAAAGTATATTTTCTATATAATATTTTTTTTGGTTCTTCTGTCTTTTCCTTTGGTTTCTTTTGACCACTGTATTAGCAGTTCCCCACCCTTTAACTCATTATTTGCCCCCAGAGACAAAAACAAGTGAAGCATCACCACTTATATTATAGTTAAAGTTATGTTAAGATGCTGAGAATAATTTATATCTAAGTACAATATAAGGATTCAAATCAGTTTGGATAAGTGTTATTTTGGTATCATTGGGAGAATTACAGTAATTACAATTTATTTTTCAATTTAATTTTAGTTAAAGTTTTAGTAGTTTGGTTGAATATATTTGTCTCTTTTTTGTGTTTGTTTTATATAATTTAGTTAAACTAAATTAAAATGAGATTTTTTTCCCATTGTATTTTAGTTAACGTTTGTTTTATTTTAAGTGACAATTATAGGCCTACAAATATAATAACTGAAATATTGTTCTTTCCTGTACACGTGTGTATTAAGAAACAACTTGCTGCCTTTTGTTGTTTTGTTAAGACGTCAGCTTTTTTTATGTTTCACCTAAATTACAGGAATAAACCTTCTTTTTAACAGAAGTTGAGTTGGGGAGGGACTTGAGAAACATGTGGGAGGTCTGGTTTTTTTTTAAGCTAAGCATGAAGGAAGCTGTATGTGTTTTATAAACAAAGATGTATGAGAGCACACCTGTCATTCGCCCGGCTGAACAGCCTACACCAGTGATGGCTTGTTTGGATATGACAATCCTCTTACTCATGTTGTCTGTGCAATTGGACTTCACAGATGCCTCTCTGACACAATTCCATGGGATAACAGCCCCTGGAGACATCATCATTGGAGGTCTTTTCCCCATCCATGAGGCAGTGACAGCAGTGAACCTCTCAAGCTCAAACAGCTTCTCTGCTCCTCAGCGTCCCACCTGCAGCATGTGAGTGTTCATTCTTTATGAAGGTCAGAAAAAAAGCAGACTGGACTGAACCGATCATTTTTGTCATTGGCTAAGTCTGTAAATATATATTGTGGACAGTACTTTTTTTCGTCTGTTTTTTTAATAAGGATTTATGGACATTGCAGTAAAATATTTGTAGATGTAGAAATATATATATATATATATATATATATATATATATATATATATACCTACCGGTCAAAAGTTTAAGAATCGGTAAGATTTTTTATGTTTTTAAGAGAAGTCTCTTCTGCTCACCAAGGCTGCCATTTTTTGATAAAAAATACACAAAAAACACAGTAATATTGTGAAATATTATGACAATTTAAAATGACTTTTTTATGTTAATATATATTAAAATGTAATTTATTCCTCTGACAAAAAAGCTGAATTTTCAGCATCATTACTCCAGTCTTCAGTGTCACATGATCCTTCACAAATCACTCTAATATGATGATTTTATGCTCCAAAAACATGTATGATTATTATCCATGTTGAAAACAGTTTTTACATTTTTATTTCAGGATTCTTTGATGAATAGAAATTTCAAAAGAACAGCTTTTATCTGAAATGGAAAGCTTTTGTTACATTAAACACTACCCTTTAAAAAGTTTGGGGTCAGTAAGAATTAGTATTTTATTTTTGGGGGAAATAAATAAGAAATCAATAATTCTATTCAGTCAAGGATGAGTTACATTGATCAAAAGTTACAGTAAAGATAGTTATAATGTTAGAAAAGATTCTAATTAAATAAATGCTGTTCTTTGAACTTTCTATTCATCAAAGAATCCTGAAATAAAAATGTAAAAAACTGTTTTCAACATGGATAATAATCATACATGTTTTGGAGCATAAAATCGTCATATTAGAGTGATTTGTGAAGGATCATGTGACACTGAAGACTGGAGTATATGATGCTGAAAATTCAGCTTTTTTTCAGAGGAATAAATTACATTTTAAATTATTAACATAAAAAAGTCATTTTAAATTGTCAGTATATATTTTACAATATTACTGTGTTTTTGTGTATTTTGTATCATAAAATTGCAGCCTTGGTGAGCAGAAGAGACTTCTTTTAAAAAGATAAAAAATCTTACCGAACCTTAAACTTTTGACCGTAGTGTATATATATATATATATATATATATATATATATATATATATATATATATATATATATATATATATATATATATAAAGACAGTAATATTGTGAAATATTATTACAATTTAAAATAACTGTTTTCTATTTTATATATATTTTAAAATCTAATTTATTCCTGTGATGGCAAAGCTGAATTTTCAGCAGCCATCACTCCAGTCTTCAGTGTCACATGATTCTTCAGAAACCAGTCTAATATGCTGATTTAATGCTTTCCCCTTAAACATATATTAGATGGTGAATAATCATCATTATCTACATTATAAAGTCTTCTCTAGAGTATCAGTTTTAATCTGAAGAATCTTATCACAATCAACTCTATGTGCATGGGTTTGTTTTCTCTCTAGATTCTATACAAAAGGTCTAAATCAGGCTCTAGCTATGATTCATGCTGTGGAAATGGCAAACAGATCCCCCATGTTGAGCAGTTTGAACATTACTCTTGGATACCGCATCTATGACACATGTTCTGATGTCACAAATGCACTTTGGGCCATCCGAGATCTCACACGGCCTCTCTCAGACTGTGATTCACCAACAAACTCTTCTCAACTGGTCCGGCCTATAACGGCGTTAATTGGGACCACTTCTTCAGAGATCTCCATCGCAATTGCCAGAGAACTAAACCTTCTGCTGATTCCACAGGTAAGCCTTTTCAAGTTCTCCCCTCATAGAGCTCAAAATTAGGATATGGTAATATATTGTTGTCTGTTTATCTGTTCTGCAGATTAGTTACGGATCTACAGCAACGATTCTAAGTGACAAAAGTCGTTTCCCAGCTTTCATGAGGACCGTCCCCAATGATGAGTACCAAACCCATGCCATGGTAAAACTTCTGAAGGACAATAACTGGACCTGGGTTGGCATTATCATTACAGATGGAGAGCTATGGGCGTTCTGCCATGGAAAGTTTTGTTCAAGCACGTCGAAACCGAGGGGAATTTGTGTGGCCTTTAAGAGTGATCCTACCAGACTCCCTAGCAAACCAACAAAAATTAAACGACCACATCAACAAGACCGTAGACATCATTGAAAAAAATACGAAGGTTAATGTGGTGGTCTCATTTGCTAAATCATCTCAAATGAAGTTGCTTTTTAGAGGTCTACGAAGCAAGAATGTTGCAAGTAATAAGTTATGGGTGGCCAGCGATAACTGGTCAACTGCTAAAGATATTCTGAAAGATGTAAAACTCTCAGATATTGGAACAGTACTGGGCTTCACCTTCAAGAGTGGAAATGTTACACCCTTTCATCAGTACCTTAAGGATCTACAGTTTGAAAGTGAGATGAACAATTCATTCCTGGAGGAATTTTTAAAACAACCTTATATAGGAAATGTTACAAATGCCATAGAGGAACTGATCATGTATTCAGACTTGGTCGTCAACATTCAGATGGCAGTCAGTGCTATTGCTAATGCTGTGGCTGAACTTTGCCTAATAAGACAATGCAAAACCCCAACAGCTTTCCAGCCCTGGGAGGTATTTTATCACACTAAAAAAACACTTCAAATTCAAGCTTGTCACAAATAACATCCTAAAAATGCTTGCATGTTTGTGTTTCAGCTCCATAGACAGTTGTCGAAGGTCACTTTTGAGGAAGGAGGAGTAATGTACAATTTCGATGAGAATGGCGATATTAATTTGGGGTATGATATCCTCCTATGGGATGAACACGAATCTGAAGGATATGGAAAAATTGCAGAATACGATCCATCCTACAGCAATTTTACCAAGAATCTAAGTGATTTTAAGGTAATTTGTACATTTTTATAGAGACAGATTTTCTACTAAATTAAACTGTTTCGTTTTCTATGATACCAGCTAAAATATCATGACACGTAGTATTTCAAGTGAAGTCAAGTATATTTATATAGCGCTATAGATTGCATCAAGGCAGTTTCACTGTATCAATCAAAACATAATAACAATGTTCGTTTCTAAGTGGAAAAACATCCTTGTTTGGTAGAACTATTCAAGTGTATTACTGGTTGGTTAATTAATTTGAATATTCCCAACTGAGCAAGCCTAAGGCAACAGTGGCAAGGACAGTCCCGGACAATGGTAGGAAGACTGTTCCACAGTTTTGGTGCTAAATAGGAAAAAGGATCTACCGCCAGCAGTTGATTTTGATATTCTAGGTATTATTAACTGGCCGGTAATTTGGAGATCACAATAGATGTGATGGACTATAATGCGTTAAGAGCTCGCTCAAGTACTGAGGAGCTAAACCATTTAGTGTTTTGTAAGTAATCAACAATATTCAAAAATTTATATGATGTTTAATAGGCAGCCAATGCAGTCTTGAGCAGAACCAGGCTAATATGGTCACACCTTGTTCTGGTAAGAACTACGAGCTGCTGCGTTTTTTTACTACCTGTAGTTTGTTTATTAAGCGTGCAGGGCAACCACCCAGTAGAGCATTACAATAAATCTAGTCTTGATGTCATGTCGTGTTTTGGTCGTGTTGTTAGGGGAGGACTTTTGTATAATTCTTTACAGTTTACACAAATGTATTACTGTTTATTATTATTATTATTTTTATTATTATTATTATAGACGTCAACAGACGTTTTTGGCAACTGTCACGTTCTCAAATTTCCAGTGCTTCACAGCATGTTTTTGCATCAGTGTCTCTTGCATTTGGTGCATTCACGGTATTTCATAATCACCTTTATTCTGAATTAATTATTTATATGACATGCCGTGAATGCAGCAAGTGTCTTACCAGAGATAGGCTTATTATTGGGAGTTATGAGGGTCTGTGGCTCTATCATTGAAGAAAGTTTAAAGGCTATATTGGATCACGTGTTCCTTTTTTCCGCTCACAAAAGCAGTTTACAGTCTTTAAAAAAAATAGTATAAAGCTTCCTGATTCCTGCAATTTTTCGTTAGCAGAACATTCAAAAAACACTCCAAATAACAGTACAAACCACTGAAGAGATGTGTGTCTATCTGTAACCTTCCTTTTTCTTGTTAAAATTCAAAGATTTAAATAAGGTTTATTCATCGTAGTGAAACCTCTCCTTCTTTTGACATCCATTAAAAAATCCAGGTTGCAGGCTTGGCTCCAAGTGGCTTTGTTCTTACTACGCTGCATGAAGAATCTATAGAGAAGTGGTGATGGAAGAAAACCTGTATTTCGATGCTTGTGTGCTTCTGCTTCTTGGAAATTATTTGTGTTTATTCAGTGAAACTTTGTGTTCGCTTGCAAAAGTTTTGAGTACTTTGTGAGGGAGTGCAAAGTTCCTTGGAAAATAAAAAAAGTCTTTCAGGCGAATGCTGACTTTCCCAGGTGAAAGTAAAACTATGAAAATGCAAAAGCAGTGAAATATTTTTTCAAAAATCAAAATCAAATTTTTCCCCCATCACCCCCGTTTGGGGGCTCTGTAGTACCGGAATACTATGGAAGGACCGTTTTATCATTTAGAATCTGTTCTGCTTCTTCATCTTTTTTTTCTTTCATTTTGTTACTTTTTGCACATTGTCCTCTCAACGGAAAAGGTGAATTAGCCTGGAGACTTTTCTATTCATCACCAGTGTGTTTTTTAACCGGTTTTGTGTTAAATGACCAGAACAGTATTTTCTAAAAAGCATTCTCTAATGCAGTCTTTCACTTGTCTTTCCTCAGAAAGTGACATCTAAGTGTTCAGAGAGCTGTCAGCCAGGGAGTATAAAAAAACAGCAGAGGGTCAGCACACTTGCTGTTATGAGTGTCTCGCCTGTGCGGAAAACCAATATTCCAACCAAACAGGTAAGTTCCTCTGGTATCAGGTTCCTTCACATCCACTGGATGAAATTTCACTGGAAAACTCAGACATTACAATCAGAATGAATGTGAGGGCAAACAATTCCCCACACAGATTTTACTCATGTTCAGGTTGCTCATGCAAACTTGATTTGAAAATTACTTCTCTGTGAGCAATGCTTCATACATCTCTTACGCTGTTGACAATGAACAATGGACCTTGTTTGCATGAAAAATGTTGCTAATTTGACAGCACCTTTAGGATGAAAATCTTTGATCTTCATTTTCAGTTTAATCCCAACAGTCAAAATGATTTTAAATTTCTTTCAGATGCAGATGCATGTTCCCAGTGTGACCCCTATAGTATGTCAATGTATAATAGTTCACAATGTCATCTCAAGACTTATGAGTACTTTGAGTGGAATAGTGGGTTCGTGATCGTTCTGTTGACGCTGGCTGCCTTCGGTGTCCTCCTCCTCTCTCTTGATGTCTGCACTGTTCTTCTGGCAAAGGCACTCTCCGGTGGTAAAGGCTGCAGGCGGACCCCTTTGTCAACTGATCCTTTTTCACTGCTGGGAAGTTTTGTCAGTGTCATTTTCTTTGTGGGTGAACCGAGGGATGAGACGTGTAAGGGGAGGCAGGTCATCTTTGGTCTGAGCTTTACGCTGTGTGTCTCATGCATCCTGGTCAAGTCCTTAGAAGATTCTTCTCGCATTCCAGATGAACCTAGAGGTGAAGGAGCTACTAGAACAAGCTTTACAAGCCGTATGTGATCATCTGCATCTGCACGGGGCTGCAGATCATCATTTGCACTGTTTGGCTGACCTTGTACACACCTTTTAAACACATCGCAGTGCAGCCCAAAATCATTCTAGTGGAATGCCAAGAAGGTTCAAGTTTGATGTTCGGGTTAATGCTGGGATACATAGCTCTGTTGGCACTTATATGTTTCACGTTTGCTTTTAAAGGCAGAAGACTTCCGAGAAGTATAATGAGGCCAAGTTCATCACATTCGGTATGCTCATCTACCTCATGGCCTGGGTCATTTTCATCCCAGTGCATGTCACCACCAGTGGCAAATATTTACCTGCTGTGGAGGTGGTTGTTATTCTTATTTCAAACTACGGGATCCTGAGCTGCCACTTTCTGCATAAATGTTACATAATTCTTTACAAAAAGGAGCACAATACCAAAGATGCTTTCATGAAGAATGTATATGAATACGCTAGGAAGAGTGCTGAGAATGTCAGGGGTTTAGGTGGAACTGAGCCACCGAGTAAAACAGAGAATTCAGCCTACATCATATCCAATCCGTCACTTGTGCCTGAGGAGAAACAAGTTTCATAACCAATTAGATTAGGGAAATAGATACCACACCTTAATATAGTTTTAAGAATAATTGGATGCAAGAATTCAAAGTCAAAGGAACCATTTTAATGACATGTTGTCTTCATTTAACTTAAAGGGATAGTTCACTTTGAAATGTATTTTTGATATGTTTTAGCATACCTCAAAGAGCATGCACAGAGAAGTCCAAATTAAACATGAATTAAAGACTCGTGAATGTAAATACACACTGATGCCTAAGACACAAAACGAGCGGTTTGTGTGACAAAACGAACAGTATTTATATAGTTTTTACCTCTTGTTAAAGGGTTAGTTCACCCAAAAATGAAAGTTCTGTCAGTATTTACTCACCCTCATGTTGTTCCAAACCTTTATTTGTGTTTATTTGTTCGGCTATACACAAAGGAAGATATTTGGAAGAATGTTTTAATCAAACAGATCTCATTCCCCTATTGACTACCATAGTAGGAAAAATACATACCATGGTAGTCAATGGGGAATGAGATCTGTTTGATTAAAACATTCTTTCAATTATCTTCCTTTGTGTTCAGCAGAACAAATAAACATTATTTAACTCACACACATTTATATTACTCTCCACATTAAGTGTGATGTGAGTAAGAATAAAGTGATATTAGTTCATAAAGTTATAATAACATTAGACCGTTTCCCGGAGGTACACATAAACGTTACTTACAAAAATAAGTTATCAATGAAATAAATTAATTCAGCAAATAAATGTTGTACTAAAATGTAAATGTTTGACAATAAATATATAACAGCAATAGAATAGCTATACAGTAAACAGTTTTTTTTCTGTGTATATTAAAACTATCCTATATTAATGACCGTTAAAGCAAGACTATGTAAACAAACAAAAAAACACAGCCAATGTCCAAAGTGGCAATTAAGGATTATAGGATAACGGACACAGCGCATCAATGATCATCATGTTTGTAGCATGATCCAGGGGATTAAAACGTACAAAATATATTTCAGGCCTAGTGGAGTTGGTAACTAATAATAGTAGTAAAAGTGTAAAGTTGCATACAATGGAAATACTTAATAATGCAAGAAAAAAACTTCCTCAAAAAACTGTTATCTGTGCTGTTATCCAGTAACTCCAGTTGGAATTTTCACCCCGATATGGCGGCCGCGCTATTGAAGCGCCATCTAGTGGCTGTTACCAAAAAAGCATCAGAGTTTCGCCTCTTGTTCATGGAACTGAACCGTCTAACCTTCGAACTGAACCAAACATATTTAGATATACCGATTTCGATATCTAACTATTTTTAGTGAAAGGTAAAACTTCCGAAATCTCCCTGTAAACAAAGCGTGACATAAAAAAAAATAAAAAATAAATAAAAACAATGCCTGACATAGACGCGCGAGAGATCACTTCCGGCGGAAGTTAACGTCTGGACTGGTTCAGTTTGTCCAGTTGGACATGCGCATTCAGATCTGTTCGACGGCTGTTAACAAGAGGTAAAAACTATATAAATACTGTTCGTTTTCTCACACAAACCACTCGTTTTATGTCTTAGGCATCAGTGTGTACTTACATTCACGAGTCATTAAATCATGTTTAATTTTGACTTCTCTGTGCACGCTCTTTGAGGTGGACCCCCCATGCCTACATATTGACTGACAGACAAGAACGGTTTGACCAAAAAATGTCCAAATTGAAAATACTGTGGAAACAAAGACACCTAAATCTTCTGGATGCCCTTAGAGGTAAGCTAAAACTTATCAAAAATTAATTTCAAAGTGAACTATCCCTGACAAACAAAAGACCTAACATAATGATGATTAATCTGAATGAGGATTGATACTTAATTTAATAATGGAAAACGAATGAAACGTATGTTTATGTATTTGTAAAATATTTATTGTGTATATATTGTTAAAATTGTTTAGTTTTCAAAAATGTAACTAATATAACTTTCATTGCTCAGTTCATGATACTTAATACCTAATGTAAAATTTAACTGTATTGAAAAATGTCACCTGTTTAAATTTGCATATCCACCATCATCTGGAACAGAAAAAAAATTATTTGTAAAATGTACATATATTGTTAAATGTAGCTCATCAAATGTGTGTGTGCTGTGTACTGTTAATTGTAGGAAAAATTCAAGTTTCATTAAAACTTGAATATACATCGATATTTTTACAACATTAATAACATAAATTATTGATTTAATTAACAAACTTTATTCACTTTATTACTGTAGTAAAGTTAAAGTTACTGTGTTAATATCAAATTTATTCATTATTAGAGTCTCTCATGGTTTGAGTCAACACATCACTGATACTGAGAGAGAGACAGTGAGAGTGCCAGAGGCTTAATAAGATCCCCAAACTCTCATGATCCGAACCGGGAAATAGCTCCAGTTTCTTATGTCATGCTGAAGTGAAACCTTTTTTCCTCAATCATCTATGCATAGTAATTGGCTTTTGTTTGAATTACTTATAGCGTAGTGCCATTGTGTAGTGACGTAGATGTCTTCGTGTGTGTAAATGGAAAATGTGTATGTTTACTTTTTATCTCTCACCTTGAGCATAATATTACATGCTTCAGTATCAAATGTCACCCCGGTATGATAACTGTCTTTACTCGAAATTTGAGAAATGGGAGAAAATATACAATGGCTCGGAAGTGAAACTTTTGCAGCAGGTTCTAAAAATGTGACAGATGATGAATCAATTCTTTATTGTTGCTTGGAGTGAGACAGTCACTTGGAAACGCCAGACAGTGTAGTGATTATTGCCAGTGGCATGCAGTCTTCAGCTGTTGTTTTGCGATATTCCCCTCTCTAAACAAGCATGACCAGTTTTGTCACCACAGACATTTTTCCGCTTCAACACAAACATAATATTTATTCCGATTTTCAGATAACGTTAAACTTAAATTTGTACTTCCTGCTTGACGGGAAGATAAAGCTGCACCCATGTTAAATATTTGTCGAGAATGATAATGATGATCTAAATACACAATATTCAAGAATGTTTATGTAGACAATTAAAAGTTGTAAAAACCAAGAAAAGTGGCAGTGCATAAAGTGAGCTTCTCATCACTGATTAATCGCTAAATGCTGTTTAAAATAGGCAGTATTTATTCAGTATCACTCATAAACCAATGCAAGGGGTAATTTGTGTTTGTGTATATATGTAGCCTATATATTTATATAAATTCATATAATAATTCATATAAATATATATAAAAACGTTTTTTCCACATAACTCTAGAAGCGAATTGAGATATTTTTTACCAAAATTGACACAGAGATGTATGGGCTCACTCTGAGGACACATAAAAAATTGTGGGACTGTGCTATAATAGAACAAAACATGAAATTCCCATTGACTTCGATACAGTTTTGTGATGTAAAACGCAATAATTATTCACGCGTGATTTTAGAACAGCGCCACCTTTTGGTCAAAGTTATAATAAAATTTCCAAAAATACTAATAACTTTTTCATTTTCTGCCTATTGAAATGTCACTAGTCTTAATCCTTGAGTCACCCCGAGAACATACATACCAAATTTGCCGTATTTTGGTTAACTTCCTGTCCGCCATCTTGATTTTCATTCAATAGCTACTTTTTCAATCTTTCTCCTAGACCGATTGGTCCGATTTTCACCCAAAATCGAATCTTATCTCCAGACCGTGCCGACTAAAAGTTATGGATATTGTGATGATAAACAAAACCGATTTTGTATACCACAGCAATCAGGGTTGGTATCGTTTGAATTTGAACGATTCTGATTACGATTACGATTCCTTGTTTCGAATTCCGGTTCCTAACGAATTTCAATTCCGATTCTTTTAAGAGGCAGGGTCAAAAAAGTTTTAGCTAACCTTGCTAACCAACGGTCTTTCTGAAGGAAATACTCCTTCTGTCACAAATACTCCTTTTGTCACAAATTTTGCATTTTGCCGAGATTTCGTTATTTTTAGAAAAGTGAAGCCACACTTTGGACCGCGGCGTAAGCTACTCCATGTTTGACTCGGGTTATGCCAACACTTCTGGTAGACGCTTCTTCCGATCTGGTGTTGTTCAGCGGTTTCTTCTTCCAGTCGGCGGACTGTGAATATTGAAACTGGGAATTGAAATTTTAACTTTTGAACGATTCGGGAAAAACTAAAAATTAGTCCCGGTTCCAATCGATACTCGATTCTCGATACCCAACCCTACAAAGTTGAGGCATGCTGCCAAAATGACTATTCAGGCTTTATCTCTGCAATGCCGTCACATTTTGACAGCAAACTTTGTCAGTCACCTCATTCTGATGACAACGCATCGATTTCATAACTTCGCCACCTATTGGCCGAAAGTGATAAACCATTAAATAATTTACTATTAAAAGTTACTGTATATGTAATGTAAAAGCCATTTTGCCTAAATTAAATTTGTAAATGTCTTTAATTGCTCCTTAGCTGCTAGTTGACTGCTGCTCATTTCCCCTGAGAATATCATGTTAAAGATGCAGTGTGTGATTTTTAGCGACATCTAGCGGGTCGGTTGTGAGCTTGCACTAAGGGTTCAGCCCACTGCTCACCCCTCCCTTACGAAGAAGCTACGGTGGCTAAAACAAGACAAAGATATCGTCGTCTGAGACAGCAGAGAATAGCCAGAGTAAGCCAAGAGTGTGTAACATTGTCACTGTTTCTGTACCACAGGCCATTATAAACACCATTATGGGTAAAGTTTACAAAGCCATAGTCTGGTGAGGATCAAGGGTCTTAATATATGATATAATATAGTAATCAGCTGATTGTCTCACAATCGTAACCAGCTCATTTCTCCCCACATAGCAAACACATAATACAGCGAGGGAGAAGAACCAAATGAAACTATGCAGCTATATATTTTTTCTAACAGGGTAGTAAAAGTTTAGTTGGCTAAATATGGGTGGTGATTGCGTAGTGGATAAGACGTATGTCTTTAGTGTGAGGGACCTGGGTTCGAATCCTGGGCTGGTTAAAGCGTAAAGCCTTGTTGACCCCGAATTTCCACCAACTGCAGAACGGCTGCGGTTCTGCTCAGGAACTAGCTGCGGAGTCAATAGGTTTCCCTTAAAGTCAGTGTTGACCTGCTCACATATTAAAGGGATAGTTTGGACAAAAATGATATTTAAACCATGCATTACTCACCCTCAAGCCGTTCGAGATGCATATGTCAATCTTGTTTCAGACGAACACATTTTCAGTTATTTTAGAAAATGTCTTAGACCCTTCAGTGGATATAATGTGAAGAAATGGGGTCCAGCTCTCACAAAAATGATGCATCAAGCTCCAGGGTGATAAACGAAGGCCTTCTGGGGGTAATCTGCGTGGTATTGTTGTAAAGAAATACATATTTAAAACTTTATAAAAAATATAAAAAATAATATATATTATTAAATATGTATATTTTTACGACAATACCGCACAGATTACCCTCAGAAGGCCTTCGTTTATCACCCTGGAGCCGGATGGATTACTTTTGTGAAGGATTTATGCAAATTTTTGGGACTTGAAGGAGCTGGACCCCATTTCTTCACATTATATCCACTGAAGGGTCTAAGACATTTTCTAAAATAACTGAAAATGTGTTAGTCCGGAAACAAAGGTGGGCACAAATTACATCAAACACTATTTTGTTACAAGAATACAAATACTGGCTCATGAAATGTATTTAAATAAGATACAAAATACTGATGTGAAAAATGTATTTAAATAAAATACAAGTAATTAGTATTTTTGAAAATACAAAAATACTCTCACAATAATTTATTAATAATAATAAATAATAATAATCACAATAGTCTTTTTTTATTACTCTAAGGTCAATAACACAAATAGTAGCAATAACAGAAATATTATAAATGTGTAAATTTCAATAAATCTCTACAGGGCCTGAAATAGCACCCTCTGACATAACTGGCATGTATAGCTAAGTTCTCATCAATGGTGTGGTAGTTTTATACAAAATCGATATTTCTCATATGTAATAGGGCTGCACGATTAATCGCACGATGTTGTTATGCGCATCTAATCAGTTAAAGCCGGTTCCTTGATTAGCAGTAAATCACCTTCACCTGCTTTCAGATGGAGTGGCATTTACTACAAAGAGCCGTAACTTACTGACAAGCTGAGCCATATCAGCGTTAAATATCGCTGGCGATACGTCCTTAAATATTAACGCGATTTGGCTCAGCTTGTCAGTAAGTTCGGGCTCTTTGTGTAGATGCCGCTCCATCTGAAAGCAGGTGAAGGTGATTTACTACTAATGAAGAAACTGGCTTTACTGATTAGATGCGCAAATCAACATCAATACGAATTAATCGTGCAGCCCTAATATGTAATACATTTATATTGTATGAACGCTTGCTTATCATGGAGATTTCAGTGGAGTTGTGACAGACGCATCGTTTCATAATAGGTAGGGCCTATGAAGGGTTAGGGCTAGGGTTAACGTTTACGATGACTTCGCGTGCAGCCGTGCACGAGCGCAAAACCTCACAACACCCACCCCGTCGGTGATTGGTAACTTGGAACACTGTTTATTTAGGTTTTAGTGGTTTGTGAACCCATTGTTTTTGTGTGCAGATCTTATAGTCTAGGTAGCCTACAGAGACACGTTTTTTCAACACATTCTTATCCCAAGGCGGCATATACAACGCTTTTGCCAAAACGTTGACATCCAATGCACATGGCACACTTTAGTCTCTATATAACACGCACAGAGTATGGGTTGGTTTCAGGTCTGGAGTAGGGTTAGGGTTAGACCACTAGGAGGGTAACCTGGCCCTAGCCAGATGAATGTCGTTCCGCTTAGCTCCGCCTAGCTTCACTCACATCCATCTGGAACCTCTTCCATTGAGAGTGATTTCTCCAACCAACTTTATGGTTTAGCCAATCAGGACGCAGGGTGGGAGTTTCATAGATGTGACGTAGTGACAAAGTGACTGACGATTGTTCAGAAAGCGGTTCCTCTTCTGCTTTTTGCCATCCTCTAGAATTTGCCAGAGCAAGCATCTTAGAGTCTGCCGATCAGCGACGCACCGAGCTGCATATCTGACATGATCTTACCTGAACTTGTAACAATGTTAAACCGAGTTCTGTAAGCGTTCGTCCAAAGAGGGCTTGTAGTCGTTCGTCGGCTGTTCTGTTTTGTTTTTTCCTGCGTCGCTCTCATCAGCGTCACAGGTTGGCTTCGGTGTGAGTGGTTGAAATAGCACGTCGATAAAGATGACAGACAAGTGGCTTATCCAATCATATGCAAGGATTTTTGATAAGGCCCAGCCTTCTGAAACGCCATTTCAATGGATCGGTTCCAGATGGATGAGTGGAGCTGCAGCGGAGCGAAATTCATCTGGCTAGGCCAGGTCACTAGGAGGGGCCTTCTGCCCCGTATCTACGTCCATGCTGACGCTAAAGGGTGCCATGTGCGTTGGATGTCTACGCTTTAGCAAAAGCTTCGTATATGACGCCTTGGGATGAGAACGGGCTGGGTTTTTAGACGGCATGCTTCTGGGAAGGGCAGCTAGCGGATCGCTAACAAAAATGAGATGAATATGATAACTTATGTTTCTACCTTTTTTGGGTCTGAAATCACAGCGAATATAGAATCAGAACTCTCTCTAGATAAGACTCTTGACAGGATACTCACAAGGCTTAACAAAGTAAGGTAACACGCAGGTAAGAATCACAATGAACCAACACAGGACAGCAAACACAAGGGATGATATAGGGAGACACTAATGACAAGAACAGGTGAAGCTGACTGGACAATGACAAGACGAGGAAAACAAGGGGACAGGGTGTGATAATGAGACAACACAAGCACATGGCCCAAGAAAAGGCCATGTGCTTGCACACAATACATGGTTTGTCATGATCCTGCATCAGAGACTAGAGAAAATCAAGGACACAAGGGCAGAATCATGACATTGCTATGGTGATTTTTCTAATATTTAGGTATTTGAAATACTCAAATAAAAAATAAAATATTTTGTTACAAACTACATTTTATTTTTTCCACACCTGCAAATACTACAAATTACAAGTAATTAAATACGTATTTAAAATACATTTAATTGAAATACTGCCCATGTCTGAGTCCAGAAACAAGATTGACATATGCATCTCGAACGGCTTGAGGGTGAGTAATGCATGGTTTAAATATCATTTTTGGCTGAACTATCCCTTTAAGGAGATTTATCTTGTGAGGGGTGAACAGAGTGCCACAGACCTCTCCCGAATCCACTCCCAGCAGTAGCAGCCTCCGAAGCACCTCTAACTCTGCCTCTGTTTCCCTCGTAAGATGATGTTACTATTTAAATATTCTCTATGATAAAAAATGTTTGTGAAAAAATATTAATGACATGGTTTTGCCGTTATAGGCGGTTTGGCGTCACACCCTGGTTCCACGGCTGCAGCCATCTTTGTAAATGTACAAAATCTGCTTCACCAACGCTGTGCTGTCGTCATTGTGTAAAGCCCACCCAATTGGCTTTATGCACAGCAGCACTACTTCCTGAACTTCAGCCAGCTCCTTATTTCCTGTCTGCCATTATTGGACAAAATGATTAATTCAGGAGTGCCTGACCTCAGTAGTCACGGCAACAATAATCAGACACACCTGAATTAATTAAGTTTGTCCAATAGTAACAGACAGGAAACAAGGAGCAGGCTGAAGTTCAGAAGTAGTTCAGCTGCACATAAAGCCACGATTTTACAGATTAGAAATAGGTTTGAAAAAAAATTAGCTCTTTGCCAGACTAACTTGCTTCTAAATTTGCCAGAAGTTGTCTGGGTTTTCCCAGGCAAGTTTTTATCCATAACTTTGCAGTAGCTTTTAGCCTACAATCTAAAGACTATCTACTTTAGCGCACAATCTAAAGTTCAAAATCTGTGCGTACGCGCTTTTTATAGGTGTCCAGCACATACTTTCTGCAGTAGTGTTCCAAAACCGCATACTTGTTAACTTCCTTGACATATTTTTAGTGCACAACAATCGAAGTCCCACATCTACGTTTGTTCCTGTGAAATTTAAGATGCAACACATAAATGATTCATGTTAAGTCTGTTTTTGTCTGTATGCCAGTCACACACCCCTGTCCCACTGAGAGTGATTCAAATGTTATGAATCAAACAGAGCTGACGTCTTTTGGTGGGAATTTTGTTTTTGGACTTTACGTCTCACGGAAATAATGTGCGAACAGTTACATAACACGTAAAAAGAAATATATAGTGTTATAGTGTTAAATTATACAACATAAAAACGTTAACTTTTCACTGTTTCACTGAGCAACGTTTATCATAAACTTTTATGTATCATGAAACAGTTCCAAGTCTGTGCCAGTAATTGTCAGATTCAAATGAATGTCCGCAAATGTTAGATTTGGTTGGGTGTTCAGGGACCTGGTATGAATCAATTCCATTGGTCAGTTTTTTTATGGGGTCTTGGTATCTGACTGACCATGTGCTTTTGTATTCAAATCCATTAATTAGCTGTTCATAAGGTTTCTGCATTTCACTGCACTGCTTTTCAAATGCTTTTGTGTGCAAATATATGGACACCTTTGGCTGTTGCGGATGAGCAGTTACTCTCATAAGGGCAAGGGTGAATCTATAATTGCAGATACATTTGGTGTCTTTTTTCAAATGGTTATACTTTTAATTATTTCAATAATTTGTAAATCATTATCATGGATCACAAGATGTTACAGGCAATAACAATATATTTTGTGTAAAACGTGCTCTTACATGGATGAAAATCCTGATTTCTTGTCCAAATTAGTTAATGTATTTTTCCCCATCATGTAAAATATTTAATTTAGGTAATATTTAATTTATAAAAATCCTTAAATGGTTCAAAATATCTTTTATTTTTTGAAATTTTGATGTGATTTAATGATTCAAATGATTTGTCTATTAAATTGTCCAAAAATCTTACGTCAATTCTGTTACGTACTTTGCTTTAAATTGGTGAAATCTCCCACAACTATTGAAGATACAGGAAATAGTTTTTTTCCTCACTGATACGATCTGAAGCACTGAAAGGTGTGCGTGCTCTCTCGAAGAAAATATTTTTGATCTAAAATGTTCTTACACAGAGTTTTATTAAAATGTCAGTTGTTACCACAGTATCAAAAGGAAAATAGAATTTATATCACACAGTGGGTTGTTTAAAAGTCTTTTAATCATGATTTCATTCAGTACGGGAAGTGTATTGAATTCACTTGAAGAAAAAAATCAGTTTTTCTGAATTAATTATCTCAGAATAATGATTTTTAACGGAAAATACGTTTTGCTCTATTTTTCTGAATTAACTAGTTAATTATCTCAGAATTACAAGATCATTTTTTCATGGAAAAAAAGTTTTTTGCTGTTTTTCTGAACTAATGGTGTACAGGGGGTGTGTGACTGGCATACAGACAAAAACAGACTTAACATGAATCATTTATGTGTTGCATCTTAAATTTCACAGGAACAAACGTAGATGTGGGAACTTCGATTGTTGTGCACTGAAAATATGTCAAGGAAGTTAACAAGTATGCGGTCCCAGACAACTTCCGGCAAATTTAGATTTGCTCTGCAAGTTAGTCTGGCAAAGTTTTTGTTTTTTGTTCAAACCCATTTCTAATCTGTCAAAATCGTGGCTTTATGCACAGCTGAACTACTTCCTGAACTTCAGCCTGCTCCTTGTTTCCTGTCTGTTACTATTGGACAAACTTAATTAATTCAGGTGTGTCTGATTATTGTTGCCGTGACTACTGAGGTCAGGCACTCCTGAATTAATCATTTTGTCCAATAATGGCAGACAGGAAATAAGGAGCTGGCTGAAGGTTCAGGAAGTAGTGCAGCTGTGCATAAAGCCAATTGGGGTGGGCTTTACACAATGACGACAGCACAGCGTTGGTGAAGCAGATTTTGTACATTTACAAAGATGGCTGCAGCCGTGGAACCAGGGTGTGACGCCAAACCGCCTATAACGCCAAAACCATTCAAATATTTTTTCACAAACATTTTTTATCATAGAGAATGTTTAAATAGTAACATCATCTTACGAGGGAAACAGAGGCGGAGTTAGAGGTGCTTCGGAGGCTGCTACTGCTGGGAGTGGATTCGGGAGAGGTCTGTGGCACTCCCTCAGAAGATAAATCTCCTTAAAGGGATAATTCGGCCAAAAAGTATATTTAAAGTTGCTATCAGCGATTGTGGTTGATGTGACTTCTGTTTGTGTTTGCATCTTCCATATTCACTGTTTCTGGTCCGTTGATAGACGCGCTGGCTTATTCTTCAGCTCAGACTTCGCGTGCAGGCGCCGTGCACGAGCGCAAACAAACAACACCGGCCCCTGTCGGTGATTGGTTGAACTCTGTTTATTTTGATTATGAGTGGTGGTTCTACCCGTTTGTTTTTGTGTGCAGATCTCAGAGCCTAGGCTGCCTACAGAGGCGCGGTTTTTTGACAGCCTGCTTATGGGGCGGGCAGCTAGCGGATTGTTAGGAAAGATTAGATGAATGTGATCATTTTTGTTTTGGCCTGACATCGCTGATAGCACCTTTAGACCATGCGTTACTCACCCTCAAGCCGTTCGAGATGTCAATCTTGTTTCGGACAAACACGTTTTCAGTTATTTTAGAAAATGTCTTACGACCCTTCAGTGCATTATAATGTGAAGAAATGGGATCCAGCTCCTTCAAGTCCCAAAAATGTGCATAAATCCTTCACAAAAGTAATCCATCCGGCTCCAGGGTGATAAACGAAGGCCTTCTGAGGGTAATCCGTTGCGGTATTGTCGTAAAAAAAAAAGTTTTTGCTGTTTTTCCTGAACTAATATGACTATTATCTTAGACTCAAAAACAGAGCTTTTCCATGCGCTAAGCAAAAAAGACTATATTCAGCACCTATTGCTCAAATCAAACCACAGTACACTCATTTAAATGTGTAACAGAACATTTATTTGTTAAACGTTATTTACACAATACCAACATTTGTCCTCGAGGAAAGCAATGATCTCCTCTCCTCTATACTGAAGGGTTGTACCAATGATAACTAAAAACACAGATGGGGTTTTTAACGGTAAGCAAAAAAAAAAAAAAAAACAACCCAAACTTAGAAAACATTGTACAAACATGAGAAATTTTACAAAACTATACACAATTGAATGTGCTTGATAAAGTTTCATTTTACAATCTCAATTATTTTTTTGTAAATATACTGACTTTCCATTACTATAACTCTTATTTAGATCAAACTTGTTTCAAATGGAAAATGGGTGCAAGTGATTCATAAGCAGAATATGAGGAGGAAGTAAATAATCGCGCCAAAAACAAAGAACAGAGGAACTTTGTGCCAGACAGGTTTCATGACAAAGGCAATCTTCTGTACGTAAAATTCAGTTGAAGCGACTAAAAAAATAAAAAGAATTTATTCATAAAAGAAATATTAAAGAATATTTAGTTATTTTTGAGAACTAGTGGGGGACATATGAGAAAGTTCTTCGAATGAAGAATGCTATGAAAGGACGCTTTCCTTATATTAGTATTTTCACCGCACACCAAGACAATTTCACTAATAAACTTCCTCCTCCTATCCTCAATGTATATATAATATACACATTTCACTACATCTCAACACTTGCTAACATGTGACATTCAAATAAGTCAAATTAAAGCCAGTCAGCACAAAAAGAAACACCTTAGGTGAGATGAGAAACCCTATGATATGCATACATACAAAGAGACTGCATCTTAGTGATCACATGACCACACTTAAATAATTTCATGCGACGCTTTCGATGCATTAACAGCATTAGCAAAGTGGGTGCTGAGAGGAAGTGCGGCTATGTGCTGGTCTCCCAACAGCTGGAGCCCACAGACCGGTTCCTTCCAAATAGCACAATAAATACGGCTATGAATCTCCAAGATCAGCAGTTTGCTGCTAGTTAACAAAACGCCAAAATAAATAGTGTAGCTTAGGCTTGACATTCCCTCAGGATGGATGGGTGTGATGGAACACAAAGTTAAGGAATGCATCCAATGCAAATGCATCAATGCAAATACATTAGTTGCTCTGTCTGGCCAAACAGTACAATAGACCTTATGGTTTCTACCACCTCAAAATTAAATATTTGTTTGCATAGACGCATTTGCTTAGCAAAGAAAGATAACTGTCAGAACTAAAGGCTGGGTGTTTGTCAAACATTTTGTTTTCTGATTGAAGATATAGTTTCACATTTCTCAAGGGACATGGAGTAAAGTTTACTTTACAGGACACCAGTGCCAATGTCTAATAATTACAGACGTCAACAACAATAATAAAAGCAAGATGCTTTCTGTAAGTCTCGACTGGACTTAAACTACACACTCTGAGCTTTGCCCTCCTTGGTTCAGCCTCACAGATCTTCTCTCTCGATAAAAGAGCTTGGAAGATGGGCAGGATGGAAGTGGAAGATTTAGTGGGTTGGGTTGAGTTTGATGGGGCGCAGGTGTGCATCTCTGCTGTGAGTAGCGGTGTCCAGGCCTCTGTGTCTTTGAGAGGCTGGAGCGAAGGTCCCAGCGCTGCAGAGAGGGAGGGAGAGGAGACTCCAAGCAGGATGGAGGAAGCAAGGCCTGAAGATTGGCCAGTGGCGTAGGTGTAAGGGTTAGAGCTGGAAGCCCTCCAGTCGGTCCCTCAGGCTGCTGGAAAATGTACTGGCCCTGATTCTCGATCCACCTGGGGAACGATGCTGACGTCTTCCTCCTCCACCCCGAAGTAGTGCTCGATCAGGTGACAGGCCCTCATGGTAATATCTCCTGATTTCGATCGCTCTGCAGGAACTCAGATCTTGTCTAAGCCTGGGCTAAGCAATTTAACAAACAGCGTAAAAAGGAAAAAAAGTGTGTGCATGAAAATTCAAATGTTTCAGATAAAAACATAAAATAGGCTTGCAGAAACCAGCCACTAATCAAACACAAATTTCCTACTACTCTAATAATACTATAACTAAATAATAATAACGTTTCCAAGTATAAAATATAATCATATCCACCAGCACCAACCTGATAATCATGTTGTTCCACACCTCTTTTAATAATACATTTCCATTAGTTTTCCAGTTGCTTCAGTTAATTCAGATGATAATTTTCTAAAGATTCAATTTTACACTTATTTACAAATATTTATAAAATGTCAATTATTAGTTATACAAAGTTAATACAATTTCTAAAAAATAAAACAAATGCGGTGACAAAGAATCATGACGCAGTGCCTCGTAAGCCTCTTCAATGAGGGCACAATAAGGGTTGAGGCCCGATGCGTTCTGTTTGGACTCTTGTTCTCCCAGTCTAAGAATGTTCTCTTGACCGTTCAGAGCCACCTGCACAATCTTGGAGTCCATCACCGTGAGCAGGTCACACATGGGCTTTATGGTGTTGAGAGAAACCAAGTACCTGTGTGTAAACAAAACATTACAACCATTTAGAAAAGTATGCTTTAAACCCCAGACCATATAGCTTTCTCTCCTATAATATACACGTAGGGTTAAATATAACATATCTAAATGAAAGGGGGAAATGTACTACATAGTAATTTAGGGACTGTTTGGAACATGAGGAAAAAAAAATACACTTTATTTAAATTGGATTTTTTTTCTTGCATTTTAACATGATTAACAGTGTTCATGTTTTTATCTATTAAGTGAAGTAAATTATTGAGTTAAATTGTAGCCCTAGTGTTAACATTACCACAAAAAAAAAAAAAAAAAATATATATATATATATATATATATATATATATATATATATATATATATATATATATATATATATATATATATATATATATATATATATATATATATGAGAAAAATCACCTTAATGATGGTCTGCTGCATCTGACTATTACTGCCACCTACAGGCCATAGATGTATCATACAGTTTGATCCTACTCAGTGGTTTAATGACTTTTATTAGTCTAATGCAAATCCCCATTATAATTACCAAGCTCTTCGAGTCCTGTCTTAAAACAGATTATGGGTAATGGTAACCTGAGGCAGCATGTGGGTGGTTTAGCATGTGTTACATAAGCAAACTGAGATCAACATTCTCAGAACATTCAAAAATAAGAGTCGTCCTTAATCAGAATTAATCCTTTAAAATTCCTAGAATGAGGTAAAAAGCTAAGCAAAAGAGCCCATGGTGCGCCTCATCTGCTCTGGGGTGCCTCCCGAGGTGGCGTTGGTTATTGCCACACGCAGCCTCCTTCCTGGTGCGGAACTCTGCTTTTGCAGAATATCGATCAGCACTGGGAATATGTCAGCATCGATCACGCTGCAACAGAAAGAACATCAACTACCGTTGTTCAGCACAATGTGCTGTGTAATAGTCTTCTATTGTCAGAGTCTGGCTCGAAGCACCTGGATTTGCAATCTGTTCCCAGCAGTGATCTGGAGACTGTCCAGCAGGCCTCTTTTTTGATGGATTCCTCGGACTGCTGAGTAGATGGAGCAGGCAGGGTCAAGAGCCGAGCAGTTCGGAATCACCTGACATAGGACAGAGCCGCACAACATATAGGAAACCTGCACCTATCTTTTGACTATGTGGACAACTAGTATGTCACAAAGGAGCTACAATACCTGGGTCTGAATATCAGTCTCCTGTTACAATATTCCCCACCGCTCTCAGTGCAGGAGACACCACTTTGTAGTCACTGTGCCTGTGAATGGCCAACACACATGGATTTTATGCCAAAATCAGTGGTAAAACAGATACCACAAGGTTTAATTGCTTGTGTTCAGCATGCCTGTTCCTCACATGAGCAACTCAAGCAGCCTGCGGCACACGCCCGAGTCAATAACTGTCTGGATTTTGTCGTTGGGTCCATCTGACAGATATGAAAGTGCCCAGCAGGCACTCTGCAAGATCATCAGGATCACTGCTGAAGAGCAAATCTGGAGAGCACGCTCAGACAGGGCGACACCTGTGTAGAAGGAACATTTGCTTTGTCAAGTATATGATCATGTTTTCCAGAGGAAAAATACTTGAAAAAGACAAAGAGTGTTTGTGTGCATGCCTGAAATTTGATAACTCTGCATTTAGAATGTGGTTTATCAGTTTTAGAACTGGTTTGCGAGCTCACCTTTGCAAAGTCTGGAGGTGGATTTTTCCCTCTGCACAAGTTGGAACAGTGCCCACACGACATTACGGTGATGATATGAGCCCGATTTGATTTGGCAAGCAACCTGCCAGAGCGAGGGATTGGGGAAAAATAAAACCAATGTGCTACAAAATTCAGACCACTAGATACAGATTCAGAGTAGGAAAAGGGTATAACAGAAGCAGCAGTAAATAGACAAAAAAAAAAAAAAATCCTAAAAACTCCATTGTGTCCCAACTTCAAAATTATTTGTAAAAAACTGTTAAAAAAACACATAATAATGGCCTGGCTTAATTTCAGCATGGGTATTGAGCATAATTTTCTCACAGCTTCCCCACTAATAATGCCACGAAATTCCACAAACATTGATTCACTTTAGCATGTATTTTGTTTTAGAAAGTCCATACAGATTATAAAATCAAATCAGTAGTTTAAAAAAAACTCTGCAAGAGCAATTTAACTGACACAGTGAGTTCAATGGTGCTGATAGACTCAGAGTAAAGCCACCTCACAAACAGCTTGTAAGATTATATCGGCTTTAACAGACTAAAACATGCAAAATTATGTCAAGAATTTCGATCTCTGGTAACTATTCTCTTAAAACAGTTGGTTATGGTTATAAGCAAGCATAAACGATTTTAACAAAAACGGCAATTTGTGGTTGTATGATGAAGTTCAGCGAGATATTCTGCTGTCACTCTCTTCACCCAGAGACATGTCAAATCAATTGTTGTTTCTGCATAAAAGTCTGAAAATACGTAATCATTTAAAATGATTTCAACATAGAAGAAATGACTTTGTTTGGTCACGTTTCAACACTTAGACCAAATTGTTAAATGTAGGTGTTAAAAGATTTGAACAAAGTTACATTCATTTAAGTTGTTACCGTTCTTGCTTATATGGAATATTTTAAGTTTTGTTTGGTCATTGAGCAGTGTAGACATGCTTTAGTGTCACTATAATTGTCATTTCAGTTATTGAGGCAGACTTTCAAAGCAGAAGGAAGAGCCATTCTAAGCATTTTTATTTAACTCGTTTTTTATGACAACAAACTAATATTTTCGTTTTTTTCAGTTAAAACAACTGTTATAACACTGTTACTAAACTCAGCTGAAAATACATTTAAATTCCAAATTGATCCATATCATAATGCGTATTATGGCTTTATTATCATGATGCGTATTGTAACATTGTTGGTGATGCACAGCCCTACAAGCAGCCTACTAGTTTGTACCAATTTGTTTGAAGGGCTCTTTTAAAGCATGTCTGCTTTAGACAGCTCGAAATATTCGCTTGTTCAGGGTTCGAAACTGTGTGCGTTTGTCATTTTCCTGACATTAGGGTTTGGCAAAATATGTAAGGACCTGCGCTATTGAGATAACAAATAGCTTCCAGCAGGTATTATACAATATCTTAAAAGGCAACAAATTTAAACGCATGAAAATTCAGTTTTGGGATGAGTAGAAGGCACTCACTGCTGAAGAGAGGGCAAGATGCCACAGTTGAGGACATAGTCTCTGCACTCTGCATTATCCCCGGCAATATTTCCCAATGCCCACACAGCCTGCAAAAACAGTTTTACACAACAGATCACTTTCATGCTACTGTGGAGATCTGATAAACCAGCTATTGGCTGAAAGGCATCTTTCAGACCATTTTTTTTCCAATCTGCAAATATCACCTGCTCTTGTACATCCTCATACTCAGAATTTAGCAGCTCTATGAAGATAGGCACGGCCCCTGTCTCAATGACCACCTTGGTGTGTTGGAAGGTCCCAGATGCAATGTTGGTCAGGGCCCAGGCTGCTTCAAACTGGTAAAAACAAGCAACAATACCCATCTTAAAGCTTGGCTGTAATGGCAATTTACCTTTTTTTTAGGGCTTGTAACATGACGTGTTTTTACCTGCAGAGTGCAGTTATCACTCCTTTTTAGGAATTCAACAAATCGGTTGACTACACCAGGTGTGAGGATGACCTCATCAATGGGAGGATTGGGCTCTGAGGGAAATTGATAACATCTTAATCTTTAAATTATTGTCATCCTTGAATCTATGAGACTTAGGAATGAAGACACCAACCTTTAGAAAGTAACTTTCTGAACTTCTGAGTGGCTATGAGCTGCTGATCTGGATCCTCAGAGAACATCATTTGAATCATGTCTTGGGTTATAACTCCTTCCTGCACAAGATTGACAATAATGTTCATACTAGATTTGCTTTTTTTAGTTAAAAAGGTCTAAAATGTATGGAGCTCCCTAGTCTGATTTGACAAAAAAAATTATAACTATCTCATGGCCACAAGATAGTTAACTCGTGGCCTCGAGATAAGAAACTCATGGCCTCAAGATAAGTAACGGGTGGCCTCAAGATGGGCACACATATATCACGCAACACCTGAAATAAAGCTTGCCCTAAAGAACTGGCAAAAGTAATGATTATGCATGAAACATTTTTTCATAAACTAGTGTTTTCTTTGTCAGTGGCTGCAAAGAGTACTGTTGATGATGCAGACTCGCCATCTTCGCAGTATCAGACACGCCTATAGAGAAAATGTACACTACATATGAATTAGCCAAGAGTAGCCAATTTCTTTTAATAGTTTTGTTTAAAATTACACATTAAGCTTTCTATAGATATACTACTTGCATATTAAGTAGAAATTCAAAAGGTCTTCACAGCAACCCGCCAAAATAAAAGTTCGATTTAACTTGATAAGAAATATATTACTGTTGTACAGTAGAATATAGATATGTCCAGATGTAATAATAAATTAACACTCATCCTAATAAATTATGAATTTTTTAAACAAAACTGAATTTAAGGAATACATGTTTTAATTTTAACAGTAGTGCTGCACAATGAGCTTGTTATTTGACAAAAAGTTTGATAAATGATAAAATTTGTGTTTTATGGCTTCGTTTTATTACCAGCAAAAACACAGAATTAGTGCGAGTTTTTTCATATATATACATATATATGCTGCTCGGCAACACTTATCATATGTGTAAGGGAAAGATTGTTTAGATGGTGTTTGACTGGATTACTTACACCTGATACAGGTACAGTGGAGCTGATATCAGGGTCTTGAATGGGGCATTCAAGCATGGACTCATCACCAGGTGGTATACACACATTCCTCCTTTTGAACAGCTACAGAGAAGGTAGAACAACTTAATTTCCTATGTACACAGAACTGATATTTTAAATAAACAAATCCAATCATATACAACACTTCAATATGCAGTTTTATTTCATAATGTACAATCAATCCTTTATAAACATAAATGTAATTTAATGTGTTTGTATAATAAGGAAGAAAAAATGATGCCAAACCTGCTCCTCCCTCTTCTGTTTACGGAGCTGTATTCCCTCCTCCTCTCTCCGTCTTCGCATTTCCTGGGTGTTCAGAGCTTTATTCTTGTAGCTCTTCATTCGAATAGTTTTCTTTGCCCGGGCTTGCCATTGCATCTTCAGATTAGACAAAAGAATTTGGTCAGATGCACATTCTGATCGTGAATTTCTGTTGTCTATTCTGCACAACAACTTTGAGCCTATAGCAATGCATAAAAGATACATAACTGGTTGTGCCAGTATGCAATTCTCCTCATAATTTGAGCCAAATAACATGTAAAGACCAAAGGAATGGTTCAAATACCATGTAATGGTTTATCTGAAAGCAATTATGGTTGTCACATTACCCGTGCTAACTTCCTTCTTATCTATTTAATCTTCGTGTTATTCAGCTTCTTTAAGAACACAGTTCACAACAGTTTTGGGTGTAATGCATTAGTAACTGCAATTAATTACTGTGATTTAAAGAAATAGTTCACCCAAAAGTGAAAATTATGTCATTATGTCAATTACTCACCCTCATGTCGTTCCAAACCCACCAGACACTCGTTCGTCTTCAGAACACAAATGAAGATCTTCTTGAGCGATTTATGTCCCTCCATTGACAGCTACGCAACTATTTTGACGCTTCAAAATGTTTTTAAAGAGCTCGTAAAACATAACCATATGAACATGTTTTATTCCAAATTCTCTGAAGAGACACAATCACTTTATGATGAACAGATTGAATTTAGGATTTATTCATACAAAGATTGATCAGCGAACATAAACAGAAGCTCAACCGAACCTGTTTGATGCACAAGATGAGAACAAACCTCATTGGTACTACATTTCAGAATCCGACAGACTTTGATTAGCTGTAGGCCGAAACCATCTGTAAACAGTCTGAATCGTTGTCATGTCACGCATGCATTTCATAAATAGCATTACATTTACTAAACACAGACTATATTGGAAGTATTTGTTGAATTGTTGACATGTCCTTAGAAATATGTCTAGGAAACAGGCCTGTAATTACCATAGACTATATAAAACCAGATACCTCAGCTCCACCCATGTCCCGCCTCTTTCCCATTTTCAGATATTTGGGAGTGAGGGACTTCCAAGATAGCGACGACCAGTTCCGCCCACTTTGGCCTTCAAAAATGCTTTTCGGAAACCTACGGATGACGTCATGTCACGGACACTGCGTCCATTGTTTTATACAGTCTATGGGATTAACACGGAGATTGAACCTTGTTGGTTCTTAAAGAAGCTCAAAATTACTGTGAAACACACTGGAATAGACCTTATTGGTTCCTGCAGAAGCCCAACGTTCTGCATAACACACAAGAATGTACCTTGTTGATCTTACACCCCAGGTTGCACTTCCGTTTACCACAACTGATGTGAATAAAAGCCTAAATTCAATATGTTAATCATATAAAGCGATCGTGTCTCTTCAGAACATTTGGACTAAACCGCTCAATTCATATGGATTAGATTTACTAACTCTTTTTGAACTTTTTGAAGCGTTAAAGTGGTAGTTGCGTAGCTGTCAATGGAGGGACAAAGAGCTCTCAGATTTCATATAAAAGATCTTCATTGTGTTCTGGAGATGAACAAGTCAAGTGTTCCTCATCTTTTATGTTCCACAGTGGAAGAAAGAAAATCATATAGGTTGGGATTGGAACAACAAAACATAAAAAAGAGAGCAGTTTCATTTAAGAAAACCTTTCTCTTCAAGGTTCAAACCATAAGTCCATCTTCTCTCCCTTATAAATAATTGGTTTAGACAAATGTAGCACTTGTAAACGATGCTGTTTTAATCAAATCAGCTTGTTATGTATGAATATGGGAGGGCTGGACTCCTACTACACACACATTTTTCCATACACTACATAAGCAATCATGGTTCTCATTAATCGTAAATTATAAGCCTGAGTACCAACAATGATACCACACAGTTTATTTGTCTTGTCAAACAACTACATGTTCCTGCTATTCATCTATTTCTGTTGCGCATTAGAACATATTTAGTGTGCAATAGCAACCATGACCATAAAGGTCACAAATCAGATCAGTCATATAAAGCCACAAACACACTTTTAATACATTAGAGGCTTATAATGTCTTAATTCCAGCAGGCTTTTCCACTTCCATCCTAAACTGTGCTTGATGCTAACATGCTAGCCGTATTATGCTAGCTTGACATAAACGTCCAAATATTTAATTACTCAGTCTAAAGGCCATGTTACCTCATTCTCTCCCTGAAAAGAAAATACATTTATATCTCAGATAATGTATGATTCTCACCCATTAGTCGTGGTTCGGAAAGGGAAACGCAGGTCGTGTGTTTTTAAATTTCTCTCAAGACCCTCCCGCGTTCTTCCAGCTGAGGGCAATATGGCGTCGACTGTTGGCCTGAACGTCACTTCTGCTGCTGATTCCGGTTTTCACGAGCGGCCTCATTCAATACAATAAATTGAAAGCAAAACGGGTTAACGTTCAAGTCAACATTTCTACCTCTAAAAAGGTAACTTACGTTGTATTCAAATAGCGATTTCACGATAGTTTCAGAGTAACGTTAGATTTTTGTAGTGTGCAGTCAGTAGTAGAGGACTTGTAAATGTTATATATGTTATTGTTTGTGTTGCATTTTTATTGTCCAGTTTTGTTGATAGAATCATAATGTCGCGCCAGGACCGTCTTAGCGTCTAAAAGCAGCCTATCGGTGTTTTGCTATTAGCTGATATTGATAATGACATTTTAAATACAAAAAATTAAACATAAACATCAAACCAAGCTAAACATATCTGTTTCAGTTATGGGCTTTTGGCTGCCTATTATTAATTGTCACATAAATAAATGCGATTATAATTTCCTTTATGTCTTTATAAACAAACGTTGCACACAAATAAGTGTTTAATATTAATAGTATTAGTATGAATAGACGTTTACCATATTCATAGTAGTATTAGTATTAATCGTATTAGTATGAATAGACGTTTACCATATCCCCCCTCCCCATATACTAAGTGGAATTAGTATTTTCCACTTGCCTTTCACACTAATGGTTTTTAGAATAACCCTGAATATTTCATATTTTATAGTAATTTATTAATTATGATTATAGTTATTGAATATAAATATAGTGTTATGTAATACATTTTGATGTATTTTGGTCATTCCTTCACTTTCTATTGTAATATTAAGGCAGGACATTTAACCCACAAGCATTACATTTTAAAGCAAGATACAATAAAGTGATTGTGACAGGTCTGTACTATTGTAAAATCAGAATAAATTAATATTGGATATCCTTCAGACAGTGTAAGCTTTCAGGATCACTCTTTTTCATCATTTTGATTGTTTTTTTCCCCATTGATGGTAGTGGTTGTAAGTGTAAATCTGTTGTAACCATAACATTTTGCCTGAAACTTATCCATTCGTTTCATCCAGTCTTGTGTGATGCCTGTGTGTGACATCTGCTGTGAAGAGCTCCCATCTGAAGCAGAGATGAAAACCCATCTCCTCCTGAGTCACATGGAGAATGCGATGGCCTGTCCGTTCTGCTCTTTGTCTGGGGTCTTGTACGATGAGTTGAGCTTCCACATCAATACCGCACACATAGAAAAAGACTGCAAGGACATGAATGCAACAGTGGTTGACAGCAGACAGAAAAACTCAAATGACTGGTTTGCTCAAAGTCTCAGCACTTCAAGGACTTCAAATGTGAAAAATAAGCACAAGGAATCTCAAGCCTCACCCCCGTCATCTGGCCACCCTTCACCTTTTCAGGAAAATGTGATGGCCGTTCCGATTACAGGGACCACCCTTTCTCAGGAAACCTCGACTAGCTTGAAGAGTTCACCACCTTCTGCTGCCACAGCGGATGGTGCAATGAAACTGGTCAGGACTACACAAACACCCAGCACTAACCCCAGAAGAGAGAGAAGATGGCCATCGAAAATCAAAGCAGAAGCGCTTGTCCTCACCTAATAAAGGTGCTCTTGACTTTACAACATAAAACTGATTTTACAGTAAGCCATTAAGCTAATACTTTTCCCTTTGTGTGTTGCAGAAGGGCAATTTCCATGTCCAATGTGCAGTTTGGTCTACAATGACTGTTTTATTCTGCAGGAGCATGTTGAGCTTCATTTACAGGACCAAGGTGTGACTGAAGGTGTCTTAGCTCAAAACATCAAGAATATTTGCATGTTTAAAAGTAACAAATAGTTCATTTTATCCTGTTTTTATCACTAACGTTCTATGATTGATGTCTGATATGGTTTGGCATCTTAAGGGGCTGATCCTGATGTTGCCACTTCAACAGAAGCATCTTCTACCAGCAATGGCAGATCAGGTAAGTTAGCAAGGATATGGCAGCTCTGCTCATTTAAAAAGTGAATGACCAAACTAAACTGTAACTGTATAATTGGAATCTCCAGGTGTGATACGTTATGAGTGTCCAATGTGTTCTTTGAGCTGTTCCAGCAGCACCTCCCTGCAGGACCATGTTGAGCTACACCTGGAATACGACTCAGCATCTGCAACAGGTATGTGGATATTATTATTATTATTAAGTACACAAAATCATATGACATTTTTCATGGAATTGTTTGTAAGAGTTGCAACCTAAATTCTGTTGGTTGTCTTCACAAGTACAATGCTTCAAGAAAAGACACTACTGGCACAGCAAAACTGTTTTTTTTTTTGTTTAAATATCTAACTTGATGTTCACTTGGTTTGTGTGTTTTAAGGACATTCATCTGGAGACCTGAATCTGGCCAGGAAGCTTCAGGAGGAAGAGGAGCAACAGTGGAGGGAGCTAGAGAGCAGACGGGAAGCCGAGGACTTTAAAGAAGCTCCAGGTAAGCTACAAACATCTTCACTGTTAGAATTCAAGGAAATATGCACCTAAAATATTCAAATTCTGTAATTAACTCATCTTTGTGTTGAATCCATCACAAAAAAATGTTTATTTTATCTTTCTGTGGTTTTTAGAAGCAGTTTGGGCTTGATAACAGTGGTGGTTATCGCAAGCAAATGGAGAGGAATATGGAGAGGGCTGTGTCTAGAGGTCAGATGGTTCCTGCTGAGTTCCACAGGAAAAGAGTGGAGATGCTTGAATCTCTGTCCTCGGGGGTGGATGATGGCAGAAGCAAAACATCAGGTGTGATAGGGACTTTATCATAGCTATACTACTAATCTACACATAGTTGGTCCAGTTGGTACATTTTTGGACTGAAAATCTGTCCAGTTCTTTATCTTTATAACTGACTTAAATTTACAGTACTGTTCAAAAGTTTAAAGTCTCTTATGCTCATCAAGACTGCATTTATTTGATCAAAACTACAGTAAAAAACATAATATTGTGAAATATTTAATATTAAACAAATATAATAGTTTAAATAATTATTACTCCAGTCATTCTAATATGCTGATTTACTGCTCAAGGAAAATGTCTTATCATTATCAATGTTGAAAACAGTTGTGCTGCTTAATATTTTTATTGAAACCATGATACATAAAAAAATGATTATCTGAAATGTATTCTATTTGGCAAAATTATGAATGTTTTTACCGTCACTTTTGATCATTTTAATGTCTCCTCGTTGGATAAAATGTATTAATTTTAAAAAATCCTACTGACCCAAAGTTTTGAATAGTGTATGTATTTTTAAATTAATTATACATGATTATTTTTTATGTATTTTAGTTTTTAAATATATTTTTTAATAATAAAAATTTATTATTGTTATTTTTAAGTTTATAATTGTTATATTTATATTATACAGAAATCTGTAAGAAATGAAACTGCATAAAGCAACTGAAGGTTTGGATTTAGCTGATTAACCTTTCTGTTTCAGGACTTATGGAAGCTCTGTACAGAGTATTACCAGAGGGACGCCTCCAACTTTTCGCATGTGTGGCTCTGTGCTGAGACTGATCACTACTCCTCTTCGGAGGGGGACAAAGGTTGGGGATGTGGCTACAGAAACTTCCAGATGCTTCTTTCATCTTTGCACAGGATGGAGCAGTATACTCTTTTACCTGGTACATCATCAGCAACATCATGTATTCTCTTAGCTCCTTGTTGAGTAGTACCTATCATAAAATGTTCCTTCAGTTTCAGTTCCCAGCATCCCGAGAGTGCAGGCCATGATCGAGGAGGCGTGGGCTCAAGGCGCAGATCCTCAGGGTGCTTCACACTTCAAAAATCGGCTGCAGGGGACACGGGCTTGGATAGGAGCTACAGAAATCTATGCCGTTCTCACCTCCCTTAGTGTGAAGTATATATTGAAATCCCAAGTTTACATTCACACATACACTTAAAGTTTGGGGTCACTAAGAAATGTTTATTCAATAAGGGTGCATTAAATTCATTAAAAATGTCAGTAATGAAATCCCAAGTTTACATTCACACATACACTCACCCAAAAGGATTATTAGGAACAGTACTAATACTGATCCCTTTCGCCTTCAGAACTGCCTTAATTCTACGTGCAATTGATACAACAAGGTGCTGAAAGCATTCTTTAGAAATGTTGGTCCATATTGATAGGATAGCAGTTGATGGAGATTTGTGGGATGCACATTAAGGGCACAATGCATTACACCACCACCAGCCTGCACAGTGGTAACCAGGCATGATGGATCCATGTTCTCATTCTGTTTACGCCAAATTCTGACTGTACTATCTGAATGCATTGAAGCAACTGCCATGTTATTGGTTAATTGCATTAATGAGAAATTGAACAGGTGTTCCTAATAATCCTAATAAATATCTTAAATTTCCTTCATTTTTAGAGCCCGGATTGTGGATTTTCACAAGGCCACTGGCCCAGGAGACACACACCTCAGAATGTTTGAGTGGGTAAAACAATATTTCTCACATTCTGCCAGTAGGAGTGCAAGATTGCCGCCCAAAGTAGTGCAAACAACATCACCACCTTTATACCTCCAGCACCAAGGTATTTCAAGACTCGGGTTTCTCTTGTAAACTACAGCACTTGCCATTCATGAAAGTCTAGATAGCATTGACCTCAAAGGAAAACAATCACCTTTGTAGGATAACGTACATGTTGTTCTCTCTTTATGATCAGGCCATAGTCGCTCCGATTGTAGGAGTGGAACAAAAAGTAAATGGAAACCTGTCTCTGCTCCTCTTTGATCCGGAGTTTGCACCTGGGGAAATAAGGAGAGTGTTGGCACCGAATACAGTAGCTACTATGGTACGCCGTATGCGCAAATTGCCCAGTGGCCTAAAACACAGACAGTATCAAGTGGTTGCCGTAGAAGGGGTGCTAACAACCGAAGAGAAACAGGTAATTTGGACCTACAGCTATAAGAGTTCATTGCTTTAGTTATTTATTTGGGCATTATAACTACTGAAATTAACTATTATTTTTTTATTTGGTTAATTTACTCTTAATTTCAGTAATGTATTTCATCTAGATATTGTTGTATGGACAGTCTATGTTAAACTGTTCAGTTTCTGAATGGCGTGTTTGTTTTTCAGAACCGCATTCTCAATTCAAGAACACTTTGTGCTGAGAAAATTCCTTAATGCAGTTGTAATCTGCTGCAGTTTTATTTATTCCCAGCTACTTTTAACTACTAGTCTCTTGAAACAGACTATGAAACACTGTGCTTTGTATAAATGTCAAACAATAATAAATAAAGAGTTTTATCTTGCTAGCTGCACAATAAGATTATTATTATTATTATTATAGGCTAGCAATTATTTTGGACAGGCTAGCAATAGCAAACTAGCTTTGATATAATATCCAACCCTCCTTTCCAAGAGGAGTCTACAATGCTACGCCACCTCCAAAACACTTGAACGTCCAGAGCAAGGAGGATTTTATGGCCCTACGCCTTTCACAAACTGTATACACTCCGCTGAAGGATTATTAGGAACAGCATACTAATACTGTGTTTGACCCCCTTTCGCCTTCAGAACTGCCTTAATTCCCCTGGCATTAATTCAACAAGGTGCTGAAAGCATTCTTTAGAAATGTTGGCCCATATTGATAGGATAGCATCTTGCAGTTGATGGAGATTTGTGGGATGCACATCCAGGGGCACGAAGCTCCCGTTCCACCACATCCCAAAGATGCTCTATTGGGTTGAGATCTGGTGACTGTGGGGGCCATTTTAGTACAGTGAACTCATTGTCATGTTCAAGAAACCAATTTGAAAGGATTTGAGCTTTGTGACATGGTGCATTATCCTACTGGAAGTAGCCATCAGAGGATGGGTACATGGTGGCCATAAAGGGATGGACCTGGTCAGAAACAATGCATGGTCAGTTAAATGGCATTTAAACGATGCCCAGTTGGCACTAAGGGGCCTAAAGCGTGCCAGGAAAACATCCCCCACGCCATTGCACCACCACCACCACCACCAGCCTGCACAGTGGTAACAAGGCATGATGGATCCATGTTCTCATTCTGTTTACGCCAAATTCTGACTCTACCATCAGAATGTCTCAACAGAAATCAAGACTCATCAGACCAGGCAATATTTCTCCAGTCTTCAACTGTCTGATTTTAGTGAGCTCTTGCAAATTGTAGCCTCTTTTTCCTATTTGTAGTGGAGATGAGTGGTACCCGGTGGGGTCTTCTGCTGTTGTAGCCCATCTGCCTCAAGGTTGTGCGTGGCTTCACAAATGCTTTGCTGCATACCTCGTTTGTAACGAGGGGTTATTTCCATCAAAGTTGCTCTTCTATCAGCTTGAATTAGTCGGCCCATTCTCCTCTGACCTCTAGCATCAACAAGGCATTTTCGCCCACAGGACTGCCACATACTGGATTTTTTTCCCTTTTCTTTGTAAACCCTACAAATGTTTGTGCGTGAAAATCCCAGTATGTTTCTGGTCACATACACTGCCTTTAACTAATCTGAAAATGTTGAATTTAATTATAGATTATATAATCTCACTTCTTAACTGAACAGGAACTGCGTGAGTTGTTACGTGAGTAAATGGGAACACAAAAAATAAATATGTAATCTCTCATTCACCGCTATATAAGTTTACCCAATTATGACGACTTCTGCTTCTGAAAACTCAGACATGTAAAAAAAAAGGTGCATTCTATTATAGAAAGATAATGTAAAAACAGCTGTTTAACCCAGTGCAAAATAAAGTGAAGTATTGTTGAAAGGTAAAGAACCTGTGAATTAGAGGTATTTCACAAAGATTTTATTTTACTCCGTTTTTTCTTAAAAGTGTTTTAATATGCTTTAATAAGTGTTTGTAATGTGCTTAAAAGCCTCTTATGCAGTAGGAAGACAGAGGAAAAAGAGGTAAATGATTTTACTGAGAGAATCAGGCCACATTCTGGAAAGCCTCAACTTAACATAACACTCTTTTGTAAATGAAGCCATTCATATGAATAAGTGAACAAGTCAATGGTTTTTAATGGCAATAATTGTACAAATGACAATGTTTGAAAGTTTTCAGAAAATATTCTGCACCATAGATGGTAGTAACTGAAAAGTTTGTGTTTAGTGCGAATGAGCTACAAGTCCTGCTCCACAGGAGGATATTGGCATCTATAGCATTCATATCAGGTTGAGAGTTAGTAATTCAGTCTTCATCACTGCCCAAGTCCAGTGGGTTGAAATCAGGGTCGTCCTCATCCAAGTCCAAATCATCCATGTCTTGAAAGAGTGACTCATCCACTTCCACACTGCTCCCAACTACACAGAAAAAGCAGAGAAGAACCATTTGAACAAAAATAGCAAAAAAAAAAAAAAAAAAAAAGCTAATGGGATCCTATAAACTTGTTTTTAGAATAAAAACAATTGACATTTCTTACCGTCCTCCAAGAACTGGATATCTGATGTGTCAAGATTATGGTCTCTCTCAAAGAGCTGTTTTCCTGTAATAGAAAACAGTAAATCAGCAGAACATGACAACGTAAATCAGATATCGTAAATATCAGATTAGTAATTCACCTGTGAGTTTTGCCTTTCCTGCCTGCTCCTCTTCTTTCTGCCTTTTACTCTTTAGTTCTAACATTTCTTGCTCAAATTTTGCTTTCCATGATAAGAAGTTCTCAATTGTGACCACGGTGCCTTGGAATGCAAACTGTGAAAAACAAAACAGAAACAAAGGTCAGTAAAAAAAAAAATCAATTTTAAAAAAAATTGTAGCTATGTAAAATGTACATTATTTAAGAATTAAGATATTTGACATTTTAGAAATGAGTCTCTCAACAAGGCTGCATTTATTTGATCATAAATACAACAAAAACAGTAATATTGTGAAATTTTAGTACATTTTAAAATGTAATAATTAATGTGATGACAGATGAATGTTCAGCAGAACATTGCTACAGTCTTCAGTGTCACATGATCTTTCAGAAGTAATTCTAATATGCTGATATAGTTATCAGTTATTATCAATTATTATTAAAGCTCAATGTATGTAATAATGTTTTATCAATGTTGAAAATATTTTAGATTCTTAATATTTTTGTTGAAACTAAGATAATTTATTTTGGATAAATAGAGCATTTATTTGAAATAGAATTGATTAATTACCCCAAACTTTTAAATGGTAGTACATCATGGTTACCACAAAAATATTAAGCAGCACAACTGTTTTCAACATTGATAATAGTAATAAATGTTTCAAGAGCAAATCAGCAAATTCGATTTTTTAAACTGATTAGATGATGCTGAAAATTCAGCTCTGTCGTTACAGGAATTAATTACCTTTGAAAATATATTAAAATAGAAATATTTTAATTTTAAATTGAAATAATAATAATTCACAATATTACTGTTTTTACTGTAATTATTCCACCTTAATGTTTAACCCCAGTGTAACTACCAGTACTAACACATCTACCAGACAATATCATTCTTTAAATTATACAAAAGCAACATTGCCTCACAGTTACCAACTGGACTAGTTCAACCCAACTGGTCGAACTTTTGTTGGTTATTGTGGGGCTCTACTGGCAGATGCTGTAATTACATGTGGCAAAATTTTGCTTCATTGACAGCACAGTGTTTGTGTATTCTGGCTAAACAAATGTTATTGAAAGCAATGAATGTCTCATAAAACAGTCTTTCCAAGGCCAGTTTTTGAAAGGCTGTGAAAAAGTATGAAATTGACTTGCTCTGTCTGTTTAATTTCGAGTACCTGCTCAAAACAGTCAATATCCTCAGGGTAACTATAAAAGATTCTTTTGGATTTCATTTTTAATGTTACACTACACCCAGAAGGTACATGCTCAACAACAAACCTTCTCAGCTTCTTCGGCCTCCCTTTTCTTTTAATTCTTTTCTTTCTTTCTCCTCTTCTCTTCTGCTCTTAATCTGGTCTACTATTTCATTAAGTTTCTCCTGCACAGCTGTAACTAATGTGAATATCATGACCATTCCCAGGTTTTCTTCAGCCTGCAAAAGAAAGAAGTTATTAGAAAGGCCTACAGGACAGCAAAAGAAGGGTAAGCCATCAACATTATGTGCGCTTTATCATTTGTTAAATGTGTTTTGCTGGGTATGATGTCAGGTGTGCAGACCTCTTGCTTCAAAAGCGTTAGAATGCCTTCAGCGTCTGAATCTTCCAGGTTCTCCTGTGAAAAGATCTCCCAGAGAGGGGCTCGTCTGGATATTTCTCCAAATATGTAAACTTCAGGGTCACCTCCACCGCTGAAATAGACAGAAATCAGTGCTGGTGGTGTTTTGAGTTGAACTTTAATAATGGTAAAAGAGATACTGTAACATTACGTGCACTGGCATTGTTCTACTTTTGATGAGATAATAAGCAACATGAACTTACTTTCATCATCTTCTCCCGCATCAGAAGTAACTGTGATGGTGAAGCTTGTGGGCTTCTCGGAAAGCACTGTATGAATATGGATATTGCAAACATATTCAGCACGTAAACATAAATCTGATGTTTATAACAGTTAGCCAGTCAACTTCTGCCTATATCGTTGGCCATCGGTTATCGTTTGCTTTGTTTCTTAACCTTTGACAGCTCAATCTGCGGCTATAAAGAAAGATTTCAAAGAGATGACTGAGTCGCTCGTATGATTAACTTAACTAACTTTGTTTCATGTGAAGCTAGGCAGCTAATGGGAAGCGTAACGAGCTATGGACATAAAACTATATACTTTGCGTTCTGTCTTACCTGTAAATGAGTCTGGGTAAATAGACTCTATTGCTTCTAGTTCATTCCTCTGCTCCTCGCCGTAGTCTGTCATTTTATGTCACAAATGTCCATAGATTAGAGCTTGCATGGAAGAAACGTGTGCTTAGGCCTGTCCAGCATCGATGTCATCTGGGATCATCAATTATGTCTGAGCTTGTGTCTGGGTGCACACTTTTACTCGTTCTGCTAAACATTAGCTCAATTGTAGTAATTCGTGCTATCACGCTACTTAATCTGTTGCAATAGATTGTATATACAATAAACAATGGATAAAAGGAAAACATAATATAAAAAAGGCTCGAATCTGGCATAGATTATTACAGCCTGACGGTACAGCAGCTTTCCTAAAACTGCCTCTCTACTCCACTATCAAAGCACGTTTATATTTATATAATAAATGTCAAATCTCTAATTATATTACATTTAAATCATAATATCCAGGGATTGATTTATAATCGTTGTCTTTTATACTAGCCTGCTTCTTCTTGAATTTTAGCTGAGCATGCCACTTCACAAACCCCTTTAAAATCCCTTTTACTGGAATTTATTAATTAAACAGACACTGATTGCAGTGTAGGTCAGAGGCATTAATAAAATAAAAAAATAAAAACATTTTTATTGCCTCTGACCTACACTTATTGGATGTACAGGCAAGTAACTACAAAAATGAAGTCCTTCCCCTATTCAAGATATGGTTTGTGTACAGTTATATCCTGTCAAATCTGCTGAAACACCATTTCTGACCATCTTAAATTCTCAGAGGGACTTAGCTTTTGAATACTGGCACAGTCCGCTTGCAGGTAGATCAGCTTGACCACTGCCATCATAGGCATACTGTTAACCAGCAATAATAGTCCATATAGCTATATTCCAACACTTCTTAACAAATAATACAATTGGCCATTTAAGATGTGTCTCATTGGAATGGAATCTAGGAATATACAGCACATAATAGAATTTTCAGCAGGGAAAATGTAAATTTTTTCTATTTATTAATGCAAGAAACAAATACAAAACGTATATGCAATCAGTACAAAATTGCTACAAAAACAATGTAAACACAATATAAAAGTTCAAAAGTTTAATCCTTTTTATGTTTTGGGCCAAACTCACAACTGTCTGTAATTGATCTATATCAGAGTATATGTTAGTACAAACTTTTTATTGTTAATTTCAAAGTCCTTTTTTGTGCCATATGTGAACATGAAGAGAGACAGGACAATATGTTTTGTCACTTCTAAGCAATGTTCTTTACTTTGCACACTTAAACTAACATATATTATTGTTGTCATTATTATTATTGTTATGTTTTGACATATTGTTTTTTGCAGTCCATTGACCAACAACCTGCGTATAACATGCCTCTCTTTGACAACAGGAAATAAACACCACAAACATGCCGGAAACCAGCATTTTACCATGTTTTGATATTCTATAGTAGCTCATTCTGTAAATGATTTTTGAAAAACTATACCAATAGAAACCTGTTTTGATCAAAGTGTCCCTATTCAGAGCCGATATGTGGGTCAAAATGACTAAAGAAATGTGTGTTGTGGACTATAATGTGGTTTTCCTGTTTGTCAAAACTTAAAACCTGCAGAGGAAATAAGCAGGGTGGTTAACATGGTTAATATTTTGTTGGATGGCATAAGTACAATGTGATCAGATACATTTTAAACAGTATTGTTCAAACTGGATAATTAAATACCATTACTACATACAAGAGGTTGTCATGCATTAAAGTGCATTGAACACACTGCTTTATAAGAGCATAAGAGAGATTCATGAGGTCTAAATTACAAATGACCTGAGAATAAGTGAGTTTTTTCTTTCCTTGACTTTGTAGAACCTGAAATGCAACATTCAAACAATATACAAATTGGATCTTGTTATTGAAAACACCACAGACACTCAAATCAGTCCAAATCTTTAGTGTCTGAGACCTGTGTTTGTTCATTGAATGCTACAACAATATTTGCAGTCTGAATTGCACCAGGACCACCTCAAACAAAATGTCCAGTTACTTTATTTTCAATACAGGTTGTAGCTACCAAACTAAAATCTAACTCTGCTCAGATTCACAGTGGTTTTTCATCTTCAAGGTCATATTCTTGGCTATTCGGTATCCAGTCCATGCAGCTTTGTGCTTCTAAGCCATCTCTATACCATCTTCTCCCTCTGAGAACAGGGCGCTTCTCAGGGTTGAAGTCTACATCTCTGCTCTCCACGTATCTCTGCAGTGTGCTGTAGTACTGTTCGCTTTTTTTAAAGTTGTATATAGCAGAGATCTCCTCCCAGGCCTTGTGATTTGGAAACTTAAATGGTTCAGGGCACTTGTTTTCAAAGAAAGCCTCGAGGTTTCTCTCTGCCAGTTTGGTGGCATAGGCTTCTGCAAAAGTCTCAAACTTTTCCCTTTCCTTCTCCACGTAGATTTTATGGAAAGTTAACTGAATGTAGCTTACTTGAGAGCGACAGTTCTTATAGCAAGTCCCGAGCAGCTGCTACTATTGCTGATATGATAATGATGGACCAGCCGAGTATCTGCGAACATAAATCAATCAGTTGAATGTTATAAAATATACAAGTTATTGTCGTAAATTAGTACACAGCTCAGTAAACTTGATATGAAATATTACGAAAATTCTAAAATGTGAAGGTACACATTATAGGCTAACCAAAATTTTCAGGCAAAAAATGTCAATTGTATTTGTCAATATTGTAGCAAAGCATAAAGCGCACGGTGCACACAGAAGTCACTGTAAAACAATATTTTCAAGATTTGTTTTCACAACATTTTTTCTTTTGTCAAATCTACTTAAATAATTTATTTATTTGAGATAACTTATTATTTTGAGTTTCTGATGATTAAATTTATCTCCTTCATTGTTAACTCACTTTTTCCAGCAACCAGGCAACCAGGTTACTTACTTTTTTAAGTTAAACCAACAATATTTTTTTTACAGTGCTGGTGAATACATGTGACCACATTGAACCTACCTGTTACTAAATCTGCGTAAATCTTTCGTTCCGACCTGAAATTCTCAATTCGTGGATTAGAAATGACTGCATTTCGCCAGCGAAAATTTGCAGAACGGCAGTAATTGTGACCACGTCTCTAAAGCATCTCTTAAAGCCCCACTGTGGTGAAAATCAAGCTTTCATTTTGTCTATATATATATCGATGTGGTGTTTTTAATATGCTTTTAGAGAAAATAATGTGAAAATTCATAAGTCAGCACCATTGCTGAGTATTTTCTCCTTGAAACTGCAGTCCAAAGACAGTCTCAAAATCGCTGGTGTTTCTGCAATCACAAACTACCTTGCAGCCAATCACGTCAATATGTGATCATCAACGAGGCGAGCTGGGGCGAGTGAGTGGAGGTGGGGCTAATTTTCATATACATAGAACTGCGTATACTAAATGAGGCAAGGGTATACACTCAAGCTATTTTAAGGCAGGAAGGATAAAAAAGGTTTAAATATGTAATTTTGGTGATGAAAGATGAGTTTTAAGGGATAAAATTATTGTCTAAGGGGAGCTTGAAAAAATAGTCCACTACACTGAACAAAAGCTTGGCCATAAGACCAACACTGCAATATGCAGGTCTTTCGTGGACTGGTCGCATGGATGTTAAAGGTTCTTCAGTGTAACCATTAATGCTAATAAAGAACCTTAATTTTTAAGAGTTAGTCTGTGCTCACCTGTGACTGGGCTCGCAGCATCAACAGCAGTTCCATATTTTCATTTGGAGGCAACTGGGACTTGCTGCAGGGCACTCGGGGCAGCTCTTCCCGGCACGTAGGTGCTCTTGTCTTGGCAGAAAATATTCACCACCATATTTTCATCCAGACCACTGACAGCACACTCATAAAAAGTTCCATTTAACAGCGCTACAGTGAGCCACATAATAGGGGCAACGCAGGCTCCATGTAGCACTTTCACAAACACTGACAAGCACCCCACAAAGTTCCCCCTGGGGCATAGCTTGATAGGGTTGAGACAACACCCAGTATACAACCGCCAAAGACGTGTACTAACAAAGAGCCCAATCGTCAGCAAGACAACCGCAGGGCCCAGCAGGAAAGTTAATCCATAGGCAAAATTCTGTGCTGAGTTGCACGGACACTGGAAAGACACCATGGAGAAGATTCTTTCACTACCTATTGTCAAAATAGCCATGAAGCTGTAGCCAATAGTGCTCTTCTGATTCGTGAGGAACTTTAGGATAGTCTTAAAAGAATCCATAGTTGGTACAGACATAGCTGGTAACACTCCAAATGAGCTGAGTAAACTAAAAGAGATCGATTCTGCTATGACACTCCCTTTTCTGGCTCCTCTATCTTCTCCTTTTCTGACTCTGGCATTCACCACAGCTCATCAAATCCCTCCCCTGTCCATGCTCTCCCCTCCCACTTAGTAAAGAACCGTGACGAAACCAGCTCATCAGGTTCTGCTGGAAGTCAAAACCAGCTACAGATGTGTATAGATGCAACATCAGTCAAACGAACAAAACCTCAACGCTGCGTTTTGGATTAGAGAGGTATAAAACTGATCTGTGAAACTGACAATGAGCTTATTATTTTTGGAATTCTGGAATCTGGAGGATGGAATGTGGAAATCTAGAGGCTGGAAATCTCTATACCCAACATCTTTAAGACAGCAGATTAGTGCTTGTTAGGTTAACCAAAGAGGTGTATTGCAACATAATGCTTTACAATAGTAAAAAAGAGAAGCAATCTGGTTATGTGTGAGGAGACAGTTTCTGTTCTGCTCCAGTAGTGCCCCACTGTTGTGCACTGCACTTTTCGCATGAAGTCTCCGCTTTAATGCTAACCACAATAGAGCTTAATTAATATTGATTTTTTTAAAGTGCGCTTTTAGCTGTGTGATTGTCAAATTATACATTATTACTTCACGAAAAAAGCCTCAAAGTGCTGCCTGTTGAAATATGAGATCACAAAACATCATGTGCATGAAATGAGTTGAAATGAAACCAAAAGTCTAACTTCATGATGCACTGCAGTTATTCTTTTGTAGTCCCTTAAGGTCAGGGTGCAGCTGTTCAAATAAAAAAATTAATGCTGTTCATTTTCTGACAAAAACATCTTTATTGAAAAAGATTTGAAAAATCTGAAAAATGTATTTATAAAATTATAAAAAATATATTTTTATTTGCCACACTGTAAAAAAAGGTTGCATTACATTAAGTACAATCAACTTGGATGTTTAAGTCATTCTTAAGATTATAAAATTTTTTACAGTGCATAAATAGTTTTTTAGTATTCATATGAAAAATTATATTGAAAGAAAAAAATAAACAATAACAAAAACAGCAATGTTAAAATCATACAATAGCAGTATTCAAAAGAAACAAATGACTTAAAATAACAATTAATTGACACTGTAAAAGGCACAGAAAATGAAGCGAGGCAAGTATCGTTACGGCTGTGTTTACCCAAAATAACATGGTAAGGCCTTAACAGCAGTCAAATAGACAGCAAGCACATCTACAGGACCAGTTTGCCCTCATCCACAAATGCAAGTGCTGCTGGGTTTTCAAATTCATTTTCAGACTTCAATGAAGCCCTCGCTGCTGGATTCTCAAAGTCCTCACAAGTGCTCACATACTTGTGCAGGATGCTGTAGTATTTGTCCATGCTCCGAAACTTGTAGAAGGCGGAGATCTTCTGCCAGGCCTGTCTGGGAGGACTTTTCATAGGAATGGGTTTGGTTAGCTCAAAGAAACTTGTTATGTTTCTCCTAGCCAGCTTTTCGGCATGCTGAGTTGTATAGCTGTCCAAAAACTCACTCTCCTTCTGAGTGTATATCCTCCAAAACTTCAGCTGCATGTAACTGATTGGAGAATTGCATCTGGCCATGCATGTCATCAGAAAGGTGAACATCATGACAGAAGCTATCAGGATCCATCCAAGAACCTATAGTATATTCCAGAATAGTAAAATTATTATTAGCCCACCGAAAGAGAGGTAACAACAAATGTGTTGAAGCACAGATATATAAAAATCTATTTTAAGATTATCGTAGAGCCATGATAATCTAGGACCTTACTGTAGGACACTGAACTGCTAAAATAACTGTTTAAGCTAAAATGGGTATTTTGCCCTGTTCCACAGGCTATACTTATAGCAATTACAATAACTGGGTTATATTTATATTAGGGCTGGGAAAGATTAATCGTGATTAATCCCATCCAAAATAAAAGTTTGTGTTTACATAATATATGTGTGTGTATATGTAGTTTACATATAAAAAATGTGATTAGTAAGTTATGACAACATCCTAAATACCAAATTCCCAATCCTAAATATCTAAATGCCCAATCCTAAATCCCAAATTGCTAAATGATTAAATGCCCAATCCTAAATACCTAAATGCCCAATCCTAAATCCTAAATTGCTAAATGATTAAATGCCCAATCCTAAATACCAAATTCCCAATCCTAAATACCTAAATACCCAATCCTAAATCCTAAATAACCGAATGCCCAATCCTAAATACCAAATGCCCAATCCTAAATGCCAAATTAATTTTGGACTTCAACTTTGAGTTTTCAACTTATACTTTTAGTTTTAGTTTAAGACTTTTTGTTTTAGACTTTTAGCTTTCAATCTGACCCAATAATCCCTCCATATTTACATTGTTATAGCTTATCAAAATAAGTCCAATTTAAAGCGATGCAACTCATTTTTGAAAAGTCCGATTAATGTAATTTAAGTTAAAATGGCTTATATAGTGAAAGGTGATTGTACCTAAAAATGTAAGGCAAACATTTTACAAGTGTAGGCAATAGACTATAAAACCTGATCCTAACCCGTACCCATGTAGTTGTTATTAAACAAATAATAATAAGACAACATTAGGCACCACTCAAGAAAACTGCTTTCAAAAGTCGAAAACTCTGAAAGTCAAAATTCAGCTAAATTGTTTTGAGTCTTATTTGAGATCTAGGCTATTTGATGATACCTAATTTAATTTAAACGGATTTTGGACTAGCTAATGCTATTCACGGTATGCTCACCTGCGACTCTGCGCGTATAATGGACAGAATAGCCACTCGCTCACTTTGTGGAATTAGGGTTCCATCACACGGGAACTTCTCCAAGTCTGTCCAACAGTGCGGATACTTCTCGTTGCAAAGGTGCTGTCTAAAGAGTGTGACGTTGGCACCAGTCATTGAACACTCGAAATACACCCCTTTGAGGAGAGCAACTGCGATCCAGCTGAGAGGTGCAACTATTGCAGTCATGGTGATTTGAAGAAAAACACAAAAAAATCCAAATGCGTAATTAAAACGACATAGTTTCGATTTTCTCAGGCACAGACCTGTGAACAGTTTCCACGTTTTATTGCTCAACATGTAACTTAGGATGAGTAGTGCAAGAGCGGGTACGAGGAGGCAGACGTTTCCATAGATGAAATTCCAATCATTGCAAGGACACCTAAAAGCAAAGACCGAGAAGACGTGCTCGCCACCCGCAGTTATAAGAGCAATTAATCCGAATCCTAAATTGGTCTGCTGTTTCTGAGCGAAGCTAAGCAACGGTTGGAACTTATCCATGTCTGCAGCTGACGGCTGTATAAGCTCTCATAAAATGACACTCTCAGTTCCGTTATGAGAGAGTGCTTGTCACGAAAAACACACACAGGAAACAGAATATCCAAGAGTAGTATCTTTATTAAATGGTAATCTGTACTAACAGTCCAGGCAAGGGTCAAAATCCAGATAAGCAGCACACACAATAAAAAAGAAAAAATAATAATAATAAAAAAAACCAGCAAGGACACAGGACTCAAAAGTAGTGTGACGAATAACAAGGACTCTGTAACAAATACTAAACAGGCAGGGTATTTATTCACACTGAACATGACAATCATGAATCATTATGGGAAAAGCTGAATGCAATGAATGAACAATGATGAGCGCAGACAAGGATTGTGGGGAATGCAGTTCCAAAAGTGAATGACCCCGGGGACCTCTAGTGGACACCAAAGGTGAAACCATGGTGGTCAGGTCCATGAAGGGAAACAGCAGACACCGGCTCCTGAGCTAGATGTTCCAAATAGTTGGTGAGTGCCCTCGCAACCATGAGAATGGGCATCTCCTGACCCATCTCTGACTGGGCAGACATTGATTAAGCTGTCTCTGTCTGGGGAGATGTGGCGTGAGCTGTCTCTGTCTTGGCAGCCGTGACATGAACAGTTCCTGGATGAGCAGACGTGACCGGTTTCTGACTGGGCTCTGGGGGAGGCTGGAGGTCTTTCTCCTCCTCCGCTGTTTCTGATGGCGATATGCATGCTCTGAGCTGGATGGAAACAGCAGCGGATGGAGCTCTAGGCTGGATATCACCAGCCCAGGGTTCGAAGAGGGGCCCTTAGTGGAGAATTGTGTCGGGATTCCCTCGACCACCTCCTCCTCTGCGGCCTCCATGGGTCCCACGAAATCTGATTAAGTGGGTCCCCTCAAAAAGTTGTCTTCTCTCCTGCTTGGTGGCTGGGGAAGAGATATTAAAAAACACACCCCTGGATCTTGTTGTGACAGTGTCCTTCTGCTTTAAAGTCCCAATTCCCAATTGAATCCCAATTCACCCCTTGGCCATACCCCTTGTTTTTGAGTGTAACCCTTGGCCCTTAAAACAGAGTTACAAGGGCCAAGGGTTTGAAATATTCCCCTACGAAATGGAACAACCCTTCATGAACCAGATACGTCATCAGTCGTCGGCGATGGCTCTTACAGAGTTTTTACAGGATTTCTCCATGACTTCTGTTTAATTCATGACTTCCAGGATTTCTCCATGAATCAGCGCAGCTACTCTTAACTTTGAATAAACTTGATGATTAAAACATCCCTTCCTCGAAATTTATGTCTTTTCTGATTGGAAAGGTAATTTATTATACCATTTCTTAATTTAAACGACTATAGTGTTATTATTGATTAAGTAAAAAACACATAAATAAATAAAACGACGACGACAACAACAACATAACTTAGCTTATGCCATTTCTACACATCAGTTGAATGCATTGAAAACGTAAAAACATAATGCCTGCCCTATAGTGAGCATGTGATTGTGAAGGCCCTATTGTTTATTTTACATGTTCAAAAGAAAGCCATCCATTTTGGTGAGGGCTGTATTCAAGCACAACCAGTGCTAAATTCAAGGGGGTTCTGCAAACAACGTTATTTCAGTTTTAATTCATTTTAAAAGTGTGTTTTTGGACCTGGAAAAGTCATGTAAATGAATGTAAAGAAAACGACAATGTTTGGCTATGGTGCACTTCATATTTGGCGCCTCGTGGACACGCATGATCCCGGGCATGTGACCGCAAGAGGCGGGGGCTGATTAAGACTCTAGCGGTTACAGTAGCTCAGACGCATCAGGCATAGACATAGCGAGTTACACCCCCAGTCTTTGGACAGTTTTTACCAGGGGGTCGATGCAGATATTTTGTTTTGGTCAGTCAAAGTTGATAAGTGACCGACGTCGGATAAAATCAGTTTGACCGAGAAAAGAAGACACTGGACGCGAAGGTACTCTGTGTACGTGCGCTTTTTATCCGGTGAATATTTGTATATTTACGACGTCTAACATACAGAAACGTTTAGACAGTGTTTACAGATGGATGCTGAAGGGATGTACCGAAACAGTTCACAGCTGAATGTCATGAGGTTGCTGTTGGGCGGGTCTTCAGTGAGGAGGATTACATTTATTGTTGCCCAAATATTCTTGGTTCTGCCCTGTTGCTAGGAGACCTTTGACAGAGTTGAGGTTTTAAAGTAATTGTGGAAGCCAAGCACCATAATCTGCATTTAGTGACAGTTCTTCTTTGAATCCGTAACGCAGTTAACTTGTCAAAATAATATTAATAGACAATATAGACAATAGTTCGCCTAACGTTACATGTTATTATTATTCTAATTATTTATATCCTAACGTTACACGTTTATTTTAACGCGAAGGTACCTTTAAACTGTCATTCACTCACCTTTAGTTTGATGGATTAAGGGTGGACTGTGGTCAAGTAGGTCAGTGACAGGCTAGAATGATGAACGGGAACATTGGAGTGACAGACCAAATAAGACAATATCTGTACTACTGTATCATCATTAGTTTTATTTATCTTTTTTCCCTCCTCTTTTCTCCTCCATTCACCGTGGACTACAATCTGCTGACTGAAGGTCATTTTGTGATCAGATCAATATGTGCTGGGATGGTTCGGGCACAATGTGCCACTAGGCTCCAATAAATCCTGCATCAGGTCTCCTAGGGCTGGCCACTCAGTCTTGATGCCTTTTGACCATCACATGAGGCTCTATGAAAGGAGATGCACAGACTGATTTTGGATAAGAATGAACTTTGCCTGAAGCTGCTTTGTGTCCAAACACATTGTGCATTAATAGGGTGAGTAGTGTTTTTAATATTTCTTCTATTTTGTTTTCTTTGGATGAATATTAGCCTACTGCATGATGACTCTCTTGAATTACATAATATATGTTTTTATTTCTTATTTATAGTTTATAATTTTATTCTCCTGTTTTTCATACATTAATGCATGTAATTAGATCCATTAAATATGAATTTCTGTTAATTACGCACCCTTATGTCGTTCAAAACCTGTAAGACTTTCATTCATCTTGGGGAACACAAATGAAGATATTTTTGATGAAATCTGATAGATTTCTGTCCCTCCATTGACAGCTACTCAACTACTACGTTGGACTGTGGTTACAAGAGGTAAAACGATATAAATACTGTTCATTTTCTCACACAAACTGCTCGTTTCGTGTCTTAGGCCATCAATGTGTACTTGCCTTTACGAGTCATTAAATCATGTTTAATGTGGACTTCTCTGTGCATGCTCTTTGAGGTGGTGACCATAGACCTGCATTATATGACTGACAAACAAGAACGGTTTGACCTAAAAATACCAAAATTGAAACTACTGTGGAAACAAAGACACATACATCTTGGATGCCCTTGAGGTAAGCTAAACATACCAAAAATTAATTTTAACGTGAACTATCCCTTTAACCCGCAATGTCTCCTCGGGCATCTCAGTGAAGGGCTGCCCACTGCTCTGTGTGTGTGTGTGTCCACGGTTTGCTGTGTGCGTGTTCATTACTCACTGCTCCTAATGTGTGTCCACTTACATTGATGGGTTGAATACAGAGGACAAATTCTGAGTATGGGTTGGCATACTTGGCCTTCATACAGAAATGTTTCTTAAGGGTTGTTTTACTCTGTTTTGTAAAGGTGAATCATTTCAGTTTTTAAAAGCTCTTCATATCAGAAGTTCCATCGAGATGCTCATGTATTCAGGCTATCATAGGCTTCTCAGATATGCAGTGTCCTTATTCACTCTCAGTTTTTTTCTGTTTCTGCTGTCTCTCACTGTAGAGTGCTGCACATGCTCAGTCAGGCCTGTCTGGTGTTTTGTTGTATCAACAGGAAGCACTCCTTCCACCTTCTCCTCTCTCCTCCAGGAGCATGCCCTCTGAGCCTCCTCCCAGGTACATTCTGCACACCTCAGTCGACCTTAAGAGATGACCATGTCCTCATGTCTTTGGTGAGTTTTATTTAAAGAGCTCTGGAGGATATCTAAGGTCATCCGAAGCTTTCTTCTCCCAGGAAGGCTTTATTATGTGTAAACTACTATTGTAAAACATTTTTGTTTTACAAAAAAAAACAACTATATATATATATATATATGCTGTCACTAACATTATGTGAGGCTGTGCGTGTCAATTCTGGCTGTGCGTATAAGATTCAAATCATAAGAAAAATATCAACCAGTATTCAAATCTGTTAATGACTTCATCACATGATGACTTCATGAAAAAACATAATGACCACCAGGTAATGCATCACATTACAATAATGCAACTAACATAAATGAAATTATGTAAAATGTAGCATTTAACATGCCAATGTGAATAACTAATAAAAAAGTATGAAATAAATATCAACAAATGTGATCGTTCCATATGGTAATATCCATATTCAAATAAATTCAAAAGAAGTTCATACTTTTTACTCATTGCAAATGTAATTTTGTTGTAAAAGTGTATATATTGCCTTGTTAAAAATGTTGTAAATATAGAAATAAAAATTTTGTTTACAATAAAACTATTATTAAAATAAAGTATATTATAATACATTAAATATATTGTATTCAAAATATTTGAAAAATAAATGTATTTTTAATAAATTAACAATAACAAATATGTTCAATTAATTAATATCAAGTCATTTATCTTTAAATCTTGACAGTATAATTACATGTGGGTTTTTTTTAATCATATTTTGTGTGGTATGGTAACTTAAAGTTAATCAATTAACAGTTTTTACCATACCATTTCTGGAGTCTTTTTATTTTAAATAACATTTAAAAAATAAATAAAAAATATTTATGTTAAATAATGTGTCCAGAAAGAGAATTAGAGCTAATCTGAATGTGTTGTGCTGAAAAGATCTGTTAAGGGCAATGGGGACATCTCACATTCTGAATAGGCATATTGATAGATCTAGTGAACAGCAGGAAAAAAGACATACAAGCACATACACGCAGCTTCATTGTTTCTGGGCACAGGCTTCCACGATGAGTTGTTCACAAACTCCAAGCATGGGCTTGTCTTGCAGTGTTTCTCTTGTGTCTCAGCTCTCAGGACATGCTGACAGGACAGAGGCTGTGTCAATCCAAATCCCACCAGGACTCTGTCCTCTCTGCCCTTAATCAGCAGCGCAAGGACGGACTGCTCTGCGATGTCACCCTGGTCGCCGGGGAACAGAAGTTCCATGCCCACAAGGCGGTCCTGGCGGCCTGCAGCGATTACTTCCGGGTGAGATTGGACACTGTGCAGGTTCACTGATCTCGCTAACCCCAGAAACATGATCAGTGAGAGTGTGTTTTCCACACAAGCTTATTTTGGCATCTATTAAAGGAACAGTTCTCCCATGTATCTTGTCATTCCATATCAATAGAAGCACATGGAAGAAATCATGCTTTGGTAAATCATAATAATGACATAAAAAGTCATAACTCAGATAAAAAGACAAAAATGAGTCAAATTAATCGTCATACCAAGACATTGACAAAAACATAATTATGACAAAAGGTTGACCTTATCTCATAATTACGACTTTTACTGTTACCTTTTATTTTATAACAATACTTTACCAAAGCATGATTTTTTTTCCCTTTTGTGGTGGAACAGAGCTTCCATACATATTCTTTCTTTCTTGGAACTGGAGATGTTAGGTACAAAGTTCATGCTGCTATTCATAAAATAAAAGTAAATGGGGATGAGTGCTTCCAAGCTCTAAAAAGAATACATTCAAATGTGGTGGATCAAAATAATTTATAGCAGGTTTGAAATCAGTGTGAAATGAAGGGAGCAACGTTGTCCTTCTTTATATGGAAAAAGAGCAGCATAAACACAATATTGAACATCTCCTTTTGTGTTCCACAGAAGTCATACGTGTTTGGAACAATGTGAGAGTGAGTAAAAGACAACAGGATTTTCCTTTTAGCTGCACAATCCTGATGCAAATATGTACAGTTCACACAGGAGACGAGAGCAACAGACGAGAAATGAAAAGTCAGCAGCGGCCTGGAAGCCGTATCAGTGAGATTTGCCTTTGGTTTGTTCAGAAGATTACAAAGAAGAAATACATCCAGCCCTGCAACAGAGGGAAAGATTATGGCCACAGTCCAAAGAACAGAATTAAATAGGGCAGGTATATTTATCTCTATCTGTCTCCTGGGAAGCTCTCCACTTCTGTTGGGCTGGAATGATAAGATATAATCCCTTGTTTTTTATTTTAGCCCTTGGTTTCTGGTGAGGACACTTTCTGCTGTTGTTTAGGCGAGTCATAGCTTATGTAAAACATGGACTGATCCAAAGCTTAAGTCAATCAAGCTGTTGGCTCTGTTTGACAGCTATCCTTTGACATAGTATGCCTGCAAGGTTTTTATTATTCCTGATATCTATGAGGTTGAATGGTTGAATAGGTTTAAATAGACAAGCGTGTACACATGTGGATGAGCATGTGTTTTATGCTCTATCGATGAATACCAAAATTAGTTGTGTTTTGGAAATGAATCCCAATTGCCAGTATTTAACTGACATATTAATGGTCCTACCTTGTTTGTGAATTAATTATACCTCTAATTTTAGGGCTTATTAGATAATGGCATAGTTTTCATCATCTGAAACACATTAAGTGGGTGAAAATACCTTAGATGGATAGAGGGAAGAAGATATGTCATTATGTCATACATGAATATGGTATCATAGAAAGATGGGTTATTTTGACTATTTTAGCAACAATCATACAGCCAGAACATCCAGATAGAGAATTTCAGGAAAACCTCTCAGAACCCACAGCAACCACTTAGAAACTATTAAAATGTAAAAATCACAACGTTTTACCCAGTGTCACCTATCTTGTTCTATTTTTAGGCCGATGTCCCTGAGAAATAAATGGATATTGCACCCTTTCGAGTTTTGACACCTCAGTGGCACTAATGAATAAATGTGAAAGGTGTAATATGCGCCTGTGGCACTGACGTTAAAGGGTTAGTTCACCCAGAAAATAACCTCATGTTGTTCCAACCCCGTAAGACTTTCAGTTCATCTTCAGAACACAAATTAAATTTTTTTGATTAAATCTGAGAACTGTCTCACTCCATAAGCTTCTATGTAATTGAAACTTGCCGCCAGAAAGTTAGTAAAGACAATGTTTAAAATAGTCCAAGTGACTACAGTGGCTCTAGCTTAAGTTTATCAAGCGATGAGATACTTTTTGTTCAACTATTTTGTTCAACTTTATTCAACTATTAATTTTCTTCTGTGTGGGCTTCTGAGTGAGTTCACGTAGTGTATCAGCGCAGCGCTTAAGGGTTGTTTGTCAGTAGATAGTTCGTACAGCAAATGTCTCTGAGTAAACACAAATTATATATACGTATATACACTAAATATAAATGCGTAGCATTAATGTATATCTTTAACGAGTAATAACATCAGCAACAATCATGAGTAATGATACTTACACAAGCTTGCTTCATTTACTGAATATAATGATTAGGCCGACTGATAAAAACTGTTAATATATTCTTTTATTTATTAAAAAATCTACAGCGCATGAAAGCTCATAAAAGTAATTTGTTCGGTAATCAGACTACAATACATTGTATGCTTTTTGTTATTTAAAAACTGCTGATTTTTATGTCATTTGTTTGTGAATTAGACACTAGCTGTGTTGTTACTGTATTGTTTTTGTTTGCTGTCCATGAAGGCAACTCAATAGTTAGATGTTTCCTGGCTTTAATTTTTGTGGTACACAGTCTTTTTATTCAATTGCAATGCATTCGCTGTCACAGCTCATGTGAAATATGATTTTATTTTGCATGGTTGCTGAAGATTCAACAGCTGCTGCTTAGATTCACGATGCAGCAATGGCAGTAACACTGACATGAGGCATTTTCATATGGTTCAAAAAGCATGCATTGTAAACTAATTAGCTCACAAAGCTGCTGTCCGGCCAGCCTGCATTGCCTTTCCAAGGTCAGAAGTCATCCACCCAGACATGTGACACAGGACTGGTCATGCTTATTACCCACAATCCTCTTCCAAAAAAACCTAAGTCTTGCTTATGGGCAGTGGTGTCCCAGTAAGGAGCTCTCTGAGTAGCTGTCAACAAACCAACCAACAGCTCTAATGAGTCCTTTAAAAGATCTGAATGTGAGCTGAGGTCAGTCATTACATACGTACTGCTCTTTAAATAGAAAACAGAAAAACACAGTAGACTTTACCAGGCACTTTAATTGTGATATACTGCTGGGGGAACAGTTTCTGCAGGGTGAGGTGACAATCGATAAAAGATGAGAAACACTTTGCATCTATTTTCAGCACACGGCTTTAGATGGAGCTGAGACTGGCACTAAATGTCTATTGATTCTTTCAGATGTCTTTGATTCTTTCTGTTGACACTATTTTCAATCCAGAATTAGACTTAATCTGTGCCTTAAAGTTATTACTATTACTATATATATATATATATATATATATACACTACTGGTCAAAAGTTTAAGATCAGTAAGATTTTTTATGTTTTTAAAGAAGTCTCTTCTGCTCACCAAGGCTGCAATTTTTCGATAAAAAATACACAAAAAACACAGTCACATTGTGAAATATTATGACAATTTAAAATGACTTTTTTATGTTAATATATATTAAAATGTAATTTATTCCTCTGGAAAAAAGCTTCTTTGATGGATTCTTTGATTCTTTGATGAATAGAAAGTTCAAAGAACAGCATTTTTTTAATTAGAATCTTTTCTAACATTATAAATGTCTTTACTGTAACTTTTCATCAATGTAAATCATCCTTGATGAATAGAAGTATTGATTTCTTATTTATTTTCCCCAAAAATAAAATACAAATTCTTACTGACCCCAACCTTTTTAAAGGGTAGTGTTTAATGTAACAAAAGCTTTCCATTTCAGATAAAAGCTGTTCTTTTGAACTTTCTATTCATCAAAGAATCCTGAAATAAAAATGTAAAAACTGTTTTCAACATGGATAATAATCATACATGTTTTTGGAGCATAAAATCATCATATTAGAGTGATTTGTGAAGGATCATGTGACACTGAAGACTGGAGTAATGATGCTGAAAATTCAGCTTTTTTTCAGAGGAATAAATTACATTTTAATATATATTAACATAAAAAAGTCATTTTAAATTGTCATAATATTTCACAATATTACTGTGTTTTTTGTGTATTTTTTATCAAAAAATTGCAGCCTTGGTGAGCAGAAGAGACTTCTTTTAAAACATACAAAATCTTACCAATCTTAAACTTTTGACCGGTAGTGTATATATTTTAAAATAGATAGATAGATTAAAGTTTTTTTTATTTCAAGCTGGAAATTCATCATTAGGAGCAGTAAGGTTTGATCAGTGGAGTTGGTGTAATGATGATCCAATGTCCTTTGACTTCCTCTTCAGCATGGGCTTTGATCAATGACCATCCTACACTCGCTCTGTGACAGCAATCAATACTTTTGATTAGTGTACTCCTGCCAGAGAACACAGCGGGACAGCACTGGCCTCTTGGTCTCTTTATTCTGTGCGTGTGTGTGTGTGAGAAAGTACAGTATGCACTGATTGATGGCCATGGACTCACTTTCATTCTCAGTGTGAAACTCTTTAGACTCTGAATGAACAGTTCTTTGACATTTTGCTTTAACAGCTATTTACAGGATGCTATATTACTGTAGTTCTATGGTGCATCCTGCTTATGAGTTTGTGTCTGTGTATCCTCAGGCCATGTTCAGTCTGTGTATGGTGGAGAGTGAGGCAGATGAGGTAACTCTCCAGGGTGTGACTAGCGTCGGACTGAAGCACGCACTGGACTTCGCCTACACAGGCCAGGTAAATTCAGCATAGCCCACACAGTAGCATATGGCCCAGAACGTGCAAAACAAACTAAATTTGCAGTGCCTCAAGCAAGGACAGGTCTCTGGATTCTGGAAAGACCCCATTATGAATCATATGTAGCAGATAAGTGAAATACATGTGAATAATTTATTCTGGAGCTTCACAAATGGGCTTATTGAAATTCTAAATCTGGTTAAATATAATACTAGGTTATCTTTTTTTCATGTTATTGACCTTCCGCAATACAATAACTAGGTCAAATTGGTAAACCTTGAGTTGATGTTCTTATTTGCATATTCATGAAGTCCCTAACGCTGATGCAAATACAGATTGGAACAAGCATGTGATTTCCAATTGTGAAAATGTCACCATGTAGGCCCACTCTGGCTGTTTCAGGTAACCTGAAACATACAAAAGCAATGATTTACTCCAGTTAATGCTTTTGCCATCACCTTTTTGTCATGTCAGTTGTTTAATTTGATTGGTTGTCTGTTGTTAAACAACTTTTAGATTCAAGGACTGCTAACAGAGATATTCAGACCGTCCAATTTTATATACATTACTGTTGTAAAGTTTGGGTTCAGTACGATTATTTATTATTTTATTCAGCAAAGATTCATTAAATCAATCAAAAGTGACAGTAAAGACATTTATAATGTTACAAAATATTTCTATTTCAAATGAAATGCTGTTCTTATGAACTTTCTATTCAACAGAGTTTGTCAAAAATAATAAGAAGTACTTTTTTCAACATTGATAATAATAAATGCTTCTTGAGCACCAAATCAATCATCGTAGGCTCATGAGACACTGAAGAGTTATTTTAAATTGTAATAATATTAGCTTTGCAATCTAAGCATTATACATATATAAATACCTTTAAGATAGTAGCTGCTATAAATGTATTTCATAGAGCAGGCTTATGCAATACATCTTTACATTTAGCTGACGCTTATATCCAAAGCGACTTACAATTGCTATATATGTCAGAGGTCGCACGCCTCTGGAGCAACTAGGGGTTAAGTGTCTTGCTCAGGGACACATTTGTGTCTCACAGTGGTGTTTCTCACACCAAAAGCATGTGTCTTATCCACTGTGCCATCACCACTCCATGTCTATACAAGTGTTTATTCAAGTTTCAACTCAAAATATGGTCCCTGCTCCGTCTCTTTCTTTATTAATGGGTCCTTCCTTGGCCTGAAAAAGGTTGAAGGTCCCTGCTTTTAACATGGAATCAGAAGAGCAAGGTTGGGGTTTCTTACAATGGTCTTACTCAGGTTATTTGTCTGTAGATCATGCTGGAGCCAGGAGTGATACAAGATGTCCTATCTGCTGGAAGCCACCTTCAGCTGCTGGAACTGCTCAGCCTCTGTTCACACTATCTCATTCAGGTGTGTTTATTGGTTATTTCTGCCTTGAAAACTTGCACTGTTTTGATAAAGCTTATTTTGTGTTTTCAGCAAGTATTACATAAAACATTACTGTGTCATTTTGTAAAAGTTCTACTCATTTTATGCATCTTACATGCTCATTTTAGAAATATTTCTGAAAAAAATCTGTCATTGATTCACCCTTCATTAATTTGAGTTTCTTTTTCCACAGTTTTACATGCTCTTTTCAATTTGAAATCAGCTTTTAAGCTTTTTAGTTGTCTCTAGATGACCCTGTGCTATCAAGTTTTCTTGAAGCCTTTGTGCGAGAAACCTATTTATCATTCCCTAATAATTTTCCCCTCTTTCTGCAGAATTCTAGAGATCATTTCCCCATAATTCAGTCCAGAAAATGTGAAAAAGTTCTGCTGATTCCACCTGACACTGTTCATTGCTCATCACTGCCTTTAAAACTTGCTTGTTGTTCATTTTAACCAGTAGATGGCAGTCAGTCTCTGTGTGAGGCATCTTGCTTTACCCTGACTAGATTTGTCTCTGTTGTTCCTTCTTTTACTTAAGGTTTTCCAGTCTGTTTTTGGATATTTTGGACTTTCATGAGATTTACCTCTTTTGAGCTCCCATTAATCATTTATCACAACTTTATTTTTTATCATAACTTTATTTTTTATTATTTACTGTATTACAATATTAAACGACTGAGCGTGTATTCATGGGAATGTGGGTATCTATTATTGTATGTGTTTGTGTGCTTGTATGTTTCAAGGATTTCATTTTAGACTGTAAGGCTCAACTAGTTTTCATGCATGAATAAAACACCCCCTCTGACCGTGAATCTGTCTGTATTTATATCTGTGCCTGTAGGAGCTGAACAGTTTTAACTACCTGGACCTGTACAGGCTGGCAGACCTCTTCCACTTGCCGGCCCTGGAGGAAGCAGTGGTGGGCTTTCTGGTGGATCACCTCTCTGAGCTGCAGAAGAACAGGCAAGAGGAAGTGCTGCTCCTACCTTATCGGCTCCTCAGGGAAGTGCTAAAAAGCGACCGCCTCACCTCCCTCAGTGAGGAGGAGATATGGCAGGTGTGTGGGCCGCAAATTCACAGACTTAAACTCTTCAAAACATCTCTGAACTGCTTAGGTAGCTTACATGCTTGGATGCAAAATATCAGCATGGGGTTTAAAATTCTGAAAACTTCTAGTTCACTAATGTGAAACTCCTTGTTCATATGTTTGTCAAGCTCAAGATGCTCTTTGGAACATCTTAAATGATGTTGGACAATGTGATCATCAGGTTTTACACAAACTTGACAAAGCTTCAAAAAAGCAAAAGGACACACCACCACTTTGAAATTAATGTAATTTTTTTATGCATTTAATATAATTTGGTAATGTCATTTTTTAATAGAAAAGAACATCTCAGACTTTTGGACCCCATGACAATCTCCATAACAGTCATCATTAAGTAAATCAGAATGCTTAAGGTCATATTCACACAAACTGTGCCTGTTTAATTCACGGTGTAATAGTGAGAAAAGAAGGTGTACGGAAAATGTTGGAGCGCGCGCGTGTATGTATGTACACTCGGGCGGAGGCTGTAGTCGGGGGGCTGTGGTGTGACTATTCATTTGCACCAATCAGGCGCCCCCCCATCACCCCTCCCCCAACCAGGCTCTCTCTGATTAGGCCCACCGCGGCTCCATCAGCGCCTCAATCCCCCAGCTGTCACTCCGGCCGCCCTACTGATTGAAAACAATCAGGCCTCTGATGGCACAATTACCCTGACCCTTTAACCAGTCGCTGCTGCCATAATCAGGCCCTGATTAGGCTGCTTTGGGCCTCCTTCACTTTGCAGAGAAGGTTAATTTGGGCATCAGACGGAAGCGGTGATGGGCACAGGGGCTGGTGCTGCCGTCCGCCAGTCCGAAGCGTGCGCCCGTCAATACTACCCTCGATATAGTTTGGCTGTCAAATCATCGTCATGCAGAGTTCTCTGAGTCTCACGCTCTGGAAATCACATTTTCTTCCTCTTTGTTTTGTTTTTTTGTTCTTTTTCTTCTCTCACACTCACTCTCTGTCTGTCTTTCTCCGTGCGGGAGTGGGTGGGGAGTTCATTTATTTTCTGCCCCGAGGAAGTTCTCTGATCCAGTGTGACCTTCACAGTCAACAGACGCTGCCTTGCTCACACCTCACTCTCTCTCTCTCTCCGTCTCTCTCCTTCCCTCTCCATTTCCCTCTCTCACTTATTCTCTTTCTTCTCTTCTGCTGGCTGTGAAAAGGAGGAGAGTTGAAAAAACAACAACTAAAATTCAGAGAAAGGAAGGTGTCGAAACAGAACCTCCATAGAGCATTACATGATTAATGATGCCAAACAGGAATGGAGGGTTTTGCTGAAATCTATGTACACTCAAAGCTTAAATGTGTAATTATGTTGGAATGCACACTATATAGGTACCATAAAGGTTCCTTCCATTTCCATTACAGATCGGTCCATTTCGGATATATATTGTCCATGATCAATTGTCATGTTGGCATGTCAAATGCTCACTTGAAGTTAATCAATGTTTAAACCATTTAGAATTATGTAATCTATATTAATACATGAATATCCATTTTTCATAATGCACATTATAATGTTGTGAGTGGGGTTAATTTCAAGTTAATTTAGGCATCACAACATTATATGTAGCATTTAAACTTTTCTAGTGTTTTTTCAGATAATTTATTGCTCATCAGCCACATTACTATACTCACCTCAAGCATTTAAACAATTTTAATTAATAAAATTAAATAATAATAATAATAATAATAATAATAATAATATAATATATAATAATATAATAATAATATAATATATAATAATATAAATAATAATACAATTAAATAAACATAAATAACAATAATACTGTGTTTATTTATTCATATTTTTTTTAGATAATATAGTATACAATTTTATATACCGACCATTTATCTTCTATCAGCAATAACATACAAATATTTATAGGCTTATTGGTATTGGACACAATTTTAATATTAGTAAAAAATATATAAAAATTTTCTGTTTAATTTGAAAAACTACTTGTGCAAGAACCCCATAAGTAGTTAATGGTCTCTAATAGGAACTTTGCTCTATTTGAGCATCTAACAGAGCAAAATTATCACAACCAATGGCGTGAGTTTTAGGGATGGATTTACCTATTAGAACGACCAATGGTAGATGGAGAAAATTTTAGGGAAACTCTGACAGCAATCTTTATCTCTGCAATTCGGTGCTGCTAATAGCACAGAAACATTAGTTTACCTTCCTAAAATTAGTGCACTGGGAATCATTCTGTGTAAGTACAATGAAATCTAACCATTTCACAGATGAAATACTCCCAAGAAAAAATATATTGCAAGCATTTAAATTTGCCATTTGTGTGTAGGAGACAGCTGCGGAACGTCTAGAGGTGGTGGCACATGATCTCTGGACGCTATAATAAGTTCTCTGTCTCAGGGCTGATTGTGTTAAAAGCCACTTTGTTTCCACAAGAGTGGCATCGCTTATCTCCAGCCATCTCCGCCGTACTCGCATGCCTCTGCAGCTAAACAGCCTAGATTGCTCTCAAGTTCAATTAACTCCCCTTTGTCTAACTCCCTTGGCTGTGCCGGAATGCGTTTGTGTGTAGGCTTCACACGCACACCTCAGTGACTACGTGTGTGTGTGTGTGTGTGTGCATGTTCACAGATCCCCTACCCCCATCTCATCTGCAACTGTCTTCTCATCACTGTATAGAGACACAATATATTAAGCATTAGCATGCAATGATACAAAGCGTTGGCCCTGCGTAGTATTGTGTGGATGGTGTGAGCTGCAGCCTGTAATATGAGCAGTGTGATCTCCTGATCCCGAATCGGTGCTGAATACTGATGAGCCACTCTGCCCTGCTGTAGTTATTGGTGCGTTGGCTGGAGCATGACTGCAGATACCAGTACATGGAGGAACTGCTGCAAAACGTGCGCTCACGGCCTGATGGAGGTCTCCGCCCTGCACCGTGTGGCCAGTGGCCACCCTTCCTCAACTCCAGCAGCACCGTCGCCGCCCTGGTGGAGGAGGCATTGGACTACCATCACTCTGTATTTGCACAGCCTTTACGTCGGGCAGTCCCGCACCACGCCACGCTTTCAGTCACTAACATTATACATCATCCGGCGCGGCGCAGACGGGAGGTCAGCCGGTTCGGGAGCTGCGGTTCTTCAACCCTGCCGCGCAGAGCACGCGTGTTGCTGGGGGTTCTAACTGGAGTGAATTAGCACCCATGCCTGCTGGGCGGAGTCACCACTGTGTGGCTGTCATGGGCAACTTCCTGGTTCGTGTCTGGTGGGGAGGTGGAACACGCCACTGGAAGGACGTGCGCAGGGTGAGGACGGCGTGCCGGTCCGATCCAGAGGGTGAACCGCTGGACTGATATCGCGCCAATGAAGGCGTGCAGAGAGCACTTTGTGCTGGGAGGCTCTGGACAGTATCTCTATGCCGTAGGGAGGAGGAATGAACTGAGGCAGGTTCTCCCCAGCGTAGAGCGCTACTGCCCCAAGAGGAACAAGTGGACCTACGTGCAACCCTTCGACCGTTCAGCTGTCCTGTCATGCAGGATGCGTGGCTGACGGGCTGCTCTGGGTCTCAGGTAATAATACATTCCTTCACATTTACCCCACTACTCTGCATATATTATCGACTGGGAATTTCTCAATGCATTTCTTGGCCCAAGACTTTACTAGCATCAGTTTAACATATAAAGATGGCTTCTTCTGCTGCAGGTGGTGTTACCAACACAGCTCAGTACCAGAATCGACTGATGGTGTATGACCCAGGACAGGTAACATTGCATTTATGTGGTTATGTGAGAATAATGTGGCTGGTTAGTGCATCTTCCTCATCTTATTTTTTTTTGAAATATTGTAGATATATTATATAATTATAGTCTAAATTATAACATTATTAAGTAGAAATTAATACTTGTATATTTAGTACAGCAAGGATGCATAAAAATGATCAACATGATAATAAAGACGTTTAATGTTACAAAATAATTATTTTCCTTGAATGCTGTTTATTTGAACTTTTTATTAATCTAGAATCCTGAAAAAATTAATTTCCACTAAAATATTAAGCAGCACAACTGTTTTCAAAATTGATAATAATAATAACACATTTTTCTTCAACACCCAATCAGCATATTGTAATTATTTCTAAAGGATCATGTGACACTGATCCTTTGCTATAGCAATAATAGATTATATAATTTCTATAAAATATATTAAAATAGAAAACAGTTATTTTAAATTGTGATAACTTTTGACAAAATTACTGTTTTTTATGGTATTTTTGATAAAAAAATGCAACAAACAAACAAACAAAAAACAATACAAACAATGGACTTATGTCCAAATACAAATCCTCTACTTACCATTGTAATGTTTTCAATTTTACATTCAAAAAGACTTAAAAATAAGTATAATTTAACTTCTGTGGTCAGTGCAACTGTGTGTTTTTCAAAGAGAGATATAAAGAAAGAAGAGAGGAGGAAAGAACAGGAGGCAGAGGCTCATTGGTATTCAAAGTGGCTTTACATTCACCTGCCAGGAACAGCAACCCCCCACCCACAATACCCTCAACAGATGGTCGCCAAACACACATGTGTATATTCACACTTTCACTCACCACTGCTCGTGTAATTCTCTGCATGAACACACACCTCTCGCAAATGAATGCAAGCGCACCTGAATATGCTAAAGAAATGAATGCCAAACGTTCTTTTTGACAAAGTATATATAAAGTTATATATAAATTAAAAATTAAATACTTTGTCAAAAAAAGTGCAATGTCAAACTGTAAAATGATTTTACCATATATTTGTTTATCTCTTCTGGTCAATTTTATACGTTTTGAATTAACGGTTTTTAAGAACAATTGAACATGAGAATAATTCAGTTTTAATGCTGTTCTTTCTTTTGTAATTGCCTCTCCGTAATAGAATCAATGGCTAAGCGCGCAGTCCCATGTTGCAGAAGAGGGTGTTCCATGTGATGGCGGCAGTCAAAAGGCAGCTATATGTGCTTGGGGAGCGATACAGCACTACAACAATGCATCGCATCCTGGTTAGAGCACATCGAACTCTTACGACATGGACATGGACCAGTGGACACGCTGCACCTTCAGTCTCCTCACAGGTCACCACACACACTATAATAATAGATATGATTATTCACCTATTTATCTACACATTTTCTTTTCTTTTTAAAACTTACTGTATTTTTTCTGAAGCATTAAATGGCATCACTGATTCTAGTACCCTTTACAAAAAGTACTAAGCTGGTAATGTGTGCAAAAATCAGCCTAGCTGGTAAGACGTTTTAGAAGTGATCCATTTAAAACATTTTCACAAACCGTAAAGATTTAACCCCTCTGATGGTCCTCGGTCACTGTCTGACCGAGTAATTTTCTCTTTTGAATTATTAAAAATCACAGCTTCATCGGAAGGCTATTGATACTTGGTGATACCACACTCATACTACGAATACCACACTCGTCGTCTTCGGTCAGAGATGACCGACCCATAGGAAATGAATGGGAAATTTACAGAAAAACAAAAATTCTCTGAATTTTCGTTTGTACAATCTACAAATCGACCACGATTCTTAAAAGAATTATACCGCAGTAAAGGGGTGACACTCTACAACATCAAGAGTGCAAAAAATGTACACCCACCCACACACACACACACATACAAACACACTTTTATACACATACACACCAATAAATTCAGACTACAAAAAATCTGTTTTTAATTTTTAAAAATCACAGCTTCATCGGAATGTTACGAAACTTGGTGACATTTCTGGCATTAGGTATGTGAACACAAAAAAATTTGAATGAAATTGAGTTCATGATCCCAGCATGCTAAGTGGTTCGTAAAACAATTAGTCACGATTTTGGTCTTTGGTCAAAAATGACCCCATAGGAAATGAATGGGAAATTGACAAAAAATCACAATTTTGTATTTATTTTTTGAATATTTTTTTAATAAGAAATAGTTTTTGAGATTGTTTAAATTATATATTCAAATCCACCAAAAATAAATGTGTTCATACAGCTGGGGAACTCAATGCCTCTCCATAGAGAGCTGTACATGCCATATAGTGGTTGCACAATGATTCAACGCTTTTTCTCTATACTGTAACCAGATGGTGCTAATTTTCTAATATTTTAAAATATTTTTTTTTCTGAAGGCCTAGACTCTATATTAAACAAAAATACTGCATTAATATATATATTTTTAAATAATATACATATGGAAATATATATATATTATTTCTATTGAAAAAATAGACCATAAATATTGCATAAATATTAATAAATTCAATCAAATTGTCTCAAAATACTAAATTAAAAAGAATAAATATTCTAGAACAAAAATAAATTGCATTGGTTTTACTGGGATGGAAGAAGTTTCATTTTCAGGCCTCTCGGTAACTGACTGGCCCAGGACGTGACTCATAAATGAAGACCATCAGAGGGTTAATACTTTTTCACAGTGTCCACTGTGCCTGAAAGGGTTATTAGACCATGGTAATGATTTTTTTCTGTAAACATAATCTCTACATTCTCCTCATAGGCCAAAATGAGGCAGGAGTGTCTGTCCATGATGACAGAATCTATGTGGTTGGTGGATATTCCATCTGGACAAATGAACCCCTTGCTTGCATTCAGGTGAGTTGACTTGAATGGTGCTTATGTTTGAATGACATGTTGAATAATTAATGTTGAAATCCTATCATTTGTCTATTTGTCAGGTTCTAGATGTGAGCACCAAGGGTAAAGAGGAGGTTTTTTATGGGCCAACGCTCCCATTCGCCTCGAATGGAGTGGCGACATGTTTCTTGCCTGCACCGTACTTTACCTGCCCCAACCTGCAGACCCTACAAGTGCCACATCACAGGATAGGAGCTCTCTAACATAGGATATTACCACTAACACACTGAACCAGTGGAATCATTTAAGAGCCTATTCTACTCCCACAAATTGTGACGGGTGGAATGGAGTGGAGTCATCGTAGATCACACATTGATCATGTTGAGCCCGTATGAAGTGTTCTGATGGATGTGGAAACATTCAAAAAGAAGTTCAAGAGTTTTTTTTATTATCAAGCTTGACTGACGTCATGCATTTCTGAACTGGATATGCTCCATGCTAATCCAGTTTAACAAGCAGAGTGTAAATCTGGATGAACAATTCAGAGACACTTTATGGCCCAGTCCAAAATGGTACACTTGTAGACTGTAGGTTGTCCAATTTGTCATTTTAACAGTCTTTTACTCAACAATCCATGCAGAATTACAACAAGGGAAAAAGCAAGGGCGGCATTTGGAAAGAAGTGTAAGAGTGAAGTGTAGGAGGCCTGTTTTCATAGATTCTAGAATTCAATCCACTCTCCACTCTGACCTTGATGTTCTGGGACTCTATTGGCATTTTCCCACTGCTGGTACGGCTCGGTACGGCTCAGTATGGTTCGGCTCGGTGCGGCACGGTTCGGCTCACTTCACTTTTCCACTCCGTGGTACGACTTGGCTCGACACGGCATGGCTCAGTTCACTTTAGCTCGGTTGCTTTTCCACTGCAGTTAGTACCGCTTTAATGTGGGTGGGATTATAGACTGATCGATAACAGCGGTGGCTGTTATCTGGCTATTTAAATCTAGCGGGTTTGGTTTCTCGTGTCGATGTCTATTGGTCGCAAATACAATGACGCTGGTACTGACGATTCTGTCTGACCAATCAGTGATCTGCAGTGTTTCACGTCACATTTAGTACCGGTACGGTATGCTTGGAACCTCAACAGACCAGTTACCATTTAAAGCGAGCCGTACCGTACCGTACCATGCAGTGGAAAAGCGGCACAAGTGAGCCGTACCGAGCTGAGCCGTACCGTACCAGTGCAGTGGAAAAGCGCCATATAATATTGAAATCAGCCAAACGTCTGTTTCCGTTCCATGTCATTTCTCAGCCTGTGACAAACTGTACTTTCTATCAAAACTCAGGATGAAGAAGACCGTATTGTTTACTGAATGTGTATGACCACAGCTGACGGCAAATACACACACAGCATCTTCACAATCTGCGTCAGCAGTGGCATCTTGACTGTTTTCCATCCTACCACCAAAAACTGCCCATTCCATAAGAAACATGTAAGGGCACACTTTTTTTACATAATGTATCTAATAAATTTATGCAGTTGTGCAATAATGATTAAACTAGTGATTTGTTTAATCTTTGATTCGACTGGTGTAAAGGGAAACGGGTGTACAGGTTTTATAGGGTATTTTTAAGTCTGTCTAGCATTGTTTTGGATCTAATCTAATGCATTTTGAGATGTAATTGCAGTCTTTGTAGATTTTAAAAAGGATTTTAGATTTTATTTCAATCCTGCAAACTCAAAGAGGTCTCACAAAGATGTCTGCTTTAGGGCTTTCAAATCAACCACCCTTTGGTGTTAACTCATGACTTTTATTGTGAGATTCAAGATGTGTCCTATATGAACCCATTTGTCTCGGTTAAACTGCCTAAAGTTGACAACACTCAGACTAACCAGCATAAGAGAAAGAACCTCAACGGGCATTGGCCTGGAGTTAGATGGCCAAGAGCTTATGAGAGAACTGCATAGGACATGGTAAACACAGATCTATGCTTTGCATTGGAAAGATTAACTGGTACAGTTGAAAGAAGCTGGAAAAATTTGGGGACATCATTTACGCACATGGAAGTGAGAGGTTTGGTGTGGAAAAAAGGAAGGAACTAAAAACTAAAAAATATAGTCTAGACGGCAGCAGAAAATTGAAGGCTTAGAGAAAGGAGACAGCTGAGGAAGCAATGGAAAAAAGCAGAACAAAGTCAGAAGGAGGGACTCAATCTCTTAAAAAGGGCCATAAAAGATAAGCTAGCAACATTACGCAGAGCTGGGCGCCACGGAAGCGCTACAAAAAAGAAGGAACGTGCAGAGGGCTAATTTCTATAAAGACCATTTCAAATTCGTAAAGAAGTTATTCGCCAGTGAGAAGAATGCCATTTTAAAAGCATCTAGGGTTGAGCTAGAGATATATTCAGAGGAAATGCATACAGATGCAAAAAGGCATGAGCCTATGTCAATTCCATCAGACATACCACCTATCAATCCACCAGAATACCAAATCGACGTCTGTGCACCTAAGTAGAAAGAGGTAGAGCAGGCTGTGAGAAAGGCAAGAGCTTCATCATCTCAAGATCTACGAATTCTGTGGAAATTGATAAAATTGGCATGGAAAAAACAAGTTGTACCTTGAGCAGGTGGAGTATTTATACCTAAATAAAAAATGATACAAGCATCAGTCAGTTTCGTCCTATTTCACTATTAAACGTTGAAGACCAGATTTTCTTTAGCATTATTGCCCAGAGATTGTCCACCTACCTATTACAGAATGGCTTCATTGACACTTCAGTTAAAAAAGCAGGCATTTCTAGGGTTCTTATGATGCTTAGAACACATTAATGTTATCTGGCAACGAATTAAGTCCGCTAAAAAGGATAGGAAGGAGCTCTATGTGACGTTCCTGGATTTGGCTAATGCATATGGTTCAACGTCACATGAGCTTTTTTGGGCATTTGATTTTTTCCAGAGTTCCAATGTCAATAACAAACTTAGTGAAAGCCTATTTTGGAAGACTTGCAATGAATGGAATTTAAGCCCTCTAAATCAAGGAGTATTTCGATAGTTAAAGTAAAGTTAGTAGATAAAACATTCTTCATTAATGGTGAGGCAATACCAACAGTTTCTGAGAAGCCAGTGAAGAGTCTTGGGAGATGGTACAATGGGGATCTAAAGGACACAGTTCGAGTGGGAGAAGTTAGACTACAAGCAGTGGAATGGTTGAAGAGCATAACTAGCTGTGCTCTACCAGGGGCGGTGTTTGCGTATGGCAGAGTATGGCCATTGCATACCCTAGCAGTCAGAGTTCAGATGAAACATCAGCTGATGATGATGCTCATTAAAGATTTTAGAAGGGTTTTTAAACCCCCTAAATTTCCACCCAGGCCCCCCAAAAATGTGTGTTTCGTGATCGCTCAGTCAGTCGTCGACCTTTAAAAGTCATATCCCAGATAGCACAAGGCAGTTTGATGTGCTATTTACATCTGGAAGACGTATTTTCAAGAGTGTTTGCTCATCTGCAAGACCTTCTAGGACATTTCCTGCAGATGTCAAATAGACGTTTAGAAGATGTCTCTAAGATGTAATTATTTAGAATGCATGTTAAACTGACATCTTATTAACGTCTATTTGACATCTGACAGGAAACATCCTATAGGCGTCTTGCAGATGAGCAAACACTCTTAAAAATACATTTTCCAGATGTAAATAGGACATCAAAATACCCTTGTGCTATCTGGGATGAAACCAGCTCCTCTGCAGCATCAGCGTCAGAACAAAAGCAGATAAAAACGTGCATGCATTTATTAATAGACTGTGTAGGCCTATAGTATATACATCTGTGTAGTTCTTTATTTGTCATAAATGCAGTTTACATAAAATGCTGCTGGAGTAATTAAACACCTTTTCCCTTTGTAAAATCTGGGCATATTTATTGAAATTCCTTTCATATAAACCAGTCCGACATGAGATGAGACTTTTGTGACTTTTCATATTGCTATACTTCATACTTCAGTGCAATTAAGTTGCTAGATCTGACTTCTCTGATTGGATATGGATCAGGAAAAAACAACGTATTTTCATTATTATTTTAACAATGTCGATAACACAATAGTACATTTTAAACTAACACATAAATGTATTGTACATGTATAGAGTATTGCAAAATTATTATTATTTTTATTTTTTATTTTGTGGGTGTGCACCGCGCAGCTATTGCATCAGCTTTCACAGGTCTTTTTGATTAGCCTGTCATTACGGAGTAAACATGAAAAGAAACAGGCCAATTCAAGTACATCCTTGGATGCTTCTTTATTTGAAGAAATTAAATAAATAAATAAATAAATAAAACAAAAACAAAAACAACAAAAAAAGACAGTGAATCTGGGCCTTCAGTTTCTAATCCAAATCCTACATCAGGAGATGCCACCAGCCAGCATAGCTGTGAGTTAATAAACTATTTCAAATAGTGCTGACCCTACCAACCGACGACAGCTTCGAACGAACGCTTTTTTTCTGTCCTTAAACAAGGAAAAGCGTATCTGAGGACAACAATGGGGGATGAAAGACTAAAGCCACTCATGTCTGTGGAGAAAGAGTTGGTGAAATCTTTTGGCCTGGATGAACTTGTCACCGACTTCGCACTGCTCCGACCTCGCCGCTAACGTTACCCACTTATGCGATAAAAACTGCACTGCAAGCAAGGTAACACATGTGTTTTTTTATATTTAATGCTGTTCACTGTGAGTTTTAATTAATTGAGTTTGTAACAAGTGGAAATAAGTTGTGGTTCCGGCACATACGCCTCGAATGCCCCATGTATCTCTTGACTGTTTTGTGCACCTCATGTTTGTTTGATAACGATGTGGACAGAGCGTGGTACAGATGGTTGTCACGAATTTTGGTGAATAAAACTTCAGTTGTTGTGATGCCAATCACCTCTGTGATTCTGTCTGGCCTAATGAGCTGTGAGCTATCCCTATTTTCTTCCCTGACACAACGCGTTACAAACAGTGCATTTTGTTAATGTGCGCTATGTCGTTGTAACGTTATGCCAGAGGGAATGCCTTACTCTAGGTTTTTGTGAAACGCCACCACTGTGCTCTACCTGGCAAACTAACTTTTGGTGCTTTAATTTTGGTCTACTGCCGAGGTTTCTGTGGCCACTGACTGTGTACAGTGGATAAGCTGGAAGCATTAATGAGTTCATACATCAGGAAATTGTTGGGAGTTCCACGCTACCTCGAGCAGAGTGGGACTTTATAGTAAAGGAATATTGCAGCTGGCTGCCAGTCTCTGCTTTAACTGAGGAGTTTAAGTGTGCCAGACTGGAAATGACCTTAGAGTCATGCGACAAATGTGTAAAGGGGAGCCCCTGTGTTAAAAACTGGTAGAAGGTGGTCAGCAAAGAAATCTGTGGTAGAGGCAAAGGCTGCCCTTCAAATTGGGGATATCGTGGGGACAGGTTACAGCATGGAAGAGGGGGTTTTGGGCTCAAGTTTCAGCTCCTCCTAAATAGCACAAGGCAGGCCCAGCTCAAAGGAGGAAGCTGGTAGTCAACGAGGTGCGAAGGAGGAGGATGATGTGTTTAAAGGCCATTTCTCAGGCCAAGAAGGGAGAGTGGATGAGATGGGAGAGTGTGAAATAACGCCAAGACCTTTGGTCAATGGAAGAGAGTAGGATCGAGTTTCCTTATTAGGTCAACATATGATGTCCTCCTATCACCGCAGAACCTAATCCTCTGAGTCAGGAGAGGATCCCTCTTGTACTTTGTGTTCATCACCTGCCACATTAAGGCACATTTTGACAGGATGTAAGGTGGCTCTTAGCCAAGGTTTGGTTTACTTTTGATTGACTGATTACTTTATTTATTTTTTACATTTTTAAATTGTTTTCACTGAGGCCTGCTCAGTGGACACCAACACTACCTATCATTTCATAATTTTACTGCCTGTGTTAAGAATTATTTTTTCCCCTTTTTTAAAAATAGCTGGCATCCTAAATCTGCATCCTGTGGGTGATATATCAAAATTATCTGTCTGATATAATTTTCAAGGCATCTATTTTGATAAATTTGTTCAAGACTTCCTAATTAAGTTTACTCGCAGTTCTCATAACCTTTCTAAGCAAACTCTTTTGTTCAGCTGTGACATTTCCAAACCGGCAGGTGATACAAGATGCAAAAACACTCTCAATAAAAGAATCATAAAACACTCTAAGGATTGAAATGCTTAGATTAAATGATAGCATCTCCCTAAGGAAGTATAGTCTTTGCTGTCCTTTTTGGTTCACAGCTTCTGTCCATTTATCCCACCTCAGTTTGTGATCAAAGACATTTATACTCCTTAATACTCTATATTGGTTCACCTTTAATAGTGGTCACACTCTCTGAAGACTCCTTCCTAAAAATCAATACTCATCTCCTTTGTTTTTGAAATATTTAACTTAACGTTTACGTCACACCAAGAAATAAATTCATTTAAAACCGGTCCATGACTGTCCTTATCCCTCTGAAGGAGACTAATGCAGTATCATCTGCAAATTTCATTAAATATCTCCTTGGATGAGCTCGTATACAGGTATATGTGTACAATATAAACAGTCGGAGTTAGAGGACACAGCCTTGTGAGAATCCAACATTTATTCATTTGTTTCTCAGATAGTGATCCTCCCTCTCTCACATTACCATATGGAAAGAAGCGTAAATGGATGGAGAAGCATAGTTTACTGTAAAGCTACGTCTTAGTTTTGCTTATCTTGGCGAAAGCCTAGTACAAATCAGCATGAAGTGAGAACATCTACTCTCGTGTAATGGAAATCATAATATAAATTTTGCTCATCTGGACTGGGCTTGCTTATTTTTATTTATTTTTTACTTTTATTGTTACATTTTTTTATTGTAAGATATTTCCATGTACATTTTAAAGTATGGCTTTACTTTTATGGTTAAAAAGGAATCTGATTTGTAATGCGTGACCCCAACACTGATTACTAGGTAAGGATGTTTGATATATTTATATCAAACATATATATCCTCTGACTAATTTTTTTTAAATCTATTTTTGTAATATATAAAGTTTTTCTCTTAAAAAAAATTTCTATGACTAGAAATTGCATCCTTTTTTCCATGACTTTACAGGCCTGATATAGAGGGAATGCATTGACGTCACTTTCCCTGCCGGAACAACCCCCCTTAGCCTGACTGAGTGGCAAAACATCTGCTGCGTGACTGGATTTAATCAGGGAAAATGCGACTAAAACAAACAATTTTATCAATTTAAACTAAATGTTAGACATAATATAGTAGGGGTGTAACGATACCCTTATGTCACGATTCAATACATGTCACGAAACTGAACTCACGATACAATATTATTGCGATACTCCAAGACATATGGTAAAAGGTTGACAAAAAAATTTACTGTTGATTAAAATGCAAACTCTGATACTACATTGTGGGTTTAAATGAATAGGCTGGGACTCTGTGCTTGTAACCCAAGGATAATGGTGACACCAGACTAAAAATATTCATGATTCGGACGCTGAAATTACTGAGTTATTGTAGATGAATATGCTTGCACACTTCCACTGACTAGATATATCTAATATAATGTCTGCCACTTTTTACTGGTAACATCAGACATTTGGCATTGTCAGAAACTACAAATATTCCCACATTGCGTTATTATACACTATAATCAAGATTATATAGTAGTTCAATGTAGTACTGACTCTAAAACTCTGAAAACCTGAATTTTTTTCTCACACAGTAATTTTTTATTTTGGGGGGACTATTCACGATACATATTCTCACTATCCACGATACGTATTGTTGCATTTTTGTATTGCGATATATTGTGGCACGATATATTGTTACACCCCTATAGTGTTTCTTACAACTTACTAAAGATCCAGTGATCCATGGATATTGACGTGCAGCCAGGAATCCTGTTGCCTGACATTTATGTTTGCCTGATTTCGACGCCGGGGAAATAAAAGCAATATAGACGGTAAACATAAAGCAAATTTGCCTGTGAACGTGTTCGCTTTATATAAATACGATGTAGGTCTAAATCTGGGTGATCACTTATATCAGTGTTATACATAGCCTACATATCATCATATACGTTCAGCCCTGAAAACTTTATAGTTTTTTTTGGTGAGTATTTATTAAGAAACATCCAATAATGCAGAATATGCAATGATAAATATTTAATTGATGAGTTGTTAATATATAACAATACAAAATATATGGGTATGGTTTTACAGCTAAATTCAGCATATTGACACAAATGATAACTGCAAATCCAGTTATTTCCAGTTGTTTCTGTGAATTGAGCGATACGATTTGCTCCTCTTTCTATAGCAGTCTGTAAAAATATACCTCCGATTTTTTTATCAAATCTAGTTGTACAGTCAATCGCAAAGCTCTTCCCAATTTATATGTGTTGTGTTTGTTTTTTGCGGCATTTCACGCTGAAACATGCAAGTCTTTTTGCCACTCACTATGAGTAACTGCAGGCACGTGACCGGACGGCTGACGTCACGCACATTCCCTCTATACTTTCAGAAAATATGGTTGGGGAGAAAAATTTTTGGATCTCTTATTTTGTTCAATATCAAAAAGTAATGAATAATAATCTGATTTTATAGGTACGTAGCAAGGCAGCTCTCTACATTTTGGAGCAGTGCTAATTTGTCACCATACAATAACAATTATTCTATTTTGGTCATCTTAGGTGGTGGAACTTATAACTGTTACAAAATAGTTACTCTGATTAGTTCAGAGAATGAAAGAGCGATACACAGATACACAGCGACTGAAGTGAGAGAGAAACACTGCTCATTTGATGGTTCTGCTCTAATGAAGTGTGATGCCTGTGCCATACTGCGGGGCAAGGTGCGAGTGCGCCGGCTGCAAGAGAGGACCGGGAACTGAGATGGAAATGGAAGGAATTATTGGGATGGAGAAGAGGGGAGGAAAAATAAGGGTAGAGAGTGGAGAGGCTCAAGGCAATTTGAGCCCAGAATTGCATGGAGATTGCCACCATGAATAGGTAAAGGAAAGTTTTTTTGTCGAGGTGATTGAGGGAGCCATAGGTGTTATGTTTGTGGTTCATGACTGATTTTGATTTCTAGTCTGTTCAGTTGTCAGAAAAGTGGACTGTCCAAAAGTGCTGTTTGATAACGGTAGACCATATGACATCTCGCTGTAATCCCCACTGGCAGAAACAGGTCTGGGTAAACATTTTCCGATTAATCCCAAGCTTTATTTGAGTAAGCTATCTCAATGTTGATTCATAAAAATGATTTCAACAATCACATTTGCTTGTGATATTGCTCAACTATGTTTTTAAATATGAAAACGAACTCATACTGGGGGCATTTTTTGCACCCAAATCTTATATTTTGGCAGCATTTTGCACCAATGGAGTAAACAACCATTGATTTTTGACCAGCTATTCACAAACCAGCACCCTAATCAAAGCACTGTATTACTATGACAGATGTCTGATAGCAAAGCACAACACAAGGGTATTCAAACAAAGTTTATTCACAATATGCACACATGAGTCCACTATCAAGTCTACATCATGTACAGTTTACATTAGAGGTTTGATTAGAGAGTTGATGCATGCACTGATGTCAGTCTTCTTCTAAACTAATCATCTCAGCCTGTCCACTGTCTCCAAGCAGGGCCAACAACCTCCTATAGCCATTCCTAAAACAGTAAGAGATTTTTTTAAGTAGGAAAAAAGCAAATGGCAATGGATATCACTGGTTTTAGCATTAGGTTTCTTCTTAGTTCTCAGCTGACATGTAGGTTACGTTTGCCATACCTGAGTGAGGTATTCTTTCCTAGACCTCTCTTGCACTCTGTCTTTCTAAGGCTCAATGACAGAAAGGGTATAAGAGCCGTCACTGTGGAGGGGTGAAGGATGGCTAAAACTTCTAAAACATTATACACCTGCTGGTCGTATACACCTTCATTCTCTTCCATGAAAGCCCTGGGAAAGAAAAAAGAAAAGAAGAGTTAAGTCAGAGTGAGAGAACAGTCTCTAAAGCAGCATTGAGTAGTGTGGCTACCTTACCGTAGAATAGTAGTGATGTGTTCACATGGTTGCTCTCCTACAGCGGCGGTGCACCTCTCAACAATAAGCTGCGTGATCTCTGTGCTCAGCCGCTTTACTGAAAGAAACAACAGGGATCTGATTAAATGAAAACAATGAAATAAATTCCATTTTCATTTTAAGCAGCAGTTAGGTGGTCTTTTTCAAAGATTATCTCTCTAATTAATGAGTTACAATGTTTAAGCGATGTCTCACTGCTTGCTGTTTTATTAAAGTTGTGGTAAAATAAGGTTTGAGCAATTTTTGTGCTCGCTCTAGCCATTATGAGTGTCTGTTATGACGCTCTGCGCAATATTCCTCTTATGCACGTTCACTAGTTTCAGTTGCAACACTCCTCATGTACCTAAATGGTATTAAATAGAGCCCGACCGATAAAGGATTTTGAAGGCCGATACCGATACAAATATTTTTGGGTTTTAAAATCCGATATTCCGATATATCGGCTGGTATTTTTTATTTTTTTAGAAATGTGCAACAAAACATTAACAGATTTCCCTAACATTAGTTATTTGTAGTTATTTATGAGTTTTAACTAAAAATATTATGATCATGCATTTTAAAAAGAAACTGTGTTTCTTTTATTGTCACAACAGAACAGACTGATGAGAGTTGCATTAGCTAGCTTTGTGGTTAGCTAGTCTATGATGAGCCATAATTTAGCAATGGATAACGTCATACTGCAATTTGTACATTGTACATTTTTATATAACAGACCAAGGAGAGATGATACGTCTCATTGCTATAACTGTCACATGCTATTAAAGAAATACTTCAGTCACATTGTCAAAAGTTAAAAGGACAGTCAGTCAACTACAATGTAACAACGTAAACGTAACTATTACTAGCTAATTCCGCTTCACTCTTCGGCTTATTTAACAGCAGCAAAACTGGACATGATAGTCACAAATTTTGTCATGCTTATTTGAGTTAAGAGAACTGATGAGGATGATCTTTTAATTGCTATTCAACCAAAGTATTTATCGTGACCAACTCAACGAGTGTTGCCAACAGGGATGATGTAGAGTGCCCTCTGGTGGACAAACTATACAACTCCAACACTCATGACATGGTTCAAGCGTGTTTCGTCCGTTTTTTATTTTATTTTTGAAATATTAATTTATCGGCCATTATAACTGCCGATACCGATAGTTTGGAAAATGTCTAATATCGGCCGATAATATCGGCCTGCCAGATATATCGGTCTGGCTCTAGTATTAAATAACGATAACAGATTAACAATATATTTTTCCAATTACTTTCAGAGCAATTTTTTAAGCTGAGCAAAAAAATTAACAGACAATGACTAAAAACAAAATGGTGTAGTTATGTTGACAGAACAGGAATCCAGCACATGCGAATAAACTATAGCCCCTTTCAAACAGCGCATTGATCCCGGGAAATTGCCAGAACGTCTTCTGTGTGAACGCAAACACGACCCTGGATTGATACCGACATCGATGCCTGGTTGGGGAGCTAGTAACATTACCGGAATCAGTTCCGGAACGCACGCTGTGTGAACAAAAGCCAGGACCAATGCCGTAAGGGGTGTGTCATAGAGATGACGCTCGTGCCATTGTGCTGACTCTGTTGCTCTTAGAAGAAAGTTTGTGTTCATCAACAAAGAAAGGACGAACAAATGTCTGCAAACTGGAACGGAGCAGAGACCAGGAGCTCCTCACTATCCACGCTAAAAGTGAGATCGTTCACCAGCTTTGTGGAACAGGATGCACGTGTACATGTTTTTGACGTGTACGTTACACGTCTCATTCTGAACGTCATGTGTCTTTCCGGGATCTTTACGGGTTGTGTGTGAACGCACTCACAGATCCCAGCAAATCACTGGCAGTGTGAATGAACCGAAATCAAACAATCCCGGGACAAATGCCGGGTCACATTATCCGTGTATTTTCCGGAATCTCTGTGTGAAGGGGCTTATGGTTAAGGTGTCAACAGGCCTTTATATGTTTTTTCCTGCCAACCTTGTGGCTCATTGACCAGCATCAGTGAGCGTAGCACCAAAGGAAGGGGTATCGTGAGTAAGGAAGGATCTCGGTCACTGTTCCTTTTCAGGAGCTCCAACAGGAAAGAGAGAACAGCAGCGAGTCGAGGGGAGGAGCGACACCTTTTAAACTGGAGGAAGTTTTCTCTGCAGAGACAGACAGAACATTTTTATTCATTCTAACAGTTATTCCTGAAATGTTGGACTTCTTCTTTATACTCAACTATGTGAGAAGCTACATAGGATTTACTTGTTGTTTCATTAGGTATATGAAATCAACAGAGGAAAGATTTTTACTTCAGCACTTGCAGAATGCTCCTTCTGAGTCTTTCCCCTGCTGGGTGGCTGTTGATTCGCAGGCTGCCAGCAGGACAGAGTGATTGACCACCGCTCCAGTAGAGGGCGTGGCTGGGAGGAAGCGGCTCAGGTACTGGGATAGGACACTGTGCAGCTGCTGCTTTAGGTACGCCCCCTGAGAATGGGACACACTCACTGCCATGGACAAACCCTGAAGATGCAGATCAAATCTTAGTTATTCAAAGTTAGGGAATTCACCCTTTTTTCTACAATTCTGAAATCAACAATGACCTTTGGATATAGAGAGAGTTTCAGCAGTCTAAACACAGAGTACATATTGGATTTGCACAGTATGTGAAGGAGGTGCGTTAACCTGCAGGAACAGAGGCAGACTGTCTTTGAGGGCCGACAGCATTTGGGTGTGCATGCCACTGTCCTGCTGGAGGAGAGCGTGGGGCAGTAAGAGCACATCTACAATGCGAAAGAGCAATTGCTGGGCTTTGGAGGTGGCCAACAGCTGACTCCAGTGCTTAACCAAGCAGCCTGAAAAATGCACAAAACCATCATAGACTTAAAGTAAACAAAGTTGAAGTGCTGTTCGTAACCCATTTTACTTCAGTAATAAGATTTAACATTTAACAAGAAGAGATCCACTGTGTAAAAGGGCACAGACCTACGGTCCAGTACGCCAGCTGTAGACCCTCTCGGCTCTTGTTCAGCAGATAAGGCTTGATGTATTTGAGGATGTCTCCCACATACTCCAGTGCTCGAGACACCATTTGAGAACGCTCAGAGAGGATCTGGAGCTCAGCAGTATGATCGACCTACAGCCTAGTAAAGCACAAATGCACAGTGTTGGCAATCCAGTATGGCTTATATATTAGAGCATCTGGTTTGAGTCTTTGTACCTTGATGAACACAGCCATTGCAGGTTTGGGATCTTTGATAGCACCAGGATGTAGGCCTGCTCTCTGCAGCACAGACTCCACTTCTGGAAGTCGTAGGACCTGTCTAGTTAACTCTGCCAGCTGTTCATCCAGACTTCTGCCTGTACACACGATACCACAGATGCTCGCTCTGACACCCAAATCACATTAAGAATACCAGTTCGCTACCATTTGTGAGTGACTTGTGGATGAAGGGTTAATTCACACAAAAATTTAATTTTCGTCATATTTATTACTCGTATATATTTATATTCTCTGAACCGGTATTGCGTTGTATGTTTTTTTGGGTCAGTTTGTGTCCCAGTATATTGTGACTAACTTTCAGGCCCAAGATTGTCAACAAAAAGTATCTACGACTCACTGATCGTTTTACAAGTGTACCAAACATCCTGGTTTTTAAGGGAGTCTCAAATTGCTCTTGTGTGCCATACAGTCTAGTAGGAATTCTATTTTTTACATCAGGATAACCGCTACCAGACTGATGAAAATACTGTAAGTACACACCACAATGGTTAACTCTTATTACTATGAATTGGAAAAAGTCATCGTATCATTTCGCAGCTGCTGTTAGATGCTCTGGTTCCCATAGAAACAGTGTCATGCGCATTGGCTGGATCTGAAATATATGCTGGTTATTCACTATGTAGGTGTAAAAAAGATTTATGTGAACACTCATGTCAGGTTTTGTTGCTGAATTAAAACATGCTATTTAAATGTGATGAGATAGGAATTGGTCTCGCATGCTCAAAATACTTGCTTCTAGGTATTGCAAAAATGTCAGCTGACTTTCCTTGAAATGTTAAGGAAACTTTGATTGAAGTGTTAGTGTAGGATAGCCACAATTTTACATCGAAACATGTATAATTTATTATACATGGTTTTATCACAACCAAAACCAGAAATTCATAAAGGTTTAGAAATGACATGACATTGAGTAAAATATGACAATTTTCTATTCACACATGCCATAGCATGCCTGGAATGACTTAATAAGATCTTTGTACCTGCTCTTGTATCTGGGGCATCTTGGCTTTTATGGAGGTACTGTTGTAGAACACAGCAGATCCAAGGAACGCACAGCAGTAAAGCCTGGGCCGAACCTGAGCCTGGCCCAGAGCTGACCCAACTGACCATCTCTCTGTGAGAGAGAAGATGATTTGAGCTCACTCTCACAGTTGACCCAGTCTAACTACATACAGGAAGAAAGAGTAAATGGAGAAAAGACACTCACCCATTCTGCAGCAGATGATTTAGATAGTGGGTTACCAGCAGGGGATGAAGCATCTCATCCCAGCCAAAGCTCTGCATAATGGACTGGATGAGATGGGGTTGTAGGTTTTGAGGGCAGAGCCAGGCATGTCTAATCCCAAAAGTGTGAAACCTAATAACATAAAATACTATTAGCTTTTACACGGTCATTCCCACATTTCTACCCCTAAAAAAGAACTGTACTTTCTCGAACCAAGAAAGCCCCCCCCCCAAAAAAAAAAACCCATCACACCGATGAGTTGTTGTGATGTGTGCATCAGAACAGCTGCACATGCATTCAATTCCCTTCTATTCAGCTCTTTTAGAGCATAACCCACAGAGAAAAGCCAGCCATGCAAAGAGAGCCCCTGAGAGAACAAGAGTTCATTTTCTCTGTTTCCCTGACCTGCTGCGGCGTTCGCGAGCTGTGGCGGGGGGTCTGGGAAAGCCTCATGCTGCACAAGAATGGGAAGAAATGGGACCAGAGTGCAGCTGCCACCGCTTGGTGGCGCTCTTTAGCCACGCTGGGAGTAGAGCCCGACCGGGAGAGTCTGTACGGAGTGAGACGGCTGGCCACCAGTGCTGGTGAACTCTCCTAAAAAGAGAAACACATTAATGCCAAGCACACACTTCAAGACATGCAGTTTGTTAGCTGTAGTGTCGGTGAGCCCTTTGTGCAACTCTTTCCTCCAGAAACTACAAAATGGGGAAGAAAAAAATTAGATATTGAAAACATTGAATAATGATTCATAATGAATTGATAAATTAAATTGATTGGCTATATATATTATAAACATTCCAAATGCCTGTGGTTGGTCAGGATTTTTTATCTTTCTGAAAGCTTATCAAGGCTGCATTTATTTTATATTATTAAATATATTAGTTTATATGAATGGTTATATATTTTAAAATTTAATGTATTCCTCTTGTGGAAAAGCTGAATTTGCAGTGTGGGTGCGTGTATGTTCACTACCCACTACTCTTAATGTGTGTGCACTAACTATGAAGGGTTAAATGGGCAAAGGACAAATTCCAAGTATGGATCATCATACTTGGCCTTCACATGTGACTTTTACCTTTTTTATTTATTATATAATAATTTAAAATACTATTACACATTATACACATATATTATATAAAAATATATATTAGTCAGAATACTACTTTGCCATTTGAATGGCTAATATGCTTTTGGAGTTCTTGACCTCCTTGGTTTCAAACACCAAACTTCTTGTGAATTTTTGAAGTTCATGTCATGTCAACAAACAACAGGGAATAAGGTTTGCAACATATTTTAAGTTACAAAGAAGAAGAGGAGCTTAAAAATAAAAAGAAATGAGATATGAGATAACAGTTGAGCAGATCCGAGTAGCAGTTTGATGTTTTGTCTTATTGCCATTCCCATTTCCCCCATAATCAGGACAACTGGTCGGACAGATTTGAATCAAGTTTGAAATTTATAGTAGTGTCATTCACTATTTTTGCAGACTAAAGACAAGCATTAAGAGCTTGAAAATAATTGCCCCTCGCTTCTTAAAATCAGTCAACCTCACAAAAATCCTTCTGTTATATTCCCCCATCTCATCTTTCCAGATTCATCCTTATTGCAGCCTTCTTACATTTGACTGCTACCTTTCTCACTGTCTATATTATCTCCATCCCCCTCTGCCCTCTCTTTCTCTGCAAATTCTCCTCATCTCTCTGGACAGAGGGATTAGACGGTGTGCGCTGGTGTGGGGCAAGTGGTTCCTCCGTGTCCTGGCGGTAGCTGTGAGGTTGGGTCTGAATGGGAGGCTGAGAGCATGAGTCTGGCTCTGCAGCGGCTGGCATTAGCTCAGATAAGCAGCTGAAGGGGCTGTAATCTCATTTAGACTGGAGATGATCCTCCTGTCCTGTCATTCTCAGCGATGAAAGTGAGAGTGCCAGGAAAGGGCCGGGGTGAGCGTCACGTGTGCGCGCACATGCACACACCTTTGCGCCTTCCAGCAAGGTTGCATCTAATCCACGGAGAGCTGAAACAATCGATTAGAGAGTGAATTCATTAGCTTCGTTAACGCGGCGGAATGGGCCTTTCACACCCATCAACCCTCATTGTACAAGACATCGTCAGAGACCCCACTTAATCCCCTCACCGAGGCGTCTTACACGCACACACCCCATACCATCTGAACACTCGTTTAATCTCTCCCTGGACTGCAGCACAGATTTTGAACACACACCTCTGGAACATACACACAGACTTACACGATCATGCCGGGCACCCTCGTGTTAACTGACACACGGAATCACACACTCAGATAAGCATCATGAGCACGCCATCTGACACAGCGCGTAAGCTCTGATATCTCGGTATCGCTCAACACACACCCCATGTTGATGGAGGACCACGTCCTTCACTGTGACATTAAGCAAAAGCACTTATCTGACCATGCATATGTTATAATATCGGCTAATATGCCTTTCAAAATAGTAAGTAGGTATACTAGAGAGGGGTGGGGATGGACCCCATGAAATTAGAGTTTTGTGGCTTTTAATCTATGTCTAGAAGCTTTGAGGCTAATCTATATGCTAGTGTGCTACCTAAAACAGATGAAAACATTTAGCTTTCCATTTCAACAGTAAATACACCAACACAAGCTCTCCCTGTAGTCAATCATTTTCTCCCTTAAAACTCTCTTTGATCACCAAAATGACATTTAAATATATATTTTTTTAAATATAACCAACTTTACCTAGGCTTTACCTTAGGCCTAACCTTACACTCTTGCATCATTTAATATACACACTGACACAGACTCATGAACATTCAAATTAGCCCTGCCTCCACTCACTCCAGCTCAGAGATCCACTCGCTCAATTTACTGAGGTAAACGCTGTACAATGGTATCGCTCTTTACAGCGTCAGACATACCGTTAATTAAAATGATTAGCCGTTTGCTTGATAACCTTATCAACCAACTAATAATGTGTTGCTAATGTTACATAATCCATGTTCCTATTCGTTCACCATCTCAGAGTCAGACAGCGGCCTTCTAACAATCAGTATCCTTAGAGATGCTTTGAACAACTCAGAACGTCAGTGAAGAAAGGCATACATTTCGTCATAACATCGTAATATACACCATACACACTATCCTGCTAAATCTACCCGATTTTCGTATCAACAGAAAAATTTACCAGGATAACCTGGCTTCTTCAGAGCGGTCATAGTTAATGATACGCTACAGCCCACTGGCATGTACGTGATTGGTTACAAGGTAGTTTGTGATGTTAGAAACACCGGCACTCTCAAACCTCGTTTAGATCACTGTGGTTTTAAAGAGAAAATACTCAACATTGGTGTGACTTTATTAATTTGCACATGGTTTTCCATATTAAAAACAGCACAGACATTAAAAACTTGATTTTCACAACAAAGGGACTTTAAACGGTACTTTCTTAGGCAAGTACTGACGTACTTTAAAATAAAGCGCAACCGAAATTTTACAGAGTTTAGAGAACATTTCTTATTTTTATCACTTGAAAACAGTTCTGCCATTAATATTTGTACGCATTTTTTCAGGATTCTTTGAATAGAAAGAACATTTCTTTGAACATTACAAATGGCTTTACTCTTTTCTATAATTTCTATTAATTTAATGCATCATTACTAATTTATTTCTTTTGAATGGAAAGAAACATACATTTTAATATATTGAATGGAAAGCTACACATATTGTGTGAAAAAAATAAAAAAGTGTGATATTTCAAAGTCAACATATATTTTAAATTAAATAATTGGTATTTCTGTTATCATTATACAAAAACCATAAGCAATTATTTAAATATGAACTTTAATATATTAATAATTACAAATATTTATTTAAAATATTAAGGATGCACCGATATGAACATTTTGGCCGATACCGATAATTCTTTATATTTGAAAGCCGATAATCAATATATTGGCCCATAAACTTAAATGCAAATTTTTATCTAATTTTGAGAGCCTAATTACAAAAACATAAGTCTCACAATTAAATCCATGTCCCAAGTGCACAATTATAATGATGTTCTCATTATAGTGTTGTATAGCCAATATGACAGATTTGGGCTGCACATGTTGTACCGAACCGTATTTTCATTTTTTGAAGAGATTTCAATCATATTTCAAGAAATTCAAAAACATAAACAGTGCTCAACAAGCTGTCTCAGCTGAAGGGAATAATACATTATTTATCGGCTCAATATTGGCCACATTTTCTTACCAGGCCGATAACATTAAAAATGAACATATCAGCCAATACCGATATGCTGGCCGATATATGTGCATCCTAAAATATATTTTCACTATTTACAACTTTCTCTGAAAACCCTTGTGCAAATGTACTACTCCAGTTCATGGCTGTGATGTAACTTAACTTTATTTTAAGGCAAGTAAAAACTGGTTTGGGTTCTTAAATGAGTTTGACAAACAGCCCCTGCTGCGTTGAACAGAAACAGAGAAAACAGAGATAATGCTCACCACCTCCTTTCTTGGCCTCAGTGTCACCACACTCTCTGTATTCCTGAGGGGAGATGGGGAGCACGGTCTGAAAGCGCAGTGGGAAGGAACCAGATTAATCGGATTGGCTAGAACTCGATTAGTCACTTGGCAAAGGCGCCACCGTGCTGCAGGGTCACCATTGCGATCTCACTGCCCACACACACAGAGGATCGTGGCAGGGAATGCAATGAGGAGAATTAAGAGCGTGACTAGAGCCTGGCCTGTGTTATCTGCGTGAATCATCCGTCAGCTACAGTCTGCCTTACATGGCCCTGTAGCCGCATGCTGGCTAATTCACGTAAGGCTTGCACATGCCACCTCCAACTTAACAGCCGTAATGAAGACAAGGATTAATTTACCAGACCACATAATAACACATTAATTGTGTCAGTGAAAACGCATTAATAAAAGCGATACAACAGTACCACAGTGAAATTAAGAGTAATTTGTAAGGACACATTAAAGAGCGCCCCATCCCTTTAGAACTGGGTCAGTGGGATCTTAGTGCCACTGCCAACGTGAGCCCGTTCGGAAAAAAGTTTTATCGCCCATTAATGTGCAAATGAGTTGACCCCCAAACTGAGACCCTGCCTCAGAATTGTGGGAATTAGCTGTATTAAAGTGATTCAGAGTTAGATTCTTTACCTTGGAGGACTGTGTGTGTGCACACTATCAAACACGGACACCTTACTTGATTCGCACCCTGGCCACCTCTGACCGTGTTAGCCGTGTAAGGCACACCGATGTCCCTGCCATGAACTCGTCCCCTCCCTTTAGCTCTGCCCACACTCGGCCGTCTCCATCCAGGACTGGACCCATGGGCTGAAACTCAACACAGCTCTCTTCCAGCACCTATACGGGCTGACCCGGGTGCCGCGGGCCCTAGAGATGCTTACAGGGGCTCTGTTCACAATGGATAAGCTTATCTCCACACTGTGTTGTAACTACTGCACAATCAAGCCATTGTCAACATACAAGGGATGCAGGGGAGAGATTTGAGCTATGCAGGGGCCAGGGTGCCATATGTATAAGCTTCTGGGATCACTGTGTGTTTGTGTGTTCGAGGAACTGCCATATTTTTACATGTGTGCACTCTCACCGTAATTGCGCCAGCACCGTCTGCAGGAAGCCCGAAGCGGCGCTGAGCTCTGACTGGCGGCAGGCGGGCAGCAGCAGTCCAAAGCCCTCGTTCAGAAGCCTCTCCTCTGACAGCGTAAGATTAGAACTCGTCTCGAACACCTCGCTCACCCCCTCTAGGTACGAGCTAAGTGGCGTCCAGAGAGCTAGCTTGCGAGAAGGCTCGGTGGTCTTCAGGTAGAACTCGCGGGCCGTTTGGCTAAAGTAGGCAGCCAACTGCTCCGCCAACGCGCCAGCATCCAGTCCCTTCTCCAAATACAGCAGCATCGAGAGCCAGCTGGCCTCTCCACTGCAGCGCACGCAGGGCCGGGGGAGTGGAGTCAGCGGGCAGCATAGCGAGTAAGTCGCACGCTCGGCTGGCGACGTCCTCCAACTCGGCACACTGCGCCAAGACCAGGAAGAGCAGCAGGAAGTGCAGCAGGCCAGTGTCAGAGAGCTCCGTCATCCGCCTCTGGTGGAACTTTGAGTAAAGTCTGTGGACACGTGAGACAGACATGGTCATGATGTGGAATAAAAACTGCTAATGCGATATTTAAAATTATCTTACAAACAAAAATGAATTGTTCAAGTTCATTTGAGGCAGATCTGAATGTTGGATTGCAGTTGATTGTAAGACAGAGGTGGGGTTTAAGCAGACAAAATTATTTGAGAAGTCTGTTGTTTTACCAGAAAATCAAGTTATGACAATTTGATTAAGCACTATTACCCCTTTTCCACCAAAAAAGAACTGGTGCTGGTTCAAAGTTGGTTCAGAGTTGGTTCAACTTGCGAACCCGTTCAGAACCTGTTTGTTTTTCCACTGACTAGAGCGCCCAGGGAACGACGTCGCCACGTCACTGTGTACGTCGCCATACGTCTTAGCTAGAAACGCTTGCAAGTACAATTGAAATATGTAAGTCCTTTAATCTTTTCGTTTGATATGTAATCTTTTCTGATTAGTTATGTACCCTGGTCTTGTGTCTTTTTTTCTTTCCATTTATTTGTTCTATATTGTGACTGTTTTCTTCTTTGCTTATAATGTTTTCAATAATAATAATAATAAAAAAATAGAAACGCTTGCGCCAACTTCAAGCATAACAATTACAAAGTCGGACTCCATCGTGTTTCTGCAAATGTTTCTCTTGGCTTTGCGATCCTAAATTATGGTCCGAAAAGATGTTTAGAACACATCTAAACTTGCCCCAGCCCCGACGTAAGCATGACGTGGTAAAAGAACGGTTCTAGTCCAGCAAAGAGTTGGTGCCGCTTTGGAACCAGTTCTCCCGGCCGAGAACCGGTTCTTTGGCTGTCGAAACACAAAGAACTGGTTCGCGCGCAGGCACCGGCTCTCAAAATACTTTGGTGGAAAAGGGGCTTATGAGGTCAATGAATGGATGAATCGTTTACAATAAGACTTTTACGTTTGCAATGCACAAGAATGGGTGTAAAATATCAATGAATGTAAAATAGAATAGTCATACCGTGACACCATGTCACGTAATAGTGTGATACTATAGTCACACAATAGTTTTCCCCTAAATTATCTTATCAAAATAACAAAATTATTTCTCATGGTATTTCCATATTTTCCAGAATTTCCAAATTTGGAATACTGAGATTTTCAAAGTCGCCTCAGACTTTCAGAACTTCACTTTTGTGAAATATGTATTGCGATATGTAGTTGGCTATACTTTGCCCTTAATGTAAATCAATTAAAAAAAGTCCTTATGGACTCAAGACTGATCAATGTTTAATCCATTCCAATTATACTTCCAGCACACAAATGCGCTGCCATAGATATAAAAAGCTGTGAAACAGGTGTCAGGATCAAACATTATAATGACACTTTCACTCTAACCTAAGCACTCAACTCATCGCTGAACCTCCTCCAGACGTTCAGTTATCCTGGAGAGCTGTGTGCCTGTGAGCAGCATGTGCAAGTTTGCTTCTTTCTGTGTGTGTTTGAGAGAGAGAGAGTGAGGGAGAGTGAGAGAAAGTGTGTGAGTGTGTTGTTTGATCCTCCGGGCACCATGGTGAAATGCCTTTAAAAGACCATGTTAAATGTCAGAAACACTCAGGCACACAGTGGTAGCTGCACTGTCGTGTGTGGCTCAATTTGCTGCAGCACAGGAGGAGAAATCAATATTGAACCCCTCCACACCCCCCTTCTTTCTACTGTTGACTGTTTGGCCCAAACAGAACCCTGCAGGTTCCATAACAAACACACTGCACAACAAGCAGGCCTTTGAGCATCCGTTTAATGTTTGGACAAAAACACATCACGCAAGGCTGCGGGGAGTCGGCCACATCACGGCTACACATAGACGCCGAGCAACAAAGTGTGGCGCGAGCTTTTAGAGACTGACCCGATATAGAGAACGAGCCAAAGATGAACGGAAGGCTGTCGAGATATTGTTTGCGTTTTTCGCCTGTCTGTCTGGTTGTTTGTTTGTTTATCACGGACAGTTTTTTTTTGCGCCTGCCACGAGCAGATGCTGCTCATTCCCAGAGTACGAGCTTGAACGGCGCTCCCTGCCGATCTCATTAATGCACCATGCGCCGTGCCTCCCACCGAGCGCTCCAAGCCCGAGTGCCATCAGCACACAGCCCACACCTCCCCGTGTGGCACGTGTGTTTGTGTGGGGAGGAGGAGATGGTCCTGAACCAGCCAAGTCAGCCCCCGCCACGCCATTGCTGGAAGCCGAATGCCTGCGTTAAGGTGAATTAACTGCTATGCTCCTTAGCTAATTAGCCTTCGCTGTTGCAGCACGGCTGAGCACGGTCTGGACAGTAAATTCATTATCCACATTTTGTTCGTGTCAATGTTTTACCAGAGCCAAACCAGGCAAAAGGGACGCAGAGGTGACGAGATTCTAAACTTTGAAAATAGTCCCAAGGCACATTCTCACCTGCCCTTGATCTGTCTCCAGGGGGCCCCGCCAGCATGTTCTTGGCTCAGGTGAAGGGCCAAAATATGCAGAAAGATATGGAAGGAGTTGGTTGTGCGGTAGAGCTGCGTGTGAGAGCTGGAGCCGACAGAAGCAGGGCTACAGCAGCTCTTAGCCTGCAGCAACAGACAGAGGGGAGTCCTGCTGATAGTGCCCAGCCTCGACACACCTAACCAAGGCACAGTGAAAGAGCCGTTCTGCGTGCACATGAAAAGAGAAGAGAGAGTTCTGAATTAAGACCCCAGTATACTCCTGATGAAGTTCATTAACAGGGATAAAAATACGTTTGAAATACGTGCCCAGCAATATACTATTAGTGAGCATCGCAAAGCAGCCCATACTGCTGAGAGCGGCGTTTAGATGAATATGTACATTTCTGTTGATTGCTTTGCTCTTAATAACAAAATAAACAACAAAAAACAGCAGTGAGAAAACAGCAGTTAAGAAAGCATCTGAACATAGCAATGTGGACATATGCATATGCTCTGCAATTTGACACTGAAGTCAAGTTACGTCATGCTTATTCATATACCACTTTATATAATAGATTGCTTAATACTAAGAAGCTTTACAGTTTTAAATATGAAAAAAACAATTGAAGTCTCTTTCAATTAGAATGACAACTTCAATTCAATTTCAAGTATAAAGCAGCAAAATTAACGAATCTTTTCCAAGTCAATTCGTTCTTTGAATGAACCAAATGACTCAGAAAAAGATTTGTTCATTTTAATGAACGGGAAAGTCACAGAGCAAGGTGAGCATTTGAGCTTATAAAACTTAAACTTTGTTATTTATTTATTAAATGAGCAATCGTTTTGCTTGATAAAGACCCTTATTCAACGCCTGGAATCGTTTAAAGCCCTTTGAACAGTTTGCAGTTTGTACTGAAAGTGTATTTTGGACCTTGAACCGTTTGGTTCCCACTGAAGTGCATTATATGGAGAAAAATCCTGGAATGTTTTCATCAAAAACCTTAAATTCTTTTCAACTGAAGAAAGAATGAAACTACTCCTTTGACTTTATTAAAGGAGTATATTATTATTTTCAGATTTAAATAGAGAAAAATGTTAAAAAAAATTTGGATGTCACTATACATCATGCTTCCAATAACTGAAACAATACTTAAATGTGAATGTGATCTTGCAGCAATGACTCACTAGATTTTTGCTGTAATATTCCCAAAGCGTTGTGACAACACTGACGTTTGGGCCCCACATTAAGCTGAGGCTGAGGCAGCAATGGACCACCATTCGTATCTGCTCTTCCTGTGCAGCTTTCTGAAATGTAACCACACTAGCATTTACCTTTCAGAAGACATGTGTACACATATTTATGCTACTCATAAACATCAGACCAGATAAACGAGCATATTAACCAAATAAACACATAATAGACAGTAATAATGCAGCATTATTGTAATCACCTTTGGATCACAGCTAGACTTTCAGCAGCCCGATCACAAAACTCCAATTATCCTCAAGTTGTTTCTGAAACAACAAACTTACCATTATAATTTTCATCTGAAATTAATAACATCTCACCATGTGATACTAGTTAGTGTTGATCTACCTCCTGTTGAAGAGTGCCATTCCGGTTGTGCATCCCAATCTGGGCCAGGTGTGTGAGCAGCCACCAGGAGAAGCCCTCAGGGTCTTTACAGTGCATGGGGAGCCCTGGGTCACGGTCTCCTGGGGGCGTCCCCTTCAGAACCGTCTGCAGCAGGGCATTTACATAACTCCAAAAAGACTGGATTGAAAAGTAAAAACAGAATTAAGAATAATACAAAAACTATCATCTATGCAGATAGTGTGTGTCTGCTAACCTGAGTGTGCATGCTTTTGCTCCTGTGCTCCAGTAAATGCATGAGTAGAATCCATAATTCTTTTGTGCAGAGGCAGTGATAGTGATGAGTGTTCAGAGTCTCTGTTGGTCTTCACCTAGAGAGAGACTAAAAGATTTTACCTCCTAAACTTTACACAACAATATTTGTTATTGTTAAGAAACAAACCTTATTATATTTGTTCATGGCCAGACCAATGAGATCACAGAGCAGGTTGTTGACCTGGTCCTCAAACAGACTGATGTTCGTGAGCGCTCTCGCCTGTCAAATTCACGAACTGGTGCGCGTAAACTACCTGACCTTTCAAAATGATCAGGACCCAACACTCATTAGTATGACAGTCCCAGATTCAGAGTCATAAGTGTGATTTACAATCTCCCCCCATTTTCAGCTATTGCAACATACCCATTATCCTTTGCTCCAACAGGTGCAAGATCTCCAGAACAGACCAGATGATGTCCAGGTGCAGATGCAATAATTGCCAAGATGGAGGAAAGAGCTGTAAAGTGGGTGACACAGTTAGTTTATTTCCCTTATGCCACTTTCTTTCGCTTCTATGGTAATTAATATGTTAAAAAAAAACTTGTTGCAGATCTAAACTGAACCAACATAGTGTGTATCATATTCATTTTAAAGACCTTTTGACCTTCCAAAATCCACCAAAGTAGGTCAAAAGCGTGAATATGAAGCATTAAGATATTGTTATAGCAAAAATGCTGATGAAGTTCTGGTTAATTTCTGATTACAATTCAATGAAATTATTTGAAATGTTCTCTTTTAATAAAACAATCATTGCTATCACAGGAATAAATTACATTTTAAAATATATTAAAATAGAAAAGTTACTGTAATATTTCACAATATCGCTGTTTTATTGTATTTTAAGAGCCTTTTTCTTTTAAAAACAAACTTTTGAATGGCAGTTTATGGAAAATGGAAAATAATGGAAAATATTGCTTATTATTACCAGTAGGATGTGCTGTTATATTTGTTCATATAAGCAAAAATTATAAAATGTCACTCCTTCTTGTATTGATTTAACATTCATTTGGTGAATGTTAAAGTCAAATGATGGTTCCTCTAAAAAATACCATCAAAAGGCTAATAAATATATTGCAGTGCTTTACTAGCTATTTCATGACGCATGTTCTGCAGTACCTTCCCCTGATGCTGAATTGTAAAAGCACTCTGGACATTGGCTGGTAGATTTTTGATCCGTCCAATAAGCAGCGTGATACTGAAGAGCTCCTCCACCAAGACTGAGGGCAGTTGAGCCTCTGTGTCTTTAAAGGGGTGTACGGGACCTTCATCTAGGGATTGTGAGGTCTCCAAGAACCTGGAGATCAAAACACAACGTGAAACCCATTTTTGAAGCCACAAAACATTTTGACACTGACAGAGCAAACCCACTGAGCTCTCTAAGGCTGCGTCTACATTAATCCCGATACATTTGAAAACAGCTTTTTTGTTTGTTTGTTTAAAATCGCTCTCCATGTGTCCACACCAGCATTTTCAAACGTTTTCCAAAAGTTTCTCATCCATATCTGAAACGTCTCAGAACGCCAACTTAACCATACTGCGGCTGCGCATGCGTAAACCCTAAAAAAAGCTCATTGAGACTGATACAGACAGAAAAATGATCGCGCAATTCTTCTGACAAGATCATTTTCTTTAGCAAAAATATCTCACCATATTACTGATGTTTCTAAGTCGCACTCAATTACCATATTTTTGGTCTAAAACGCAACTGTTTCTATGTTTTGCCGCATAGACTCAAATGCGCGTACATTTTCAGTCATATTTGCAGGACTGTGATGTGAAGAGTACGCAAAGTAACATATTTTAAAAACTGTGTGATGGTGAATAGCACATAACAGGCACAATACCAGTATAAATTATATCTATGGGTTCAATGTGCGTCACTTGACTAAACTTACATAATCGTTTTTAAATACCTCAGTTTTTTGACTGATACGGAAAAACTGTTTTCACTTTGGAAAGTGTTTTCAGAAAGATTTCATTTAAAAAAAGAAAAGAAACGCCATCTCAGTGTGGACGAAAGGCTACAATGGAGAGCAAAAGGAAGCATTTTCAAACAAAAATGCATAAGTGAGGACAAGGTCTAAAATGTGTACCTGTAAATGAAGACCTTGATATAGCTGAGGAACAGCACACACTCCTGTCTGAGTTCCTCTGCCTCATAATGAAGACTGCTTGCCTGACCTAAAAAGGGTCAAAATATAATTATTCATATTTCAAAAGCAAAAGTATTGTCAGAATGCAACACATTTTTTTGTCTCCAGATGCTTACCAAAATCATGCGAGCTGGACTGCACCAGCGTCTCCAGTTTTAACACCTTTTGTCTGAAAATAAAGACAGATTGTCAAATTAGCAGACTTCCTGTTTCAGCAGACAACTTGGCAATCCTCCAGAGCCAACACACCTGCACTCCTACCTGAACAAGCCAAACAGAAGTTTGGTAGATTCTACCAGCGCTGTTTCCGTCACCCATGGGAAGTCAAAAATATCAACAGTGTCCCCTCAAAATCCGCAGGAGCTGGATCAAGCTTTAACAACAACCTAATCATGGAAAATAGGATAAGAGTGTAATATGCAGGTCACAGATAATATCATCAGTATAACATCTGGACTAAGTATGTACCTCTTGAGGGCTCCTCTGCTGATGTAACCATTTGATGACAGACGTCCTGCCTCTTCTCTACCTGGTTCATAAGCACAGGTGAAGCAGGGAGGCTGACTGGGAGCAGATTCACCATAATGATCCAGAGCAGACGGGGACACAGGTGGGGTGAGGGACTGTGAGAATTCACTCTCCATGTCAACAGGGTGGAACAGACCACTGGGAAGAGTGTTGAATAGAGACAATGAAAATAATGAAACTACTCCATGCAATAAAGCCACTTTCAACAACAAATTAGACCGAGTAACGTTAATGTAACAAAACAACCATTTAATAAAACTAATAAACCAAGCTAGGCTGTAAGATAGCCATTGAACCAGAAGAGCAGCACTGATGCTTTAAGTTGTTATTTTCAGCAGTGAACACTTATCTTTCGAACGGCTAAATTGCCAGCAATCGACCTGAAAATTGTGTCAATAGAAAACGTAACCTATTCTTTTTAACAGCCATAACTATATCAGTCATTTCAAATATAACAACTTCTGTAATAACACTTACTTCAACACTGTTGACAACAACTACGTCTATGAACGACCTTCTTCCCAGTGTATCAATGCTCTCCCGCGCTACAGTCACACCAACAGGGCGCATGCGCACGGAACGTGTCGGTCATCCAAGCCTCTCTTTGATTGGCCAGAAGTTCTCGGGGGCGTGTTTAGGAACTGTAATAAAAATACAGCTTTGAGAATCGTGATAAGTGTTTGTGCGCGCTTGTCATTGCTAGTAAGAAAGCGTTTTAAAGAACGCGGAACAAATACAACGACATTACATGCAGGACATATGTTATGTGCAATAAAATCACAGCTCCGCTCTGGCAGTAAATAAATAAGAGAGGCAATTTTGAATCGTCGCGTGCATGATCCATTCATATGTATTTTAAGTGCCTTGGTCTGCCCCACATTACTCCAATCTAATAAAAAAGTTTATCACTGTTAAATAAAACTAGACCCAGGGTTATCCTGATTTCCATATGCAGATCTGTCTCCACCAGCTGCAGATTTGGGCATCATGCATACATTTAAAAGCATCCTTCCAGTCCCCGCATCTGAATGCAGATATCTCGATTTGATAATCTTTTATTCGACACTCAGGTCTTATCGGCTAGTTTTACATACGGATGTAATGGTTGTCTATGTCTAGATGGTTTGGTTAAAGTAGCATGTCGTCCGACATAGCCATGTTGTTGCGTCTTGTCGTACGTAGGCTACGTGGATTTGTGCAGCTTAAGGACAGAACAGAAGGTAAGAAAACAAAGTCATGTTTGTTTACTTTAACCATTGTTTTCGCTGACCGAGAGGGCGGAGAAGAGCTCTCACCATAAAGCTCACCGGATGTGATTTTGTAATGTGTCTAAAAACAGGAGACTGAAATTGATGTCATTTGCATTGTTTTTATATTTTAAATACACTTTTGCATGCATGCATAGACGAAAGAAATATATAATCCATATATAAATATATATAAATATATATATATACATATACATATATATATATATATATATATATATATATATATATATATATATATATATATATATATATATATATATATATATATAATGACAAAATGTGTCTTAACCTAGCAAGCCCCCCAGTATTGAAAATGCAGATTTTCAGACAGTCAAAATGTTCAAGATACTTCCATTTTGTAGCAATTTCTTTTAGTAAAGTGATTAGGTTATCCTACTGGCTGCCGCTATCTGTCTCAAATCTATTAACTCTGAATAATTTACGTCCTTAATTTGTGAATGAAATGATGTTCCTGTGTAATCAGAGCACGAGGACGTGTCAGGCAATATGCTGATTAGCGTGCATGAACTCACTGTATTTATGAAGATGAGATGAGATGAGCTAGCTACTCTTTATATGCTGGAACATATAGGTTGACAGATGTATATTTCATCTGTTCGACCCTTGTCAAAAATAGAATTGTTTAAGGGCAAATACAAAGTATTAATGCAAATAGACTAAACAATCATGCCAGCTTGAAGAGCATCTTATGGCTATTAAAAACAATTAATTTATGTTAAATTTGACCTTTTCATAACGTGAAAACTCTTTTTTATTTAACCAATAAAAGGCAAGGGACATAAAAATAAAAATGTATTGCTATTCTCATAATGTAATAGGACTAAAATAGCACAATTGTTCCCTCAAATATTGCTTTTATTTGTATCTTTTCCACACATTTATACCTCAAGGTAAGCAACATTCTCACTGTGCTGCCATACTTTTAGATAAATATAGTGAGTTAATGCACGTTTTTCATACCAAGTCACTTGACCTGAGTAGTTACAGGGACCCCTTTTTTTCTTAGAAATTGGACCCACTTACTCATTGCCTTGTGTATCCCTTGAACACCTCGACATAAAAAAGAGAAACATTAAAGGTTAAGTGTAAAACAAGCACTCAACAGCATAAATCCCTGACTCTAACAGGTCTACAATAAGTATACCTTAAATGTGACATACAGTTAAAGCTCCACAATGAGTTTAAGTAATGAGTAATATTTTACTCCTTATTGGGTTCCTTCCAAAAAAAAAAAGGATTCCACCATTGTACTTCAAAACGTTCCCGTCTCTTTTATCTGAAGGTGCCCCCCATGGCTTCGTCTTGATCAATTAAACTGCTGAAAGGCCCTTTCCCTCAGCCTTTTCAGCACAGCGCTTTAGAGAAATATAAAGTTATCAGTCGTTCAATCGATATGAGGGGAAAAAATAAGTAGTTTGTCTTTAAAAATGTGGAGGTGCTTTATCAGAGTCCCTGTAGGCCTTGGAGCCCTTGTGCTGGATGTTTGCTCTGTGGAATGGATCATCTGTATGGCAGACCCCTGGCCCCCTCCTTCCCCACTTCCTCAGGCCGAGTAGCTTAGTGTGAATACGTCCTGGCTTTACTGAAAGATTGACTGGGTGATTTTGAGGAGCAGGGAGGAGCAAGTCCATCCATACTGAAGTGCATAAGCACAGAAATACAGTACCGTATTATACATTGTCAACCAAACAATTTGAGTTATCCAAAATCAGTCCATAAATTATTCAGATATACATTGATTTCTTAGTTAGAGTGAATACTGGTAAAGTTCGAACACTTTCTGATAATTGACTTTCTGCATAATTTTTTTATTATGATCTAAATGTCTTCTCCCCTCATCTGATTCTATTCTAACTGTAAAAAATTTGGAGTAGGATTTACTTGAAAAATGCTTGCTAAACTATCTCACTCAGAAAATGCTAGTAAATTTACAAAGATTTACCAAGTAAAAACCTTAACATATTCATCAGTAGCTTTAATTAGAAATCTTTAAGTTAAATTTACTTGCAATATGGAATTAAGTAAACTTTACAAAAAATAAGTAATTTTAACTCGGCTAGTAAAAGGTTAAATATCGATTTCCTTTGCCTTTGTATTACATTTCACAAAAACAATAATCTTGAATTTTATTAGTCATTTATAGTATGTGCTTTACTTAGATCATCTAAGTAATTTACTATATTACATCATGTCAGATGTTAAACATCATGTGAATGCAAACACCTCAATACTTGGTAGACAATACACAATGGCGGTAATATTTGATGGGCCGTTTTTGTGTTTGAATGTGTCATTTTGAGCAAAAAATTTACTCGAAATGTCACAAAAGGGCAAGTTATTAATACTGACAACAAAAATCAATGATAAAAAAGTGTACAGCTGGAAACCAGTGAAAAATGAGCCTCATTAATTATTCAAGGTCCAGTGCACGATGGGAACCCCAGTATCAGAAAAGTTGAGTAATTTTTACTTAATTTTATTGAGTTGATATTTACACTTTCATTTCTACTCGCTTGAATTAAGTACTGATATGGAATTTACTTAATTTTTTAAATTCTTGTCTGAACTAACTTTTTCAAGTAAATTACATTGTTTTTTTTCACTAGTATTTACTTCACCAATTTTTTTTTACAGATTTTTCATACCAAGCTATAGCTTGTATTTCATACCAAGTATTTAGTATTTCATACCAAGCTATAGCTTAAGAGACCTACTCTACAATACAGAATAAAAAAGAAAAGAAACATTAAACACAGGATGGATGACTTTTACTCTTCAAACACATTCAATAGTTATTCATGTAATGTAATGTAGGTCCAATTAATTAAATACACAATAACAATATAAACAACAATAATAAAAATAAAAAATAACTTTTTTTAAAGGAGAGGTGCAGGTACAGCATATCCTCCCTCCCTTCTTCGCCTGTCCATAATATTTTGTATTTGGGTTTTGTTTATTTAATATAAATTTTAATTTAAAAAAAGAGGAATCTTCATTTCTTATTTATTCCACACAGGCTAAATTTAATTTCTTTTTGGACAGCAGGTTAGTCTACATGTCAATAGAGCCAGTGCAAGTGAATGCCTCCACTTATTCAATGAGGCCATTCTCCTCGCCACACGTCTAATGGAAATAGTCCTCACAAACAATGCACATAATAAAAGCCTCTGACTTTTTGCAATAGTTTTCATCACCATATCTGCCTTTGCAAATATCGCAAATGTTCCATTCGAGCTTGTAGCTTCCATATTTCTTTCTTTCTTTTTTTTGGCAGTGGCATAGTTTTTTATAAGCAGTTTACAATCTTTGTTGAAATATCTAGCTAACTAAATTTATGAGGGGCATATAAACAGGGAACTCAATTCCCCCATTAGAATGACTTCAATGGCTGTGTCCCAGTTAGCCAGTAATACCCTGTCACCCAATACACTATTGGCAAACTGGGACAGTGTCAATCACATAAAAAACAAAACTAAAAGATTCAAATGAATGAGATTTTTAAAAATGATTTTTCAGATCCACCATTGCGTCCTATAACAGAATATATAAAATTATTAATGATCATGACGATTAATTAAATTTTTTTTATAATCTTTATTCTTCATTATTCACCTCAGAATGTTGTCATTTTACTTTACCATCATGGTTCACTGCAAGGTTGTTATATATGCCACACCCCCGGAAGTGATGCCATAGCCACATAACCTATATTTTGTTTTAATCACATAGCCAACTTGCTTACAATGGGCTCAGTGTTGTTTTTTAATAATGAAATCATGTAAAGATAGAAACTACTTAAGAGTATCTAACCATAATATTAGACAGGAAAATTGTAGAGCTAAAAAATATTCCTCTAGTTTCATTTAAAATGTTATGCCTTTGCTTCCTGAACTCTGTGTAGAATATAGTTGAGCCCTGCAGATGGCGAAGTGAAGGTAAAGTTAGATAAATGCATCGTTTGCATGCCAAGAGCAACTAGCGTTAGCACTGTGTCTTATTGCTGAAGACATTTGCATCGAAACCTGTAGACTGAGTGTGTAGGAAGAGGTATGTGGGTGGTTGTTATTCGTTTCTGTCAGAGAATAGTGACCTATGGTGATGGACTTCAGGTTTTTTATGCTGTGGCGGACAGGTAATGTTTGTATGAACGAAACTTAACATATCTTAACATATCATAGGGAATGCCAGGGAAAACTTTCACATCAGTTTGCAAAGTGCAATGTATTTGTAAAATTTGCTGTTGTGGTTGATATCAAGGTAACAGCTAAATATTTTTTAGATGTAGTCAATATTACATTTAAACCCTGATTTGTGTGTGTGTGTTTACTTGATTTAAAAATCAGGTATTTTCATTTTATAGCAGTGAAATTAAACATTTTTCATTTATTTAACATTTTGATATTTATGTTAAAAATTAAGGTTTACTCTGAACTTGACAATGAACACTGATTCATTGTCTAATACATGCTAAAATAAATAGACTACAATTTTAAAATTCTAAAGTAAATTTTCTTTATTCTTAAAAGTAAACCGAAAGCCTGCCCTTAATCAATTAGCTTGTTATTAAATATCAATTCAAATATTTGGCTGTAATTTACTTTCTCAGTTTTATTGTTTTTAGTCATATTGCTACAAATTTATTTAATCCTGCCAACACACCATCAAGTTCCCCACCATTGACTAGCCTTTGTATTCATACCTGCATGTTTCTAACAAATATCGCTCTTTCATCTCTTTACTTTGCTGAAACATCCTCTTTCAATTCCGAATGTTACTTCCTGCTCCTTTGTTCCTCTGTTTATTATACAGGGCTTTACATGAAATATGCATGAAACACAAATGGACTCTCTAGTTCATAAGCATTTTCATAAGTGAATTTTGCCCAGTGCAGATATTCACGTGGAAAGACAGACTCTCACTTTTCAAACCATGGTTTTGGTTAACTGAGAGTGTTTTCAAGAGCAGAGTATTGAAACCTGTAGACTAAAACAATTCAGACACTCAATTGTTTCAGCTTATCACACACCACTGTGTCTAAATCGCTTTGTATTATATCGCTTGCAGTCAAACCTGTTTGATTGCTGTTTTTCCTCGAATGATCCTATCATCAACGTGTTTTTGATGCAATATTTATTTTGTTATCTCGTCCCATTTCCTTTCTTAACTTTTTAGTACATTTGTTTAAAAGTATAAAGTAGTTTTTTTTTTTTAAACTGAGAACACCTTTCACTGTACACATGAATAAGTTGGCAAAACTAAAAAAAAGAGGCAATCTGTTACATCAAAGTTAAGAAATTCAAAGTTTAAGTAAGCAGAACAGAACACTTAATTTTATTTAATCTCTCTTTTAAGTGTCATGCTGTGAAATAGAAAATAGTCTAAATTAAAAAAGAAGGTTCTAAATACTTATAAAAGTAAATTTAAGTTGTCTCTACAACAACAAATTAATTATTTTGAGTGTTACATGTTGGTTTTACTGTGACATAATAACAATCAAATCAGTCTTTATTATTTGATATTTGAATCCATACTTTTTTGCATCATTGTTTATTTGATCATTTCGAATCAGTGTTAATTCATTCCCTACAAGGTTTATAAGTCCTCAAAGAAGATTTTAAAAATATTGACGAAAAATAATGCTTTGAACCAATTGGGCAAAACATTAACGCTCATTGTTCTATCATATTGCTTGCCAGTTTTCCAGTTAGATTTTTGTTCTATATTCAGAAATTTTCCATGGACACAGTTTGTGAAACCCTGGTGTAATTTTTTTATTGTGCCCGTCTAGTTGGCCCACATTAGTGACAAATCTGTATTTTTCTGCCATTTAGCGTAAACCTGTTAAAGTGTCATATTAACATTGAGATTTTTTCTAGAAATAATGACTCAATTTCAATGGGGCAACTTGTAAGAGTGCACTTTTTGTTCAGACCCAGCGGTGATACCCCCCTTCAACCAATCAATGCATTTCAACCAGTCATCAGTCCTTTAGAACTGCTGAAAGGCTTCAGTAAATGTATGTATTTAAGAAAGAGAACAAGCAGTTCTTAATTGATACCATTGTGAATGGCAGGGCATGGATTGGAGAGGCCCGCTGTGTGGTTGCGGTTTCCCCACACTGCTGCAGTGTCGCGGTTGGGTCGCGGAGGGCAGCGCGGGAACAAACCAAGTGCCAGTGGAGAGAGGGATGTGCGGTCACGAGATCCGATCGCAGTTGGCCGTGCAAGACGGACTACAGTTCATCTCACGGGTCAGTGCATATTTTAAACAGCCTTTATTACCCTAACCCAGACCCCAGGTCCCCCCTCCCGTTTCTAAATCCGTTTACTGAGGGTCTTTTATAAGCAGAAATGTGAAAAGTGCTGACTGCTATTCCCATTTTGAGGATATCTGACTTCATCAAATTACAGTTGGGTTTTTGAATATTTCATATTTGATCAAAAGCCCTTTACAAGCGGCACACACATCTACGGGCCCACATGGGGCATGATCAATTTTTAAAGCTCCAATCATTATGCACACATTGACCCACAATGCCGAACTTTAATTCAGATATTTATTAAGAAACCTTTGCACCTTTTTCACTTGTGTTATTTCAAAGGTGTCCATAGCCTTTAATGAAAGCCTATTGTGCTATACGTTTGGGCTTGCATGTAAACCGATTCATGCTCCCTTGTTTCTATCGAACCGGCACAATGCTGCCGTTCCCCTTTTAACCCCACATCTAAAACACTTTAAAATGGCCAGCCTAGGACGAAGGCCAATATTGGCCTTGGCTGTACCTTGAATAATGAATAATTCATCTGTTTGACCTTTAGCTGAAGTTTATTGGAGGGTGAAGGCGTCCTGCTGGCCTGCCTGCTGCCTGGCCCAGCTTGAGCTCTGTTTCCCCTCTCAGTCATGTCCCCTTCTATATCCTCGCCTTTTCTCGCTGTCGCCGAATGAGGTGTGAGGACACAAGATGTCTTGACCATCAAGGTTCCTTGCAGTGTCTCGGTTCTATGTTTTGACTAGTTTTGAAGGTCAGCTTTGTTACGTCCACCTATATTAAACATAACCTCTGAACCCCGTAAGCTCACTCGGTATCATGGCATCTTCCACCTGCTGTATGTCTACATGGCGAAACATTGTATGTATTTGCACATCCAGTGTGTGGAATGACAGTGAGTGATTGCTCTGAATTGGTTGTGCGTTTGTAGAACTACATTCATTTTCAATTAATCCTCAATCCCAGCGCCCTTCAGTCCCATGAGTTTGGAAATGGCTGACTGGACTGTTTTACCTGTTGCCTTAGGCTGGTGTTAAATGTCATTGACATTAAATTCCCTTTGTTAAGTCTGATTTAATTGCGTCACTGGTGATTTTGTCCTCAACTGGCCAAATATGTCAAGTTCTGCTTGTCCCATTTCCCTTAGCTTATGTTCTCAAATGGTTTATGTCTGCTCATCCTGGTTTGCAATATTAACATGTCCTTCACAGCTAAAACCATGGGATTGAGTGGTTATTATATGGATATGTTCAAAATCTCTCTATATTGATCATTTGTTTGAAAACATTTGCACCTGAACGTTTTATCCCACGAGGATCCCCAAGGGCACGAATCAAGGATAATTTGTTTCCTTCTAAAAGAAATGCTTACTTTTGAATTTCCCCTATTTAACAAAAAATATGTTTCTTAGAATTTAAGTTAGTCAAAAATTAAAAAATGTAGAAGATTTTGAGTTAATAGATTGTAAATGTTGCAACGGTTCTCTTGCTTAATTTGGTCATTAATTGGCTCTGATATTTCCTGAGTAGCCTATTCACTGTCACCCATGGCAAAGTTCATCTGTGTTATTAGATAACATACGTTATTTTCACAAGTCAAACTACTTAAATATTTCTATACTGTAGGTTATATACTTGCATATTTTGCATTAAATGTAAAAATCCACATAAAAAAATCTAATTTTATTTTCCATAATTTTTAATTTGACTATGTCTTTTCGCAATGCTTCATTAGATTTTAGTTGTTTCCTTCATTGAAGCTGTTAAAGGCACTAAGTAACTTCTTCACCATCTCTAGCAGTTGAAAAAGAGCATTGTTTTGGAGTGGATAAATTTGGTTATCCTATTGCTCATAAAACATTCACTACTAGGCTTAAAAGATATAACCAGTTTAGACGGAAAGGATTCTCAAGCTGACCAGCTGAAGACATTACTATACTCATTAATAGACATGGTACTTCCTTGAAAATAAATTCTAGCACAGCACTGCAACAACACATAATGAAATGACCCATATAGATAATGCTTTCTTAAGAACTCTGTTCAGAAAGGTACAAATGGCAAATTATCTGTTCAATAAAATACGTTACTTACCCGTTGAGTAATAAAAACACCATCTATTTGTCGCTTACATTTCAAATCCCTCAGTTCTCGCTATATCTCCAAAACCCAAGCTGTTTTATTCTCGTTTATATGAGCTCTGTCTGTTTTTGCCAGCAGACTCTCCTCTGTTCGATAGTTGTTTAAAATAGGTTGATTTCCTGAAGGTGTGCGACTTGTCAACCTTTCTTACTCATTGGCAATTAACCTATGCCACTCCCACACCCTACAGTAGCCCAAATTTCCCACGGAAACCATACCTCTAGGTGTAAATAAAATACTTATAATAGGCTTTCCATAGTGAATCAGGGTAAGACAAAAACAACTAATTGATTTTGGAAGAAGAATTGATGATGTAGTGGCTCATTATTTTAATTTTATTTTGAACCACAAAGTCTACCTTTAAGTACACAGTCTAGTACCTTGTCTTTTTGTCCAATTTTCAAATATTTTTTGCTTCAAATTAAAGTTTGTAATGTGATTCACCTCATAGCTGGTTATATTGGTTTGTGCCTTATACATCTTTAACATAGACTTTGAAAATACTTAGGTTGCTTAATACTTCGGTCCAAGGTTGCTGGAAAAGTGGGCTGTCACAGATGCAAGATGGTGGCAGTTGTATTTGTATGCATTAAAGTTATTGATTGTGATGAAAATGACTTCAGAGGACTTCAATATTAATATTACTCAAATATTTGAGCAGTGTTTGTCTTCTTGGTAAACCAATTGTTTTGTACATTGTAATATACTTTTTTTTTGCAGAAGCTTGAAGATAGACCTAATATATGGATAATATTATAAAATACTTCAACTCAAATTAATATTTCATGTCTACTTATTAATTTATATATTTAAAGAGTAGCTGTGTAAAAAGTGGGATAGTTTAGAGTCAGGCTTAGAGTCTTACTTGAGATCCATGTAAAAAGGAAAATTGCGGCTTTCTTTGACATATGCCGCTGCATTACATATGCCATGAATATCTTCTCACATTCATATGGGATTGACCAGCTGTGCCACAGGAAGAAAGATCATTTCTTGCCGTAATAGAGGGATTTGGCAGAAAGCGTCCATAGCATATATAGGCTATACTGCTTTAAAGCTGCCACCCCTCTGTGAAGCAAATCTTCACCCCATCTTGCTAACATCCTCTCACCATGTATTCGACCATAGCACTTTGCACTTAATGTCTGCCTCACACCTTTCAACGACGTCATGTGCATTTGAAGGTCATTACAATATGTTTGTGTTCTCAGTTATGGGCTGAAGCTGCTGTCACAGTGTGCCTGCTTTTATTTTATGTGATTTATTATGTTCTCTGTGACATTATGTCACCATTTCCAGCCTCTTCAGTCCCATCATAAAAGGTCACTGATGAATCTCTTCGTCTGCAAGGGCGATATTAAAATCTCAGAACGTAACCGCTTACATGCTGGGAGGCTAAATGAAAACCCCATTGAAACCTGCTGACGCAAAGCTTAAATAAACAGGTGTAGACAGAGGAGAGTTTGTTTATATGAAGGTTTCTATGTAGTCTGAGACCTGTATCGTACTGTAATGCAATCTGTGTGTAGTTGTTGGTGCGTGTTATGAGTCAGTAATCGTCCTACAGTGTGGTAACGAGTGTCCAGGCACATGTCAGGAAGTGTTCCAGGGGTTGTTTGTGCATTGTTGGGTTGAAATGGGATCTGTGTGTTGTGTGAGAATTGTGGGCATGAGCACGCAGATGCACGTCAGGCAGATAATGGTGGCTATTATGGGTTTGAGGTATCATTTGAAGTGCCAGGAAAATATCTGACACCTTTGCATTGTCAGACGTACACATGCACTCTCGTGCACACTGCGACCTCTGGTGAGAGACTGAGTCCTCCGCACATGCGATTCACAAGACGCAAAGCCTCACAATGGGCTATAAGAGGTCAGTGTTTGTTATTTTAGTGTACATCTTTGCAATTGTTTTTTTGAGTGAAAATAGTGAGAAGAAGTCCTCTTACAATGGAAATCAAAATAAGTGTATTTTTTCACCATTGCGAAAGTACCACAAGACTTAAATAATATACATGTTTAGAACTAGTGTGAAAGAATAATTTGCCCACATTGCCTCCATTTATTTGTATATGAAAACAGGATATCACACGTATAGATTGTGCGGTAATACACAAATTTACTAAAGCTAGTATTCTAGCAATGTTGGCCCATATTTAGTATAGCATCTTGCAGTTAATGGAGATTTGTGGGATGCACATCCAGGCATCGAAGCTCCGTTCCACCACATCCCAAAGATGCTCTATTGGGTTGAGATCTGGTGACAGTGGGGGCCATTTTAGTACAGTGAACTCAATGTCATGTTCAAGAAACCAATTTGAAATGATTTAAGCTTTGTGACATGGTGCATTATCCTGTTGGAAGTAGCCATCAGAGGATGGGTACATGGTGGCTAAAGGGATGGTCAGAAACTATGCTCAGGTAGGCCGTGGCATTTAAACGATGCCCAATTGGCACTAAGGGGCCTAAAGTGTGCCAAGAAAACATCCCCACACCATTACACCACCACCACTAGCCTGCACAGTGGTAACAAGGCATGATGGATCCATGTTCTCATTCTGTTTATGCCAAATTCTGACTCTACCATCTGAATGTCTCAACAGAAATCGAGACCAGGCAACATTTTTCTAGTCTTCAACTGTCCAATTTTGGTGAACTCTTGCAAATTGTAGCCTCTTTCTCCTATTTGTAGTGGAGATGAGTGGTACCCGGTGGGGACTTCTGCTGTTGTAGCCCATCCGCCCATCCATGTTGTGGCTTCACAAATGCTTTTCTGCATACCTCGACTTGTAACGAGTGGTTATTTCAGTCAAAGTTGCTCTTCTATCAGCTTGAATCAGTCGGCCCATTCTCCTCTGACCTCTAGCATCAACAAGCCATTTTCTCCCACAGGACTGCCACATACTGGATGTTTTTCCCTTTTCACACCTTTCTTTGTAAACCTAGAATTGGTTGTGCGTGAAAATCCCAGTAACTGAGCAGATCGTGAAATACTCTGACTGGCCCATCTGGCACCAACAACCATTCCATTTTTAAAATTGCTATAATATCTTTCTTTTCATTTCTGACATTCAGTTTGGATTCAGGAGATTGTCTTGACCAGGGCCACACCCTAAATGCATTGAAGCAACTGCCATGTGATTGGTTGATTAGATAATTGCATTAATGAGAAATTGAACCGGTGTTCCTAATAATCCTTTAGGTGAGTGTATATATATGTGTGTGTGTATGTATATATATATATATATATACATACACATATATAATATATATCGGCTTATCTGTATTATACGGGATTTGGGACTGATTTTCAAACCCTATCTGCTTCCATCTAACTTTTATTTATTTATTTATTTAATTACATTTACTTACAATCATCAATTGATCGTAAAGGACGTTGAAACTGTGCCAGACTTGCTTGTTAAACGAACAACTTCCTGTTTCTTTGAAATTAATAAACATAGGGATGAGAACTGCCCTTGTTAAACCAACTGGGTCTTTAATGACAGCCCTCTTCTTCTTTTTCCTCTCTTGTCTGTAAAAAAGTTATAATAATAATAATTTTAATTGAATTAAATGAATATCAGTAAATGAATATGCCATTACATCCACACACTGATGTGCTGTTTGTCCCGTTGTAATTTGCATCCTCTGTGTTTTCAGTTTGGTAGTTTTTCTTCAGTCTGCAGTTTGAGATATGATCTGCCAATCTGTTTCTCGATTCTCACATCTGTTTTGGTTATTCCCATTCTCCAGTTTCCTCATTTATTCTGGATGCGCCTGTCCTCTTTTTCTGATATTAAGTGCTGATGTGCATTTGAAACTTTTCCCCTCTTTATTTTATTTTTTCCCCCAGGAACATTTCAATCAGTTGTGTCCAACATGTGGAATGCAGGTCAAATGTTGTGAATGCTTTGGTAGATGTCAGATGCTGTAAGTATACAGTACATATGGAGTGAAAGATGGGGAGTGTTCAGATATATGTGTGTGTAATCATGTGGACACACAGCAATGCTCTAATGGTAGTGAGGGAGCTTGTGTTCTATTACAGAGAGCTGTGAGATAGATACGGCTGTGCCATTTACTGTGCAGTGGTGATGGAGATCGGTTTAGGCCAGGCAGAAAGGAGGGAGGGAACGTCATTACACACACACAGTATGGTGTTTAGCCTCTCTCTTTAGCTCCGTCTGTTATTTTTGGTATTTCCACACGTTTTAATTCTCCCCCTCGATATACTTGCTGTTTCTTCCCATCGCTTTCTTCTGGAGAGTGATTGAGGTGAAAAAGTGCTGAGGGCAATGCTTCGACTGAGACCACAGAAAGACACAAACATGTCTACATCTCTGTAGGCAGGAGAGATAGAGATAGATTTATAGACAGAGAGAATGAAAGAATGTGTGAGTGAAAGAGAGAGAGAGAGAGAGAGAGAGAGAGAGAGCTGATGCTGTATGCTCTCTGCAGGGTGAGATGATGTATGACTGGAAAGGCCACATGTTGGCCGTGTGATGGATTAAAGCACTTTGTAGGAAAATTACCGAGAGCGCCTCACCACCCCCAAGTCCTGTCTTTAATAAAACTCTACACACACAGACACACACACACACACACACCACTGAAAGAAAAGTGTGTAGTCCAGATAAACACATCTGGACTCGGGTAATGCATGTTAATCTACATAAATTTACAGTCATTTGTTTAGCATTTAATTCAATACACCTGAGCACCAGATGAAAAAACTTGAATAATATAGTAGTGGTGGAAAGAATCGGCTGGTTTATAAAGATTTGAGAATAATATGTGGTTCAAGTTGACTTGAAACAGCACCTGTAACTCAATTGACCTTGTATTTTGGTGTATTGTGAGTAAAACAGGATGTTCAATGAAAAAAAGTTTTGGATTTAACTATCAGGAATCTGTTGGAGGATTGAAAAGTGGGAGCTTTATACCAGACTGTAGCCAGACAAGTGTGAATTTGCAGTTCGATTCGTGGCGGAGGCTGAAGGTCAAGTTGACTTCAGAGCATCTTAATATATCTTTAAGGCAATGCTCATTTTTAAAAAGTAATTTAATGTAATTTGCTATTATTGTCATAAACTTTATTATATTAATGTTAAGCATCTTTGATTTTTTTTAACAAATTTTTTTAATGTTAAAAATATTTCAAATACTGTTCTTTTGAACTTTCTATTCATCAAAGAATGCTGAAAAATATCTTCAGGGTTTCCACAAAATGATCAAGCAGCACAACTGTTTTCACATTGATAATAATAAGAAATGTTTCTTGAACATGAAATTGGCATATTATTTAGATATTATAATGATGTGACACTGAAGACTGGAGTAATGGCTGCTGAAAATTATTTTTTTTTGTCATCACCATAACAAATTATATTTTAAAATATATTAAAATAGAAACAGTTATTTTAAATTATAATAATATTTCACAATATTATGTTTCGTACTGTATTTTTTACCAAATAAATGCAGCTTTGGTTTATTATTTTTAGTTTTTGTATACCTCACACTTCTGTACATTTTATTGAAAAATTTTAGCAGTTTCTTCTTTTCCTCCATATTTTCCTTATATAGCATTAAGTGTGTCATTTAAGAGAGAGTGCGAGAGAAGTTCTTGCATGTTTCATTAAAGGTGCTCTAAGCTTGAGCCTCCATATTGTGTCACCCAACATCGCTTAGAGCACTTTTAAGGTTTGGATGGGAACTGTTGATTCAAAATAACAGTTTTGTCTTTTTAGTCTCACACAAAGCAAGCATGATAAAGATGACTTGAAAAGACAATTATTCAGGTTGGAAGGAAGTGAAGGTGAGTAAATAAATGAAGTTAACCAATAGAATATTAACCAGTAACGTGCATGTGACTTAAAATAGTTTTGATAAATCATTCACAATAAGACATGGCTAAATAGCAAATGGAGTCATTTTTGATTTCATGTTTACTATAATGGTTTGTGACGCTGTTGTGGAAGTTGTTGGCTGCTATGATGTTTCCATGTAGTAAATTTAATTGGTCAGGGTTAGAGACCTGTAGCAAAGTCCTCCTTCCAGTTCACCTCCTGCCAAAGAATCATATGAATATTCAATGAAAGATTGAGTTGGAGACAAACCGCAACAGAGAGAAAGAGGTTGAGGGTAGGAGGCAAAAACCAAAAGGCAAAGACCTTTTGCCTTCAACAGAGCTGTACATTAGGCTAACAATTCATTATCATCGTCATCATCGTTACCATCATCATCTCTCCCTATTTATTCACCACAAAATAGGGTTCTTAATTATGTAAATTCACACGTTTTTTTGATAAACTCCCTGATGCCTAATTTATTCTGAATTAAAACCATTGTGATGAACAGTAGTGTTTAGCTACAAATTTAGACACACTTTATATTAAAGGGGTTGTGACATTATATATATATATATATATATAATATATATATATATGTGTGTGTATATATATATATATATATATATATATATATATATATATAACCATAGTTAGTCTTTAATATATTGATTTAACCTCCTTTAATGACTGAAAGAAAGGGAGTCTGAGTCCTTACAGTAATTAGATTTATATAGTTTTGAATAAAAGTTACTACACTGTAAAAAAAATCATTGGTTGGTTTCACTTAAAAATAAGTAACCTGGTTGCCTTAAAATTTTAAGTTCATTGAAATGGAAAAATTGAGTTAATACAATGAAGGAGATTAAATTAATCACCAGAAACTCAAAATATTATGTTATCTGAACTACATGAATGTCATAAGTTGATTTGACAAAAGAAAAAATGTTGTGATTACAAATCATGAAAATATTTTTACAGTGTACAAAAAGAGGCAATTTCCTTAGAATTATCCTTCAAAATGCCATTAATTTGCAGCAAACTAATGGAAAGATTCCTAGATTTGTGTTTTTCCATTCTAAAAAAATAAGTAGAGCTCTGTTCATCTTGTTCTTGCCATTTCCTCCTTGAACGAAAAAAGGAGCCTTCAGCTTTGTATTTAGAAAAATATTGTCCAATTTAGATTGGAGCTGTGTAAGTTCTGTTAGAACAGATTCCAATAAGCTTCCCTGAATTTTGCTCTGAAGTGTTATGATTTTTTATATGACCTTCTCCTCTTTGTTCCTTCTCTGTTTTGCCTAATTGCTGCAAAAATGTCTACACATATTCCTAATTCATATTTAAACAAATTCCAATTTAGGCTAAAAATGTTTCAGAAGAAGCTTTTACCCAATAGTATCGAATCTGAAAGTAAATTCTTTTTTCAATTCTTCATGCTTAAGTTGAATTCATTTTCCTGTAAGAGGCCATATAATTTATATTTGAGTGTCCAATGGATAGAGGAGTAGAAAGGAGAATAGTGTGGTGATCCGTTAAAGGAGAGGGAAGAATACTAACAGAAACATTATAATATTTAAAAGAGCATGGTACAAGCCAATAATCTAAACGAGAAAGTCTTGAGCAATTATTGTTACCCCATGTAAAAGATTTAGTATTTGGAAACTTTTCCCCTCCAAATATCAACGAAATCCAACTTCTCAATGAACATTTTCAATTTTAAGTTGGGAGAAGTAAGACTGCCTTTGAGGAAATCTATCAAGATTGTTATCAGGAGTGAAATTAAAATCCCCAACAATACAAATTACAGCATCAGAAAATGTATTAAACCATACTAAAATTTTGTTTCTCCAGTTCATAAAGCATTAAGTCATTTTCTCTAGAGGTATTATATCCATAAATGTTTACCAATAAACACATATATTATTAATTCAAATTACCAACATAAGAAAGTGCCCCTTAGGAGCTATTAAACTCTGCAACACTGAACCTGCAAAATGGTTTTTCACTATCATCACACCAGCAGAATGTTCTGAACCATGAGCCATCCAAACCTCATTGCCCAATTGGGTTTTCCCAAAAATAATGTCATTTGAAACAGAGTTAGACTCCTGGAAAAAACAAAAGTCCCTTTTGACTTAGCATACAAAAACAATGCTTTACGCTATCAAGCAACCCTCTGGCATTGAGAGAAACAATTGAAATAGACATTCAAAAGAACAAAACAAGAGATAATAGAACAAAAGTACCAGTAGCAGAACCCTCAAGGGAAAGCTGACTAACAGAGTTCGGTTAAAACCAATCTTTCAGCATGAACTCAGTCAATCAAATTAGTGAGCTTTCTTAAAATGAAATATTACACCCACTAAAATTAAACTGGTTTACCATGCTTAAGGTGGATACATTTCAGATACATCAACAAAGGCACAACCTCCAATGCAGTGAGCTTTCTTTCACTCGTTTTCGAGCCTTGTCTGACGCGGACTAAAGCAGCGGTCTTCTTTCTCGATCAGTCCGAGGAGATCCTCAGTGAAGCGAAGTCGATCGGCACGAGAAAGCTCCGACGTCCTCGCTGCCTTCCACACTACGTCTCTTCGTTACTCGCGAAGAGAATTGAATAATGATTGATCGCGGCTCGTGAACTATTCTTGAGCCTCCTTCCAACGCGGTGAACTGAATCGATTTTGTCTGCTAGGTTGCTTCCTCCCTCAGGGAAAGTGGCTTCACAGATACGGATGGATTCCACCCTGACATCATCACTTTCCTTCTCAGTAACACTGTGTAAACGTAGATTCCAGCATCGAGAGTATCTTTCAAAGCTCAGTGAGATGTTGTTCACAGAATCCACTTCTCTTCAGTGTTTCATTTGGTCTTTACGTGACTGACTTGGCCTTTGATGTCGTTTAGTTCAGCACATATGAAGTCCACTGTTTTTTTTTTAAACCTGAAATTTTTATAGCATTTTCACTCACCATTTCCTCTATGGTAGGTTTAGCTGGGCTACCTGGAAGTGGTGTTCTGGCCCCAGGCAGAGTTTCTTCCACAGACACATAGTTGTGAAAGTCAGCAGTCTCAGTCAGAATTAAGTCAGCAGGACACGCATCTTGGACTCCCACCCCTCTAGAGACAGTCATATGCCATGATTGTCCGCTTATTTCACAGGTGCAAATACGAATGATACATGTTGGGTGCAAAGTAATTGTGCTGGGTGCAAGATAGGCCCCAGGTGAAAAGGGCTATTGCACAGTCTCATCCCAATTCGTCATATAACTGACGTTTTAGAACGTCTTTTGCAGCATTCGCAATATCGACTTTAAGTCCCTAAGTCGGTAGGTACGCCATGGGACTTAACTTACCCAGAGAAACTAACCCTAACCCAACTCGCACCCAACTGACAGTTAAATATAGCGTCAGTTGTATGACGACCCGGGTCGTCATCTACCGACGCTTTAAGGGGCCTAAAAAGTCGTATATTGACGAATGGTCAAAGACGTCCCAAACGTCAATTATGTGACGAATTGGGATGCAAGATCCTTGTTAAAAAGGGCCACAGACCCCACAGTTGTTTTTGGAGTTTGATTAAATAAATGCTCTGTTTATAATGTGGACGTTTTATGCTATGAAACTAGCAGGACAATTTAATGACGCCCAAAAGAGAGAGGTTTAAGACTGGTGGAGGAACTGCAAATAAAGATACTATCCAGTTGGATGAATTACTGACAGGTGTATAATTAAGAGTCCATAACCTTTGGAGAACATACCAGATGACCATGGTTTCCTGGCGGAAGATTAGAGCTACTCCAGGAATTAATTCGAGACTTAAATTAAACCTACCAGGAGTCAGGTTTAACTTCAGATTAATGTTGTGTTTTAAAGAACACAGACACATACATAAACAAACACACACACGCACACAGTTGCATACACATGTGTACTGTATGTATACGTCTATATATATTGATCTTCACTAACATAGTCCAAGTAATCTATGTGTCTTCTTTAATCACAACATTAAACTGCCTCCCTGTTCCACAATTTTAGTTCTGGAGAGGTCTAGTCTTCTCCAGTTTTATTAAACTCTGGAATAGACTATGTCTAGAAATATTTAAAACCATGACCGAGACCATATTTTTGTTAATGTAGTTTAAAAGGCCACTTAGTACTTGGCTCAATATCTGTTCGAGAAACCAGCAGCATTCGTACATCTTACTACGTTACTCTACCTTGCCAGTACATACAGATAAATCAAAGTGACATGATGTTAACCAACCATTCAGAAACGTGTTGTTCAAGACTTAATTGTCAAACTTCTTTGTGTCCGTCATCTTGTTCCGGTCGAACTCAGGTTCAAACTGATACGATTGCACAGATAGATGTGTCCTCAGAGACTCCCGCTGTCATTCTTCTCTAAAATATACCCTCAACTGTTGTCAAGGCAACACTCTACATGCGTTTTCAAAACGCAGCAGAACAGAGGGGCGGGGTGAGCGAAGCTCATTATCATTTAAAGGCATATGCACTGAAACGGCATGCTGAAAACAGAGCTGTTTTTGACCAGGTAAAATTAGTGTTTTCTTACAATACTAATGAGCATTTTTTATTAAAGTATATTACAAATTTTTCATTTAGACCCCAAAGAATCAAATTAACTTTTATGAAAATGGCATTATATGACCCCTTTAAATTACCATATGTTTCAAAGCACAAGACATCACGATAATAATGAACGTAATCAAAAGGGCTCTTACTTGTACCACCTGACTGCTGAAGATTTATTTCGACATTGATAGTTTTGAAATAGAAATGCAAAAATCCGTGTCTGAGAACGTGAACAGCTCCGGGCAGAACGCCATGGGCTGCCATCTCTTAATAAGGGTTATTACATGGTGTGAACGCAGCATACGCTCATTGTTTTGGTTCAGGAGGAACTGTGAAAGGTGGCTGCTGTCAGTGCTGAACTGATGTGAAGAGAGTTTAAACCAGTACAACAAAAAGTTTTTATAGAAAAAATTGCCTACCTCACCTTTAATGACTTAAACATGTTGCAAAATATGCTATTGGGAATCTCAGTTGAGTTGGTAAGCGTTACTACTTTGAGTTAGTTGCTGTATCTGATACTCTGAAATCTTTTTGTGCTAACCTTGTGTTTTTCTTTTATTCGTTATCACACAGACATCCTTTTGTTTAAAACACAAAAACAGTACCCCAGATTGTAGGTCCACAGCACCTCAGCAGCAGCAAGAGTGGCACTAGTTCTGCCTGTGTGTGAATGTTTACAGGACATGAATGTATTTATTACAGTGTGCGCTGGAGTCCACAGCGCAGCCCCGTCGTACAGGCCGTGGCATCACCGTTTGTGTCTGTATGTCCCAGAGGGGACATGTGTTCCACATAGTTTACGATTATGGTTTCTGTGGGGAAACAAGATGCGGCGAACTAACATGTGAGTTATACACCAACAGCCACACTCAAGAGGCAGGGACCGCACCATAGAGCTCTCCTTCGCGAGGTCTGATGTCTTTGTTTATTTTGTTGTTTTTTTCTTGCACATTCCTTCCCTCCTGTCATCTTTTAGATCTGACAGCAGGAGCAGCTCCTGGCAGCAGCTTGATAGACATGTCAGGAGTGTAAAATACCTGTGTGGTATGAAGCGCTCGCACACACACGCAGAGTTCAACTGTGCCGGGTTAGAATTATTCATCACAACCTGATCCCTGTTGGTCTCTGAACCGCAGGATAGCTGAAGCATTAATGATGCCTGACTTACTTTATATAGTATTAAATTAACAGGTGACATTTCAGGATGCTGTAAAGTGCCCCAATAATGCTATTCTAAAGTTTCCTATTGTTGTATTGGAGTCTCCTACAACAAAAACTGATATAAAATTTTATTTCTCACAATATATATTTGCACATTTTTCAAAGATTCTCAAATGACTCATCAGATGAATCAATCTCTCTAAATCCCTCCTTTCCGTGATCTACTCTGCTCTGATTGGCCAGGCAGTCTGTTGTGATTGGTTTACACGTCGAAAACAAAAACACCCATTATCATAACAACATCAGCTCTGCTTGTCCTGAGGCTTCCTACTTCGTGAACTAAAAGCCGTAACGAACAATGACGTTGATTTTACCATATCAATGCGAGCACGAGTCCGAAGATGCAACATTGGAAGAACTATTCATTTTTTTTCTAATATATTGCAGTGAACACATGTACGCAATGCAAACATTAGCCAAGCTCTCAGCGTGAATGATTAATGTAACATAAACTTTGGTAAAACAATTTTTGCTCCATGCTTAATCTTTCCTCAAAGTGGTGAGAACGACAGATAATCTGCATTAATAGACACAGTTTTAGGTAATAGTGGCCCATAGCTAATTAGCATTTCAGTAAGACAGTGGTAACATGAGTTCGCCAGTTAGCAGGAGACCTACACAATATAAAACTCAAAACGTAAGTATTTTGAACAAAAGAAAGATCTTTCAAAAGAAAGCAGTTTGCGAATCCTGCATTTATTCAGAGATTTGAGAAGCAGTCGTCAGTGAAATAAAGGGAACGAACGCAGCAAAAGTTTAGGATTACACTGCTGTGGTAAAGATTAATTTTAATGACTGATTTTTCATATGCTCGTCCTTGGGCAGTGAAAATAACAAACTGGCTTTAGCCTACCATCACATTGTAGATCACAGCATTTTGACATGACATGATGCTATCCAGTATCCACCGGAATCAGCTGCTGGTTTGAGGTTCAAGTTTTCCCTGGTGTCTGTACGTGCAATACGTCGGCTGGCAATATGCTAATGTTTCGTCTTGACGTCATTGCGCAACGGCTTATGACTCGTTTTGAACTCATTTGATTTCATTCGCATACTTTTGAAAGACAATAATTTTATATACTTTGCACTCTCAGATTTAAAACTTTGCAGGATGTTTTCATTCACTTGGAGCTATGCTACACATTACATGAAAGGTCATTTTCAAAAATCCATAATAGGGGCCCTTTAAGTAAGACCAATTATTTGCTTAGGTGTAGTAACAAAATAGCATTTTTTGGGGGAGAATTTGTAGCATTGTCTGTGAGCCAGGTATTGATTTGTTTTTTTGACCTTTCTTGGTGTTCAGACTGTGTTTTCCTAGAACTTTCCTACAACAGTTCATTTGAGGAATGGATCCAATAGTTTATAATTCAATTCAGGATTAAATTTTTAGCTTTTCCTGCATTTTTATTTCACTTTATTTTAGTTTGAAATGGCACATTTATAAAACTTAGAAAAAAATTACATTTTCTCAGTGGGGTACTTTACTGAACTTACCAAAATTACTATGCTCCTAAGACCGTACCATTGTAATGTTTGACATCTAGCCTACTTTTTGAGGTTTATTGGAGTCCTGTGTTGATAGCGATGCTTATATACATATATGGTAATCATTCAGTATAGCATGCATTACTGTTATCAGATTGTACCAAATTACCACCACTTTTTAGGAAGGGTGTTTGCATGTTTTTTTAGATGGGTGGAGTGTTTTTATTTTTTTTTGTATCAAAATGGCAATTTATTAGCCTTTACAAAGGCTTTTGTATCATTATGTTAAAATCACCTGTAAAGGCACCCATTTCCTCAAATGACTCGTATAAATATGGAAATCATAGAGATATGGTATATATCAAAGTACCATGAAATTATGGCCATTGCAACAGTACCTCTGTGTTACTGATGCGGACCTAATTCATTTCTAATTCAGACACAACTTAACATCATGGTGCATAATCTCAAAGTTCGCTTTGTCTAAATTTCATAATCTAAATACACTAACGTTTGATTTATTGCTATAGATGGCTGCTAGACCGCGTGAATATAAAGTAATTTACACGGCTACAATAACAACTTAAGAAACACTCCTTAATTAATGTTGTGGGAGCATTTGCATTGTGTTACACTGGTACGCCCATTTATGAGAACGTTCAGACTGAAATATGATTATCACATTAAACCCAGATATGATTAGTGTGTGTGTTGTGCAGGAGCTGATGGAGATGATCAGTATTTTGATGGCAGTCTGAGGGGCTGATCCTGACCGAGATGCAGAGACTGAAGGCGTGTGTAATTGATAGTGACAGTCCTCTTCTACATTTAATTGCTGACCATGAATCAGATTACTTCCTCAAACTGCTCTCATTAGTGCTGAGAGATCTGTGGCAACACAGCTCACACTGGATTCATATTGGCCTGTGGTGGATGGCTACCTTATGTGGGTGCTTATTATTTTGCATATTCTTAAAGATGATTTGTGACATGATAGATTATTTTGGTATATCCATCTATCCAGCCATCATGAAGGATATTATAGTTATTCATATTTTCTTTTTGAGGTACTTTACTATACTAGCAAAACAATACAATGCTTTTTGGACATAGTCTTTTTTCTTTATACTGTCTTGTAATCTTTTTTGCAGTTTCTTCATGCAGTATCATGCATATAGCATTGAAAATGAAAATGGTAAGCAGTATGTATTACTAATAACATTATTGTAGTATATTACCATCACTTTGCTTTTTTGTGAGGGTGTTTGCATGGGCCAAGTCGACTTCCTCGAGTGTGAAGGTGGTGTCCACGGACGCCTCCACCTCGGGATGGGCAGTACTGCTCGAGGGCAGACCGTTCTTTGGCCAAAGGTCAGAACAGGAGAAGCTTCTACACGTAAACTGTGTAGCATAAAATGTTTTTGTCCCCAGATAAAAAATCCTCACGTCTTGGTCCGCTCGGACAACATGTCATTGGTGGCCTACATAAATCGCCAGGGTGGCGTCAGATCCCGAAACCTTTACAGGCTGACAGAACGCCTCCTGGTCTGGGCTCAGCACAATCTGCGCTCATTGAGGGCAGCACATGTGCCTGGTCACCTGAATTTGGGACCAGACAGACTGTCCAGAAAGCTATGGAAAAACCTGGCTTGGTGACCAGTTCTGATGCAGCTGACAAGCACTGCCCCATGGCCAAAACCAATGAGGAAAGACCTCCTCTCTCAAGCCAAGGGCTCGATTTGGCATCCTCACCCAGAGCTGTGGTCTCTACATGCATGGGCCATCAACGGGTACCCGCTAACCTCCCGGAGGGAGTGTTAAACACGATTACGCAGACTAGAGCCTCATCTACTGAGATGACTCTATTCCTCAAAATGGTCTGTGTTTTCTGGCTGGTGCAAAGCTCAAGGCTTTTCACCCTAGACTGTGGGTTACGGAGATTCTCTCCTTCCTTCAAGAGCTACTGGATGAGGGCAGATCCCCGTTCACGCTCAAGGTTTATGTGGCGACCATAGCAGCGTTTTCTAAACCAGCGACTGGCCAGTCACTGGGGAAGAACGTTAAATCCTCCCAGACCACCTTCAGTCCCCATGTGGGACCTTTCATCGGTTTTGGAAGCCATAAAAGGTGCCCTGTTCGAGCCAATCCATTTATCAGACATTAAAAACATTTGTTTCAAGTCATACTCAAACCAAGATGGGTATGTGCCTGTAATCCTCAACACACCGTTCAGGGTTCAGGTTATTTCACTGTCTGGCCTGCTGGTTTACAACGAGGAAAAGGACGCAAGCTTCCTTTGCCCAGTCAGGGCATTAAGAGCATATGTTTCTCACTTATGTATCCCTGGCCGTGCCTGTCTTGGCAGGACGTGACTTACTGGGCACGTAGCGCCCCTATTGGATCTGACATTGGATCCTGCCGCAGGACAGCCAATAGGCATGCAAGCCGTCTTGCCTATGCCTGCATGCTGCCACAATGCGTTTTATATTAATTCAAAATTAATGACAATTTTTGGCTTCAATATCTTGTGGAAAAGAGGTTTTCCCCAGCGTAAGATGTTACGCATTGCTCGTTACGTTAGAAACAAGGTTACGTTATATTATATATATACTGTATACTGACTGGCTATATATATACAGCTCGGTGTATATGCATTACTTCTACATATATTATGTTGCTCAAGCAAGTGGTCAAATATTTAACCATGTATTTTTATTAAAATCGCAAACATTTTAAATTAAAACTTAAAATTGACAAAAAATGCAGACTCTCTTTTGCATTTAAATTTTAACACAATACATCTAGCATGTCACAAAGAACTTGTTTTTCTACCTCCACAAATGAGATGAGTGTCGATCATTTAATTATGTCCTTGTTGAGGCAAATTGTAGTGTTCCTTGCTTAAAACCCGCTTAAAACCCCCCATTTTAACATTCTACTTTTCAGTAAAAAGATGAAAAGTAGAATTTAATTAAATACGTTTATGGTGAGATTACTAAATTTTCAGGTCAACCTGTGTTCATTTTGACCACGAACCGTGTGCTGTCACTTTAATTCAGCGTTTGCAGCACAACAAAAATAGACTCGGTTTGGAAACGATCTCTGCACTGCTGTATAAGCACCACAACTGGAACGGATCGACAGACTGCTTCCGCGTGCAGTATGAACGATCTAACCTGTTCACTGATCTAACCTGTTCACAATTTTTTTTACAGTTTGGGTATGGAAAAAAATATTCACCGCATACGCACTGCAAACAGGGTATGTGTAAAACGGGCGTTACAATAAGTTGAATGACACGTCTGCCATAGCCTGACGGAGTCTGTATCGCTTTTTCTGGCACTACGTAACTTTGGGGTTCGGGTTGTAACCCTAGCACAAAAAGACTGCAAGAACAAGAATTTGACTGCTTTACGGCATCCCTCACTTTCCTCACCACCCCCCACTTTCTCAAATTCGGACTTGAGAGCCCAATTATCTTTTGTTTGCCGAATGTTGTTGCCATGATTCATCATCGTCATCATTTCCGAAGCAGCAACTAAACTAAAGAAGGTGAAGGTTTTGTCGGAGGAGACTAGAAAGAGAAAAATATGTAAGCCGGCGTGTACAAGTTGATAGGGGCTACATTCTTGCAAGTAAATAATACATGATTTCATCTTTTAGGATAAATATCCTAATGACTGCAGGCTGATAGTCATGTTTGTTTAATTATTTTTTCTGGTGAAAGTGTCTTGCCTCAGGCTATAATGCAAATCGATTTTTCAAATTTGCAGATTCATCTATGGTAGCTTGATATTGTAATATTGATGATATGGCTAAAACCTACCACACAAACATTGAATTTATTTAGCATATCCATTCTGTAAAACATTCGCCAATAGGCTACTATAATGACTCTGGCTTGTAAACGTGAGCTACGCGATCTTTTGGTGTTTGAAAAAACTAAAACCCATGAAATAATATTCATATGACATGCTGAAATAAATGCCACCTGGGATGAAGGCATTTCACACGGATTGCAGACAGTCTGCCCAAGACGTGAGAACTCCTGCAGAGTTAGGGGGTATCGGCTTGTAAACAAAAGCACATGTAACCATGACTGATTTTATGACAGTAGTAGAAGACAATACTGTTTCCCAACTGTAGGAGGACCCCGAGAGCAAAAGTTACACAGTGTTACTTTAATAAACTCTGCCTACTCTTATCATTTGCGTCTCTCAATCATAGGCAGCTGTATATTGTTTGCCTATGCATGCATATATGGTCTCTTGACAATAAAATTGCAGTTTTCTAGATTAAGGGGCCAGTACATTTTACCCCCTGACACATCTTACCCCACTCCTACTGTAGTCCTCAGTATACTTCCAAGTCTATTTTAGTCAGTCATCTCTGTGAGACAGCCTACTGTTACAGCCATTTCTGTGAGGTATACCGTCATCTCTGGGAGATACTTTTACAGTCATTTCAGAGGTACTTTAGTCAGTCATCGCTGGGAAATACTGGAGTCAGTCACGCTGAAATAGTATAATATACTCTGAGGATGACAGGCATGTCATTGAAGTTGACATTTGAGCAAAAACACTTTGAAAGCAAGCCTATGCTATTAGATTGACTCTCACAGTGGGGTTTATCAGCCGTCTTCGCTGTCAAATGAAAGTGTTTTTCTGTTTGCTGCAAGTTCATTCACAATTACGCACCGGCAAAGTAAAATAAAGCATGTACAAATGTACGAATGATTTTTCAACCAGACAGCAGGAGCTAAATGGCATTAGTACAGGTTGAATGGAGACAGCCTTAGTTTGGTCCACTAGTGTTAGCATTGCGGCCACATGTGACCAGACTCGACCCCGTACACAGCATGGGGGAGTGTGCTAGAGCTCTCCCTGGCACTATTCATCAGCGCAGGTCTCGGCTAGCCCGAGCTCAGCTCCCACTGAGCGTAATGGGGTGTAGGAGAGCCCAGGGAACAGTGTGCGCTGCGATAGGCTCGGGCCTGGCAGTATTATAAACTTACTGTGTGATTATTGTCAGAGCGGGACTCTAGCGCCTGGGGGTCGCAGTGATGGGTAGTGTGTCAGAGAGGAGAGCGAGAGAGGAACGCAAGCTGAAGGAGAGAGAGGAAGCAAGGGGAGGGGGAAGATAGATGGCGTGGTAGACAAAGGGAGCTGGGGTAGAGAAATACGATGGAAGAAAAAGGATAAGAGGGACAAGCAATAGAATCAGTTAGAAAACAACTCTATGGTGAGGGAGAGAGAGAGGGATGGAAATTAGAGAAAATTGTTAAGAGCCTGACTGTGGCAAGATTGTTTTCCCTTGTTTTTTTTGCCGCCTCTAAACACCGGAGATGTGGCCTGTCTCTGGCGAGGAGAGGGAACTCAATTTGGGACAATTTACTCTACAGTCTTCTCGCTGATATACCTTCGGGACAGAGAATAGGGAGCGAATGAAACTGAAGGAAGATAAAATCAGCGAGACACTGGCACACACAAACACACACACTCTCGCACCGCACACACATGGATTTCACTTAGTTAGCTTGAACTCTCCCGGTTGGTCGATATGATTTGGTCTCTATGGCAATGAAAATGAAAAACCTTTGAAAGGGTCAAGGGAAAGCCACTGGATTTGATTTAGCTCCACCTTGAAGATTGATGTGGCTAGACAGGGTGTGTGTGTGGATGCGGAGTGTGTCTGCTGTGGATATTTTGTGCCCTGTATTTGCATGGCACTAACCTTATGCTTCCATTTGACCTTTAACCCCACATTTAATCATACAGGACTGACAAAAATGACATTGTGGAAGCAGCCTAGTGTTGGGGAAGCTACTTGTAATGACATATCTGAAGCTATTTAAGGGAAAGTTAGCTACTTTTTTAGTAATCTAGTTATGTAACCATACTTGAATATTATTTAATATACTGTCAGAACCATATTTTTCTGGCTCAAAAACAGTTTTTTAATGATTGAACTCCCAAGAACCAATGAGGCTTATTCTTGCGTCAAGCAGGTTATAAAAATAAAAGCCTAAATTTAATTTGTTCACCATGTAAAGATGCCAGCAGGCATATCACCCTGTAGTCCAAGACTAGGTTGACTAAGGTTGCCCACTGAAGCTAAGCAGGGTCGAGCCTCAGTTAGTACCTGGATGAGAGACCTCCTGGGAAAACTAGGTTGCTGTTGGAAGAGGTGTGGCCAGCAGGGGGTGCTCACCCTGAGGTCTGTGTGGTTCCTAACGCCCAAGTAGATTGACAGGGACACTATACTGTCAAAGAGCACCATCCTTCGGATGAGACGTTAAACCGAGGTCCTGACTTTCTGTGGTCACAAAAAATCCCAAAATGTTTCGAAAATCTTCTAAATGAGTAGGGGTGTAACCCCAGCATACCTGGCCAAATTTGCCCATTACCTCTGTCCATCATGGCCTCCTAATCATCCCCATATACTGATTTGCTTCATCAATGTCTCCTCTCCACCAGTAAGCTGGTGTGTGGTGGCATTCTGGCGCAATGTGGCTGCCATCGCATCATCCAAGTAGATGCTGCACATTGGTAGTGGATGAGGAGATTCCCCCTTCCACATAAAGCGCTTTGAGTACCCAGAAAAGCACTATATATGTAACGAATTATTATATTATTTTATTGTGTCTCTTCAAAAAAAAAAAATTGGACTAAACCGCTCAATTTATTTGGATTAGTTTTACCATCTCTTTATGAACTTTTTTAAGCGTCAAAATGGTTGTTGCAAAGCTGCAATGGAGAAGTGGCTCAGATTTTATTCAAAATATCTTAATTTGTGTTCTGAAGATGAACGAAAGTCTTACGACGAACTCGATGGTGAGGAAATGGCAGAATTCAAATTTTTGGGTGAACTAACCCTTAAACAACCATGTAAACAGCGCAATCTGGATAGTTTCTGGATTTTTGGTCAAATACAGGTTATTTTAACTGTGTATAAAACACAATATGCTTCAAATGGTTATTTATATCTGCCCTATTAATGACAAAACAAGGCAATGTAGCCGTTGTGGGAAAATACGACCAAATAATACACATCACAGCAGTTCTACCCTCATGTTTAAAGTTTATGGCTCCTGCATGACTCAAATTCAGGTACAAAAATTT